>BGPR01001841.1:39474-79993 GCA_013235015.1 Araneus ventricosus | reverse complement strand
GACAGAGTTTTCAAATTGATAAAAGCTAATGAAAAGAAAATTCGATGTTGCCATTTATTTTATTTGCATTACTTTTCATACAAAGTTTGAAACATTTGGAGCTAATCCAGTTGTAATTAAAATTTCATCTTGGAAATTCTCGCTTGAGATTATTAAATTGTTTTGTCAACTGAGTTGATAAATGCTTGTCATAAAAAGATTTTGAGTAAAAATAATATATATATATATATATATATATATTGAAAATAAGTTTAGTGTCCATTCAGAACTAATCCAGTTGTAATTAAAATTTCATTTTGGAAATTCCCGCTTGATTATTTAATTGTTTTGTCAACTGAGTTGATAAATGTTTGTCATAAAAAGATTTGGAGTAAAAATAAAATGATATATTTTTTTGAAAATAAGTTTAGTGTCCATTCAGAAGTTCAGTTGTAATTAAGAAGATCAAGTTGTAATTAAAATTTCATTTTGGAAATTCTCGCTTGATTATTTAATTGTTATGTCAGCTGAGTTGAGTGTTTGTCATAAAAAGATTTTGAGTAAAAATAAAATGATATATATATTTTTTTGAAAATAAGTCTAGTGTCCGTCGCCTTTTTTTCACACAATTTATATATTTATCCAAACGGATATCTTTACAAACCCACATTTTTGAACCCGTCATAAAATACCCATTGTCAGGAGCCCCTCTAAATTTTATTATTCCAGCACGGAAACTCTTCTTTATTTTTAGCTCGAAATCCATTCCATAAGCAAGAAAGATTTATTTGAGACACCGGAGAGAAAGCAAAAAAGCCAGCAGCTGTCTGCTCAAGGCTAGGAATTTGTGTTTGCCAAGGAGGCTTTTGTGTCCCTCTGCAAATGACAGCAAGCTGAGATCTTGGGATAAATCCTTCGCTTGCATCATCCTTTAAACTATTTTTGTTCTTTCTAAAATTACTTCAATGAATTCGGAAAAGTTGAATCGATGCGAAAGGAAACTCACAACTTGAAAAGAGATTTGAAGTTGGGAGTAGGGCAAAAGTAAAATTCGTAATACTAACTGAACATAATATTGTACAAAAGTAGATGAGCAGATTTAAGTATGTTTTAATTAATATTTTTAACATGTTGGAATGACATTAATTGCAATAGATTGATAATATAACATTGAAGATAATGTGAATGTGCTGCGTTTGTGAATTTGTTTCCTCTGTTTACAAGATTCATCGCGCGATTATACTCGCCTTTACATAAAAAAAATATTTTTTCATTAAATTGGTGTACTTATTGTTATTTACTTACAAGGCAGCTAAAACATCGCGGAATAAATGCGAGCAGAAAGAAAGGTTTTATGATATGCTGATTTTCATGTAAGAATGAAGTGATATGAAGGTGACAGAAATGTAGAAAATTAGGTACTTTTCCGTTAGCAGGGCGCAAGCGAAAAATCGCCAAATAATGTAGAATTCCGCCAAATTTTGGCGACATTTGCGCCCGGTGACTTGGCTCGCGTTTGGTTGACAATTGGCGACATTTGCGCCCGGCGACTTGGCTCGCATTTGGTTCACAATTGGCGACATTTTAGCCTGCGCAAGCGAAAAATCGTCAAATAATGCAGAATTCCGCCAAATTTTGGCGACATTTGCGCCCGGCTAACGGAAAAGTACCGAAAATTACATGGAACAAGAAAGCAAATGTTAAATTTAAAAAATCAACAGCACATGGGCAAAGGTTCGCAATAAAAGATGTCAGTCAGTCATTTAATAGCTAGTATATGGGAAACATTTTCAATTCTTTTAACAAAGATAATAAGAATTTGAATCCGAGTATTTTCTCATGATATACGTATATTTGTTTATGGTTAATAGGTAATTTTCCTTTTGTATTTGTATGCAGGCGACCATCGGAATACATATCTGAATGCACGGCAGCACATAACGAAAATTACGCGCCCATTGTTGCAATGAAATGAATTTAAAGATTCACTGCAATAATAAAATTTAATATTCTTAGTATATTTCATAAAACCGGAAGGCAGTTCAAACAAGAGAAATGATTCAAAAATTTATTATTTAAATTTATAAGTTGAAAACAATTCTTCACAATGAACGAAACTTACCTTCGAGAAGAAATGGAAGAAAAACACATTACTGACATCAAAATTAGAAAGGATACATTCGTTAATGCAATAACAATTCCGAAGAGATAAATAAATACATAAAGTAACATAAAAGGATAATTGTTTAACATTCATTAGGGTGGGGGTTCATCCGCAAATGATATATTTCCCAGATACTGAAAGGAAGAGAGTTTAAGTTTCATTAGAAACAGAGTGTGATTCAAAATGATGTGGCTCCCAGATACTGAATGGATGAGAATCAAACCTTCATTAGAAAGAGAGTGGGATTCCGAATGATGTGGCTCCCAGGTACTGAAAGGATAAAAATTCTAACCTTCATTAGAAAGAGAGTGTGATTCCAAATGATGTGGCTCCCAGGTACTGAAAGAACGAGAATCTAACCTTCATTAGAAACAGAGTGGGATTCCAAATGATGTGGCTCCCAGAAACAGAAGGGATGAGAATCGCGAGTTTAGAAAGATCTTACAAAGTCTATTTGCAAATTTTCACTTAAAATTATCTTAATTTTTAGAGAAGTCAAACATGAGAAAACATTTTGCTCACTAGTACTACAATTTTTTCCTGTATAAGTATACTCTCTACAGTTTTAAACTTAGATTTCTAAACAGCTGTCTGCGTCATAACACTGATGTTTCCATTATATCGGAATGTTTAATTTTGTGATCTTCATTAACACCTAATATAGAATTCTAAAATATAAGATACTAAAGATAATTCATTTCATTCCTTTTACACACTTATATTTAACTTGACTTGTTTCGTGTTCATAATTACCTTTATTGTAACGCGATCATTTGTGAAATAATATTTTGACGACTAACTACAGTTTCAGGCATTTTGCAATGCTCTTTAAAAAATTTAAGAGTACAATCACAGAACATTTCCAAGCAGTATTCGATCAATTCCTGCAGAATATTTTTTCAACAGTTGTTGAGATCGTTTTTCAACACACAATCCAAACAACTTAAATTCTTTAATATAATTCCTACGACGTTGCAGTTGCTGTAAACTGCACAAAGTTTAAATCCATGAGGCGACACTGAGTAAAATGTGGTGCATCTTCATGTTTGCCGTATTAGAAAGTAAGTAGTTCCTAAAAGAAATCTCTGAAGATGGCTAATTGCTCAAGAAAATGAACTTATATGTTATAAAGTGCTAAATTCGAACTTGTAAGCCCTTTCTGAAATTTTGGAAAAGAGCAAAGTTGTTGCCTAAGTTGGTTGGTGTTTTTCTCTGCGATATTGACATATTAAGAGAGACGAAAAGAAAAATGATTAAGTGTGAGACTGCTGAAAGCGACGGTTTCAATGAAGACATATAGGGGAAACTAGGGATACTTGACCCCTAGGGATACTTGATCCCGAGGGATACTTGTCCCCTAAGGATACTTGACCCTAGGGATACTTGGCCCCTAGGGATAATTGAGCTCCTGGTGATACTTGACCCTAAGTGATTTTCTCGGCTTGTGAGATGATTTGTATTTTTTGTGTGCCATTTTTATTTGACCTTTGGTCAGATGGTCTATTGGAGGGGGTTTTCATTCCAAGCTGAAAAGCCATCTTTATGGTGTCTAGGTAAATATATTTTGTGGGTACAAAAGTAAATTTTCATTTTTTCATTCCTGAGTGGATAAGAAGTTTACTATTGTATATATGACGAATTAAGATATTTCTGAGTTTTAAGCATACTTCTAGCTTTAATTTGATATACTATATTATGAAGAATCTTAATTCTAAATGGTTTAATTTTTAGATTATTTAGACTAAATCAAGTTAGGAATACTTGACCCTAGAAAGTTAAGTATACTTGTCCCTATCAAGAGCTATTGCAGCTCCGAATCGAAGCACATTTTGTGGTTGGGATCAGTTTTCTAGTGCCTGAAGTTTGTTGGCAAAATGGCAACTCAAATATAGAGAATAATTACTTAAAATTATTTGCTAGTAATTATTTACCGAATAAAATTTCTTTTTAATATGATAATTTCAAATAATGCAAATAATTATTTTAGTAAGAATTTTAAAAAGAATTGAAATTTAATTAGTCTATTTTTTCCTCGCCTGAAATAAAGTTTTATTTATTATTTGAATAAAAATCTTTATCTCGAACTATTTTTCATCGTTTGGTTTTTTTTAACGTTTCACCATTTCTATTGAGTTTGTCTTTCTTTTTTTATTTGAATTTTCTCTTTAAATATATTTTTATTCCTTTTGCTTTTAATTTTCTTATTAGAAGAACCGAGTAAGTCTATTAAGATTATCTATCTTTAGTTTTGCACCACACCTTTTAGATCCCTTTTTTCATTTTGATGCTATTCTTTTTTTCTAATTTTCCAAAACCGGCATTTCTTTAACGCGCTAACGACGCTACTAGGTTCCCAGTTCCATTACTGTAACTTTCATCGTTTAATTAAATCAATATTTTAATTTTTTATTAAACTTTGAACTAATTTAATTTAATAACTAGATTTAATTTAGTGACTAGACTAATTTAATTTATTCATTAGATTTTATTAATAACAACTGCGTTTTATAGATTTCATATTATCATTTTATTAGTTTCATTAATATTTTTCGATAATAAACATCTTTTGTAATTCAGTAGTATTAACCTAATATCTGAATTTCGCGTACATACAAATTATCAAAAGAATTTAAATGCTCTTTGCATGTAGGATCAAGTATCCCTAGCTTAGGGTCAAGTATCCCTAAGATTAGGGATACTTGACCCTACGAGATTTCACGAAATATGTTTATTTTATGATTAAATGAGATATCAGTTTAGCATAAGTATATTTATCCTTCTTATAAAAACAGATCTTTTTATGATGATAAAAATTCAAATATTCGAGAAATATAATAAGAAAAAAATAAAAGTAGGGACAAGTATCCCTAGTTTCCCCTATTCTTTAATTAACTTTCGTACTATACCTGGTTTCGCGCAGCATTTCGTCACTTTTTTAAAACTTCATATGAAATAAGAATTCCATTTAAATTATGAAGCAGAATTCCTTGAAATTTTCGATTTTCATCTGAAATGACTCGACACTTTAAATTATTATTCTTTCATTATCAAGTAGATCAAATTTAAGTGAAGTTGCATAGATTCTCCGTTTAACTAATAACACACAATCGGGAAAAGAAATAAAATATCTCAGAACGTACCATTTTTGATTCATTTTATTATTTTTATAGTATTTAACCCTGCTGTTCTGTTAGGGTCTATTTGACCCGAAACGTTTTGAACTTCTTATGAAAAACGACAGTATAGAGATATTTTACAGGCATTTCGTGACTTTGTTAGTGAGGGTGATATGTTACTTTTCTGAAAAGGATTTTCTATTATTTATATATTTCCGTATAAATTTTTGAAATTGTATTAATGTATTCGGGTCAATATGACCCGATTCTGTTTTCCCTTAATTGTAAGTAAAAAACTTGCACAATGTAGCATGAATCCAACATGAAGCGATATAAATAAATTCCTGAAAAGTCATCTAACGTGTTTTGCATAAGCAGACAAGTTAAGTCAAGATCAGAGAGAGCGATAGCTAGGCCACGTGATATGGTATCTCCGGTAAGGTTTGTAGAGTGCAGTATATAATCATTTCGCCTGTTGTAAGTTGTATCAGAACACAGCATACATACAGAAATATTAATAACTCTTTACATTGTAATGGCGTGAAAAAATAAATAATAGCAATTCGCAGCTATTTCAAGAAAATGAAATAGATAAGCTTATGGAAACACCTGTTTGCGAAGTGGAAGACGTTTCTGAACATGAAAATCATACAAGTGGAAGTAAATAAATCTTTTGATTATGATGACAATATTGTTTCTCAAACTGTTCATAATGTACAGCATATTCAGTCTAAACGTCAAAAAATAAACTGGTCACTGTATACACCTCCATGTTCTGGTTGCCTAAATTCTGCTAATTTTTTGAAAACAGCTCTCCAAGCGTAACCAGGTAATCAATATCTAGAATAAGGGTTGTATAAGGTGCATTTAAAATTGTATTCAGGTCTACAATCCAGAATGATATGATCAAGATTGACAATTATTGAAGGCGAAAAGGCATATGGAAAAAAGATGGTCATCATTCTAATGAGCACAAAGCCTTATGATAAATCAATTAGTAACAGACTTGACAATAAGCCAGAAATGATATTAGAAAACATTGCCAGTAAAGGAACTGTGGATACTCTTGATCATTTGAATGCATATATTTGTAAAAGGAAAAAAAAAAACAATTCGTTGGCGTATGGTTATATTTTATAATATGATGGTTATTTTTGCTTATAATGCAATTATTTTCTGGACATCAATAAATAGAAATGGATTGAAAACAAATTAACGTGAAGGTTGTTTTCAGAAGAATTAGTAAATTTATTAATTGCTTCATATATTCAAGCAAAAGAACATCTCTAAACAAATAATGAGTCACGTAATATATTCAAAAGTGTAGAGGATAAATGGCTAAATGACTTATCATTAACATCCATTGTTAATTTACAGTTGAGAAATAAACTTGCCCGATGCACTTCTATCAATCACGCAATGATGATAAAACAAATATATTGTACAAGAATTGATAAAAACGTATCTGCAAGCAACATATATCATATTTTTGTCTGAATTGTAAATAGAAAGGAGGTAGAATTTTTAAAAAAATATTCTAATTCATCTTCCCTACATATGTTTATATTTGCATATTCATTGCATTGTTTTTCAAGTATATCAAGTTCATTCTATTAAAACACATCTTATTTATCTCTAAACGTAGTACTGTTCTTAAAGTGTGGAGGATTTTACTGTTCGGATCATATTGACCCGAACGTTACATGTGCATACTAAACGCGAACAGAACAGCAGGGTTAACAATTTGTTTATTTTTTCTGTTATATTTCTAGTTATTTACATTTTCTTTTTTAATTATTTATTATTGTTATAATGTTATTGTTATTATCCATCTAATATAATCAGCTATTATAATGTAAAACTATGTGAAAGGCCTCATAGGCTATGTGGATTGTGTATAAAAAATAAGCAACTAGATTGCTAAGGAGGAACAAGTGTAATAACCATGTCTGTGTGAACTTGATGCTTTTGGGGCGAGGATAGATTGGGTGATTAGAAAGAACTTTTTAGATTTACTCACCATATGAATATATATAATGTTTTTCAGATGTACCAAAACATACCGTTACGAATCTGAAATACATTTTTTTGCTGTGTTTGGATAGAGAGGTAGGAAAGAGAGTTTTACAGAGGTTTTTACTGGAGGCCAAGCCAATGAACCCCAACCTCGGTGAAAAATTGGCGACCATTTTGCCGAGAAATTTGGCGACAAAATAAAGCTTCTAGAAAATGCAAGAATTATGGACCTATCTCTAATTGGAACGGAGATATAGAGAACCTTCGAGAGAATTCTATGTGACGTCACGCCCTGTTAGAAAAGCTATAAATATCGAGAAGTTCAAACGAATGAATAAGTCTGTCTTTGAAATTTTGTCCGCAGTGCAAGCTGGTGAGCTGATAAACACTAAGCGCTATTGAAAGTGGTATTACTGATATTTATTAGTGATCTGCTGCTGCTCACGTTATTAGTTTATAAAAGTGCTATTTAGTTTTGTTACCTGTGCTACGTGTTTTTCTGGCATATTCGTGGAATACAGGTCATTTTTTTTATTAATCTGCTTGTTGGCATACATTCACGTCGGTTTCTTAATACTACGTAGCCCATTCGAAGCAAGAAACTTGAAGAGAGGGAAATGTAATGTCTTTCTTCTAGATAATTCGTTTTCTATTTCTTAGTGCATCCAATATTTTTGGAATTACTTAAAATGCTTCAGTTGTAAATAAATAAAGTTTCCTTGCTTATAGAATTCCGATAGTATCTATTTGGAATACCAAACCAAATAGCATTTTTATATTATTCAAGTTGTTCAATTTCATTTTAAATATTACGTGATTAATTATTTTCGACAAAACCATTGTTAAAACTGATAAATCGCCTTTAAATACATTGTTGATTCTCTGATTAAATTTTTTCTTTACCCTTAAAAAAATGAACGTTTCTTTAATCTTCTTTATTAATGTATGCAAAATAAATTCGAATCGAATCCGATGATGACATTTTGTTTGTCTAACAGACTTAATGGAATTCTATACGTGGGCCTTTTAAATTTCGAATTTGTCTTTTAAATTGCTTTTCATGTTACGTTTAATCAGCTCTCTGATATCGGGTTAGATTATTCGATAAATTTACTGTTATAATTTTCCTTGCTTTTGTTCAATCTTATCGATTTCGCAAAAAGCAAATTGCTTGTCTGTTGTCATCAAAAGATCTTCTAAGTCTTCATCTTTTTGAAATCATTGATTTTACAAGTAAAAAATATGAAGTGACATTTTTTGTTAATAAATTCTTATTTTACTTACTTCCTTTTATATTCATAAATATATTTAAACAGTTTGCATATTTCGTTTAGTAGTTTGAGAAATAAAAGTATTCAGTTATAAATTAACAGTAACCATATGTAGGGTACTAAAATTTTCTCAATCATTTTGTAAAAACAAACATGTAAACTTTTTTATTTTAATGCAATACTCTATATTTGAGCTACTATTTGTTACAATAGCGTAAATCAACAATTGCTGTTGACAATTTATTCATAAAATTTGTATAGTGTTATTTGGAAAAAAATGTATGCGTTTACTGAAACCTTTATTCTAGAAAAAAAGTTAGAAGTTTTAAACATTTACTACCGCCCCTCCTTTTATTCATGAAATACCTTAAAAGTAGTTCAATTATACCTCATGTTGGTATTTTAATTAAAATGTAAATTAGATCAATCACATATTTGTAAGTGAACGTATTTGAGCTTCTACTTATAATAAACTATCCGCCTTCGGCGACCAGCTTGTTCGCCGGGAACATAATTTCAAATGTGAATCTCTTATGAGTAATTTTATAGTCTTGTTTCTCTTAACAAAGTAATTTTTAACTTCAAATTGCGATAGACATTTAACCCGCGTTCTTTTCGTATCCGACTTTACTTTCTTATTCCTTATGAACAAAACAGCTCTCTTAATCGTATTGCAAACTACATTACTGATGACCTGTAAAAAGTATTAATCTGCATTTTATGTCAACATTTTAGTCAGCCATTTTGTGTAATACATTTAGAAAGTAATTATATTTGAATAATTTTTTCTGCATTACGCAAAAAGCGTACAAAACAATTTGGACGGAAATTAATCAATTGTAATGAATTTAAAACATCACCTTTATCTTTATCATTAAAAGGTTTTATACTTAATTCAGAAAATCATTCCTGTTGCCTCAACCGCTATTTTCCTATTGATTGCGAGATGAGCTTTTTAAATCCTTTCCTTCTAACCGCAAATGACCAAAATTGGCTGCCTTTCCATTGTTGACAAATGTCCGTTTACCGGGCGTCCCCCTCTTGGAATTGCTCTCAACGGCAGGACGATTCCACCCCGTGCTCTGAGGCAACCGAATTCACTCTCTAGCCGGGCTCAGAGAAAAGACATGTTTTCTCCCGCCCTTCCTCCTTACCTTTGGTCGAAAACAGAAACGGTCTCCTTGAGCGACCTTGACCGCAGTTAATGACAATTTAAAACCTTGCAAAATTAAAAGTAATTGTCACACAGTACTCATACTAATATCATTGGCGATAGTTCTTTCGGAAGTTATTCACGAAAATATGGCCGAAAACGGTCAAAATTTGCTTAATTTTAAAATAATTAAAATTTGAATAAAAAATTGGAAAAAATAGCCCCGAGGTGCACATTCCCACCCTCCAAAGTATACCTGCACCAAATTTGGTAGCTCTAGGTTCAGCGGTCTCTTCTGTAGACCGCGAACAGACACACAAACATTCATCTTTATTATCAGTAAAGATAATTGCTTCTAATTGTGTATAGTTACATTCAACTGATTATTCAATGCTTGAAATTCAATTTCTTTTTTCATATTAGACAGTCATCTTGTTGTCTTTAAATTCTTCTAGTCTAATCCGTAGTAGGTAATTAATTTAGAAAAAGGCCCAATTTGACACATTTATCTCGTTAAATGCTAAGAAGCTTGGTGATCAAATATTCCGGCATATCTAGAGCAAATACCTCAAAAATCAGCATGAAGTACATTTTATGATCCAAAGTATCCGGACACTTTCGGATTTTCACATTGTTTAGAACTTCTCCGGAAAGGCTAGACCAACTGCCCCTGAACTTCGACTATGCAAAGAATAGACTTAACTCACATTTTGCAGTGGAGATTCGGTCACGACGGTATATAGGTGACCGACCAGAAATTGATGAGGTAGAAAATAAATCTGGGCTCACCCCGTTCCACAGAAAGCTGATAATGATTTACAAATTTCATCAATGGCTTTGTTTAATAAGCATATTGCTTACATACATTTTCGTAAAAATAGTAAGTATATTCTGGAAGATATAAAGGCTTTCTTAAAAAATCCCAAATTTTCCAGCATGATTTTTGCTTATAGCATGCAGAGTTTACCAGCAAATAATACGAAACTTACAGAATACTTGACAATGGAATTAAAGAGTATTCCATTAAAATTTGAAGTTAATACTATGAATATTAGAGGAAATAAGAGTATTTGTAGTAAAAAAATTTTTACTGGGCATGTGCGAAATACAGCGTAATTTTTCTTTCACAACTTCAAAGCCAGATGTATATAGTGCAACTTATATAAAAATTCCAGTCGAATACTATCAATATTTAGAAAGATATCGTCATTGCAGAGATCAGAATTTCTGCTTTCCTCCAAGAGAAACAAAATAATTTTGGTTTCTCCATAAATTGCATTTTTTAAACTAGAATTGTCATTTAAATTGCAGTTCGACGATTACTATCCGAAGATTCAAGTTTAAAAATATTACTTTGCGGAAAAACCTTCATCATTTTATTTTTCTTGGAGGGAAGTAGTAATTTTGCTAATTGCAATGCCGATATCGTTCTAAATCTTAATGGTATTCAACTGGGATTTTTATATATGTTGCCCTATATATCTGCCTTCGAAATCGTGAAAGAAAATCTACGCTATATCTCGTGCATGCACAGTAAAAAATAATTTATAACAAATATTTATATTTCCTTTAATATTGATGGTATTGACTTCAAAATTTAATTGAACACTTCCCTAACACATTATCAAGTATTCTGCAAGTTTTGTATTATTTGGTGGATAACTCTGCATGTTATAAACAAAAAACATTCGGGAAAATTTGGGATTTTTTAAGAAAACCTTTGTATCTTCCAGAATATACTTGCTTCTTTTACGAAAATGTATGTAAGCAATGTGCATATTGAGAAAAGCCATTGATGAAATTTGTAAATCATTATCAGCTTTCTGTGGAACGGGGTGAGCCCAGATTTTCTTTTTTCTTCATCAATTTCTGGTCGATCCCCTAAATGTCTTCATGACCGAATCTTTTTATCATATAGTGATATATAGGGTATACGTAGTACCGAAGCATCAAACCTTGATGTATATATACGGTATATCCAGATAAAAGGTTAATTCAACCTGTTCCTGTTATATGATAGCGAAATTTAAACCCAACATCCCTGTCTATCATTATCTAATAAAATCCACATGAATTAATCTGTTAACACGTTGGCTTTCGCTGATGCCATTTGAATCACTCCTGTGATTCATATCAATCAACTATCTGATTAGATTATCCTTTCTCTACTATAGTTAAAAGACAGTAGAGAAGGGGTCATCTAATTAGAAAAAAGATCTGAATCACAAGCATGAGCCATAGCAGAGAATGTGTTGAAATCTGGTAAGGAACACAAATTTCTCAGATATAGTGAAATAAAATGATTCCAATCAATGATTCATATCAATCAACTATCTAATTAGATTATCCTTTCTCTACTATAGTTAAAAGACAGTAGAGAAGGGGTCATCTAATCAGATTTAAGGTCAGAATCACAAGCATAAGCCATAGCAGAGAATGTGTTAAAATCTGGTAAGGAACATAAATTTCTCAGAAATAGAGAAATAAAATTATTCCAACAAAAGCTATGATCATAACAATTCTTGATAAATAAGAAAAATGTATTTGCGATTATGTAAGAAATATTCTTTCTTCATAAATTGAAGTTTGAAAGAATACGAATGTGAGTTAGTCTTCTGTGATAAAGACATGAAGCTAAATGTTACTGAAACAGCAGATCGCTTCAAATCTTGACATTTCTTTTTCTTTCAGTTGTGTATTAAAAGCTTAGAAAATGATTTTTCATATTAAATAAAATATTAAAAGTTTGAATATTCCTTTAGCGTATTTTACTTCACTGCATAGTTGGTGGTATGTTCCTAAAGAAAGATTGACATACTTGCACCCGGAAGGGCCGTTTGAATCTGTCTGATACAATCATGAACAAACAAACAAACATTGTTTTAAGTTTACTTACGACCTGAAAATAAAATTACTACAGTCGACGCTCGTTATAACGACCCTCTGCGCCCACAGCAAAAGGTCTTTATAACGAGTGGTCACAATAGTGGATATAATTAAAAAATGTACACATGCATGCTCAGCAGTTCCGTAAAAATAGGCGATTTTTAAAGAGATTCCAACCAAGTACTCAAATTACGTTTTATCATTGGTATTAAAAATAAAATTTTGTCAATTAAAAATATATTTCTAAAATAGATTTTAAAGTAGAAAATAAAGGAATTTTGGAAAAATACCAGGAAGAGTGTCCGCTGAATTCGGACTTTGTATTGAGATTAGCGACACTGGAAGTAAATTAACATAGAGTGCGTAGGGAAACACAGTTGGGGATTTTATCACTGGTCGTTATAATGGAATGGCCTTTATAATGTGTGGTCGTTATAACGAGCGTCGACTGTATATTCAAATTGACAGGTATTATTCTTCATGTACTTAGGCTAAGAGATAAATGTTTATTCTTTCCTACAACTGTTTACTAGCATTTATAATATATAATTGAATTTATGGCGATTTCTTTGACAGAGCAATAAATATTTGTTTTTTGACAACCCTACTGAATTGATAAATATTTAAGGCGTTCGTAGATGATTTGAGAAATGTATTGAAACTATACGGTTCGTACTACGATGAAAACATTCATAAAAACATTCATTTTCTAAAGCACATCGAACGTTTTTCAATATATAAATTGTTAAATAAACATATATTTGAAATGTGTTAAAGAAAATATTTTAATCATCTTTTCATACAATAATTGGAACTTTTACGTCACCTACCACAATTCGGTTCTCCGTTTATTTTCTTCTTAAAATCCATCATTAATTCCTTATCTCTCCAAGAGACCAATTATTTTGATTTTTTGACTTTCATGTCTGAGAAATGGGCTTTTATAGTGAAGAAACATTTTTATTTAACTTGTTTAATGTCTGTAACGAGGAAAGTTTGTAATTTAATTTTCTCTCCTCCCCTCATGAGCTATGTAGGGTGTTTGAAAAAGCGTGCTCAAAATGAAAGGGTAGGCCAGGCATACAGAAATATGTCATTTTCGCATACAAAGAGGATTCGCTACGGGGGCTCTTTGTCAGTAAATCAAGGAACAGAAAAGGATACACCAGATAACATGTACAATACAGATTGAATGAAATACAAATTTCCAATAGTATAACAACCCAGTTGCGTGAATAAGAACATGCGAAGCATGTATCGCCTCAGAGGGCAAGTCCTTTGAACACTTACTTATTCATCTTCAACACTCCTCAGATATTCCAAAGGTTTGTTGTTGATACTGCGTCCTACTTGGAATTATCGTATCTGCCATGCCGCATACGACTTGTAATGGAGCCAATAAATGCAAATGGTTTGTTGGGGTATTGTACTTCCCTTTGCATTTCCAACCCCATGTTCTGTTGCGAAAATGACTTATTTCTGTATGCCTGCGGTACACTCTCATTTTGGCCATGATTTTTTGAAACACTCTGTAATTTTCAAATTTTACACACTTGTGTGTAGTCTATGACATTACATTAATTTAACATTTTCAGAATTTAATTATCAGTTTATGGATTAATTTAATTAAATTTTGATTCCATACGAGTGGTGCCACCTGGTAATAAATTGAAGGAAAATTGATATCATGATTGCATAGTGTTAATAAATATGATTAAACCTAAAAAGTAGAAAACAATTAAAATAAAAAATATATTTGCGTTTTTAGAGCACTAATAAAAATATACTTTTAAAAACAGCTTTTACAACGACACGAGCGTTGTTTGTGCATTGAATTATCGTATTTTTACACTTATAATCTAAAATTAATTCATTCGTAGACGTTATAACTCGATACAAAAATGACGAATATAGTACACACATTTTCAAACCTTCATATTGGTATGTATTTATTTGAGAGAGTCATAAATATGGGTATAATTTTTGGAGAGAAAATGAGATGGCATGATTACGGATAAAATATAGGTCTAAAAACAATATTTTGAGTATCTAAGTAATCCAAACAGTCTGTTTAAGAAACTAAACCTCAATTTCTTAACATTTAAATTTAATTTCTATTTTATGTACCAATTTAAAATACAAATTTTAAAAATAGTTAAAATTTCAACTTTTCTAACCCCACCCCAAAATATTTCTTTGGAGAAATATGTACAAAAATGTGGTTTGATTTGTAGAACATATCAAAATACATATTCGGTAAAACTTTTATGTCAAAATATTCAATAGCTCTTGAGATATCTTGCGCGTAATACAAAAAAAAACACATTTTGAGATATAGCTGTTTAAATATATGGCCATATTCAGTGTTTACGTTGAAGAGCTGATACATTTTCCTTCATAACTTCCATAATCATCTGAATTTTTTTAACTCGGATTGTTTCAAATTGTTCAGAAAAGACAGAGAAATAATATATATTTTTTCTTAAAATCGAAAATTGTCGAGGTTTAACAGTCGTATGTCCCCTTAAATTATTTTACTACTTATCAACTGCGACAGTAAAGGTTAATTGTTGGTGCCAGACATCATTGGAAGTAGTTCAAGAGGATAATCAAAATTCCGAAGAACGAGTATCATCTAAGTGACATGCAAATCTCACTTTAGGGTCGTTAGATAACGTTAGGCAAAAGCTTATCATATTTTGGCTGGCCATCAATTAATATTAATTAAGAAATTATTTTATTTTAAAAGAAATTACCCTTACTTGTACTATGTCACAGTTCAAAATGTTACTCTGCCTTCTAGTCAGAATAGAAAAGTGTGTTGAAAACATCTCTTATTTCCTATAGGAACACTGAATCTGTTATTGGCTACAATCATATCTTCAGTTAGAAAGTGGGTATTCAGCAAGTTAAATTTAATGTTTTTATTCACAGGTTTTTTACAAGATGTTTGTAATTCAGCTAAAACTACTCAGTCATCTAAAGCTCAATATACAAGCCAGAATAGCAACAAACTTAGTAGGATGACCTAGGAAGAAAGATTCTGTAAAAGAATATTTGTAGTAACAAACGTCACCTAATAGGATGCAAATGTGGTAATGCCAAGAAGCGTAACACAAGAATTCAAAATGAAAATTCACATTCCTCAGACAACAACAGCGTCAGCTAGTAAAGGCATAAAGACATGGGGAGAGCTCCAAAGCCCATTTTGATGGCTAGCTCAGTTCAACACACGTCTCTCAGCGCGTGGCATAAAAACCAATCCCACTATAGGCGCCTACGGGGAGTGTTTTCGATGCCAATATTTGGTGGTATTTCCCTTTTTTGGCGAGAAATGCTTTGTAAAGTTTTTATATTTCGACGATCGAGAGATGCTATCTCTGTTATAAGGATGTAAACATTTTTACTTTGTAGTTTTTTTTGTGTGTGACTTAAAGTAGAATGAATTCCTTCTTGAGTGTCATTGAATATGAATGCATTTTTAAAACTAAACATGAAATAAGTATATAGTGTATAATTCTTTGCTAAAATAAATAAAACCATCATAAATAAATATAATCATAAATAAATATAATCATAAATAAATATAATCATAAATAAATAAAAACCGTATCAAATTTTGGGACAAATCCTTCAAAGGATTGAATGCCTGTTGGTCTGTATAAACGTATACTTGTGCACACAATGACTTAGATGAAATTTGGCATGTGGCCTTCTGACCTTAATTGTAGATTTGTGTCCAATTTTTGTTTCAATCGGTTAAGAAAAAGCGATCAAATTGCATATTCAATTTTCTTACTATGACGCAAGGCCATTTTGCGTCTTGGCGATACTAGTGACCTTGGCGCGTGCTGAAGGAAATTCGTAGATAGTCATTGCATTCTGGGTTACAGTAGGTTCGAATTTTTTATCCACGCGGGGGCAGGGAAAATTACACCTTTTGGGGAAGTATACAAGAAAGTTTAGGGGAGACAACTCTCGCTGGTTACAGTCAATAAATCCTATTGGCGACGTTTGGAGTGGTTCTTTGCATGGGTTCTCTTACCAAGTTGCTGCTGCTTGTTAGATCGAAGTACTGAAAACTCAGAGTAAGTGTCAGTTGAATTACAAGAATTCGATATTTTCAAACTTTCATCCAGTCTCGATTTGTGCTTAGAGACTGAAAATGTTTCAAAAGCACTACACAATACATGTCAACAAAGAAAAGAGACAAATGTAATAGTAATAAAGAAATACTTTAATTTTTACCAGTTGGTCTTATATCTATAATAATATATTACATCAGCTTAATTTGTAAATGAAACATTCATCATAAAATGATAATATTACTAGATAGCAATGACAGCAATCAGATAAAGCTTACATAAGACTAGTACTGATAAGAGCGTCAAGTATAATAACGAATAGGCCAGCAAAAGGAAGGTTGCTTTACCATCTTTACAATGAGAATATATATTTTTTGGTTTACAAAATTGGCCATGATACAACTTTGATGCAGTATAGAGCATCTAGACGATAGTATATAGTGAAAGTTGACATTTTACATCTAAAACTTTGCAACGTATAAAACAGTTTCACACGCAGATACAGAAAAGAACACGCACACACACACTTTTGCCCAGATGTGAAGCTCATTTTCCCTTCGTTGCCTTCGCGAGTAGTAAAATCGAGATTGGAACGTTATGCCTACTTTTTGCTACGGGAGTTTAATTGAGGAAATTTCGAGTCTTCCTCTTCTCCCCTATATTTTAGTATCAACTACACAGGCCATCATAAAAATGTTTTGATAAATTCATAGGCGGTGTGTGTTACTTGTTTTATTTATCTCGAGTTGTTTCAAGTATGTAAAGATGAAATTTTGTAATCGATTTGTTACTGATATGCTACTTTTTTAAACTTTTAACACTTTCGTGTTCTCGATGACTATACATTAATTAAATATCATCAGAACTTAATTTTCATTTAATTAAATTTTGATTTCATGCGAGTGGCCTCACCTGGCGGTGAAATTGAGAAAAAATTATTTCCAAGATTCTATAATAATCCTAATAATGATTTATATAAATTACAGGTAAAGGTAAAGAAAATGATTAAAAACCAAAAAAATCTGCTTTTTACTACAATAATGCCGAATTTCTGCCGAAAAATATTTCGTGCGATTTCATTCGTGTTCCATCTAGTCGTATAGTAGACAAAGGAATCCAGTTAGTCGGTTAGTAAACAGCTTAACTTAGGAGTTAACAGACAACGTAACTTCGAAAATGTCGATAAAGTGAGTCGTGTCGTTTTTTTTATAATTAACTTCCCAAGCAACACGAGGGTTATTTTGGAACGGATCTCGTAATTTCGAACCGTGGACAGGCACCGAGGACGATGCCTGAGCTGGCACCCCCCTCACCAAACTTCTGCGCCGCACCTGCAAGAGGACATAACAAGAAAAACATTCGATTGTATTTCAAAGAAATGAGCAGAAGAATTCTATTTCTGACCGGTGTAAGTGTTCTGATGTTTTTAAAGATTATATGGATATCATATTTGGCAACGTAATAACTTCACCTCGTTTCGAAAAAGAATTCCTTTACTATAACAACGGAAAAATTTCTCAGGATAATAAAAAGTAACAAAGAATCCCAAATATTTTTTGGAAATATATATACTTATTTAATCATAGAAACCATTCAGTAACAAGAAAATCTTTTAATTGTACTAAGATACTTCGGAGATGAGGCATAATATATATATATATTTTTACAAGTAGATATGCATTATAGATAATATTATTTAGTCACATTTCTTTAAAAAAATATAAGATGAAATAATTCTTCTGAAAACAATATGAATCTGCTTTCATATACATTTTAATTTATGAAATGAATACTTATTAAAACTTTTGGAAATAATCATGCATATTTTCGCATGGATATTTGCAGTGATTCAAAACAAATGTTACAATTCTGCATTTAAAAGCTTAAAATAAGCGTTTTTCCTTCACAAAAATGACTGACGAACGTTTCACAGGATTTTTGAAACTATCTAATGTTATTCCATGATTATATTTATGGAACCCTTCTATAAAGAAGTATACAAAATTCAGACGAAGCATTTTCTTGAAACGAAGAATACTTGACTAACACGTTTTATATAATTCCATTCGTTTTTGCTAGGGATGACGCATTTCATTGAAAAACCTAGCATTTCAGATTACCATGTTAACAATTTCATGGGTAAATCTTCTGTATTTTTCGAAGATTCTGCAAACTATGAATCATTATTTCTTAGAGAATATTATCTAAAATCTATAGAAATTGTTCATAGGGAGAATATTGATTCATGACATTTGAATGCATTTTTAGACTAGAATACTTCTATCTTGATAGTCCATTTCACCATTATTTTCAGGATGCATTTAAGAAATTTTAATAATGGAAATCCTCCTAATGCCATGTTGGTCTATTTTGAATGAAATTTAAATGACTACTCTATTCTTTCAGCTTTCTAGGCCAGTCCAAGATTCTTGGCTACTACGAAAAGAAAAATGAGCTTGGAAGACATTTCTTCAAGCAGGATTCTTTTGATTTTGATTTCCACATGAACACTAAGGAATGCAAGCGTGAAAGAAGCGCATGAATAAGCAACTCGATCGAATTATGAAATTTTTGTTGAGATCTTAAATATCAATGACATTTGTCATCAGCACAGCTCATCATCCTACTGTATCAAAATTATCTGAATTCAACAACTTGTAAAACTTACTGATTTTACCTAAGACTCACTTAAACACAAATGCTTCAAATATTGAAAGCGAATACCTTCCGAAGGTATGCATATATCTCCACTAAATGACTCATTCAATACCTTCGATAAACTGTGATAAAAAGGAAGTATCAAACATTTTTTTCGTGATCTCTTACAATAGAAATTCTTCTATATGTTTCACGCCGGAGTCCATTTTCACTTATCTAAATACTTTATGAATAGGTAAATCTGAAAGCACAAACGTCACGATACAACTGGATCCTTTTGAGATTGAAAGGATAAATGGAAAAAATGATATCTTTCACAGTGTTTGTATAAATAGCTCCCTTCAACCACGTGGAATGTTCCATCTTCTAACAGAAAGCACTAGTTGCTGTCGCATCCTTTAGATAGCTTTTCAGGAGGACGGTTATTCTTGTAGAGCTTCTCATGTCAGGTATTTGAGATATCCTGTCATACAGAATGAAGACATCTCTCTTTAGTGGAAGTAAATCTCTTCACAAAACAGTGTCTAAGAGATTCAGGGACTTAGTGATGTTTTCATCCTGAAAAAGAGAAAAATATCATCATTGCATAAATCTTTACAAACAATATTGCTGGTAGTGTGACGACATTGAAGTAATGTTTTGGAAGGGAATGAGGAATAATAGGATAATTCACAAAATACCACCCTTAAAATTTAGAGTGTATGGAATCAAGATTGAATTAATCAATATTAATATCGTTGGCTACAAAATTGCATCTTTCTTCTGCGGATGTCTCTCTTGGAACATGAATCTGACAATAAAAATGTGAGAAGGATTTTTATTTGAATGTTATTGAGGAGAGGGAAAACGCTTAGTTCCGTGAGATTTTCTCCTATGACAAAGAAACTGCTCGAAATTTACTCAAGAATGTTTACAAATCCTGAACAGTTTGCTTTCAGTATATGGTGCTACCGCTAAGCAATTCAAAGCTGTGCAGAATTCAGAGCTAGGTACACATAATGCATTTCGAGCAATTGGAAATCTGAGCAAATGAAAAGTTGTTGATCACTCAGCAGATCTCCATCTCTAGACGGTCATAATCTAAGGCCGTCTTCAGAATGATTATGGGGAGAAAATTCTGATATATGATTATTAAAACTGATAAGTAAAGAATGGAAGGTAAAATTGGTACACAAAAATATATTCTGATAAAACAATTCAACATACGCGCTTTCAAAATCCTGCAGAAACTTTCAATAAGCTTGAAGGGGCTAGAGGATACCTCAAAATATGCCCTGTTCCATCATAGATTCAGACCAGTTAGTTGCAAATGATACGTCAGGCAAATAGTTCAACAATAAGCATTTATTTCATATTTTAACAAGGTATATTGTGCAAAAAGAACTCGTCGATTATAACATTAAAACACTTGAACATTTAAACAAAGAATATCTGCAGAACAAGAATCAGGACGATACAACTCGTATCGAAAGTTACCATGTAAACACAGGAACAACTTGGTGAGTTGAAGAACACTTCTAGCGAGGAGCAAAGGGACTACAGCTATATCTGGATTACTGTGTAGCTGATGATTAACATACTGGTACAAGCTGCGGAAGACGAAGGGGTCTATTCTGGTACCCCCGGTTGGGTTGGGAGACGACACTTTTCCCGTTGTTAACGTGCTGAAAAAGTAACGTCTCCCAACCCAACCGGGGGTACCAGAATAGACCCGGAAATCTAAACTAGTCGGGAAGGCTCATGCTTCGCTTACGCGGGATGATTCACACCGTTTGCTGTAGACCCAGTCAAGAAGACTCATACTTCACTGAAGTGAGTTGGCTATGCTGTGTTGCTATTTTGGAACTGACAGAGGCACTCATACGTATACCAATAGTGCGCGCCCAGAACAATTGTATGTTCTTTGCATCTTGCATGAAAGAATAAAGCTTCTTTACATGCCGCCTCATGACAAGGTGAGAGGTGAAATGCAATGACAAGCTTCGTGCACTTTCTTTCATATCAATTCAATGGTGATCCAATAATAATAGGGTATTATCTCTGATTAACACTAAGTCTTTCCCCATTAAATCTCAAGTAATTCTTAACCATTATCTGTAAAGGTATCGTTTCTTCGTATCTATTGTCAACCCATGGGACACTACTGTGGAGAGCCTCGATGCAGCGTATGCCTCTCGTTTAATAAATAATACCGCTATCATCTGAGGTTTCCTCTTACCAGGAGAGAAACTCCTTCTCTATTCACCACTCATCCCCTTAATCTCTTCACTTTCTCTTGATTATCAACATTCATTGATTCACAAAGTAATGTTAATCAATCAGTGTCCTCCAACAGAATCTTTCTCTTTTTTCGCAAGAAAAAGAAGACGGCATTGTGCTTCTTTTGACGAATACTCTCATTAAGAATTCGATTCTCAGGCATTCGTTCTGAGGAAAGAAATCGTAATTGATGTGATTCACTCATGCAAGGTGAGAAGGATTAACACATCATATTTTCTTCATTAGCGTGAGATGGAATCAGATTAGGAACACACGAGGAGCTGAAAAAGCTCAAAATGTCCGGTGAAATCAAAATATCGTCTATTTTTCACATTTTCCCTTGTTTAAGCATTTATGGTTTGCAATTAATTTCGATTGTTTTCTGTTTGAAAGAAAATTAATCGTTTATAACAATTTAATTATTATTATATGTATTATTTAATCATTCTGTAGGCTGTTCATTGAAATGATTAAACTCTCATAGATCATTTAGAGATAGTTTTTATTGATCGGAGTGAAGAGCAATCATTAACATGAAACAGAAAGGAGAGAAGTATTCACAGAGATCCAAAGATAATAAATGAGACGACCATATATACCTTTTTATTCTCTTTAATAATACCTCAAGAACTGTCAGTAGAGGTGTGTTCACGTAAATTTAACATGCTACATTAACCACTCAACTGTCGACGAAATCTTACTCGATTCGCTTACTGCGCCCATGAGCGCAGTGACACAGTGTATGGAGGTGCGTCAGGTAAGTGTTTTTTAATATCGATACGTGCCCATTGTCACACTACTGGCAAGGAATTATTATCGCTGTATTGATTCTCTTCATACTATGAGGAAGTACCGGATTTCGATGCGTCTGATCCTAAAGATGACGAAAGTAGTTATCCAACTCACTGTTCGACATATTCGTTCAAAGGAAAGACGACCTACTTAACCCTTCCGCACACGGACCCATTTTTGGAACGTTAGCACACGTGTGGGGTCACTTTGACCCCAAATTGTGAGACACTTACTCCTTATTTTATTACTATTTGTACAAAAATAAACTACGGTCAAAGTATAAGAACATTTTTTCGTACAAATAACATGTATTTAAGACAAAAATGCGATTTTTAATACGGAAAAGGAAAGTTGAACTTATCTCCGTTATTCAATACCTTTTCTATATTCTCTTCTTCTCTTCTGCGCACGTTCAAACGCTGTCATAGCCATAGCATTAAATGAATCCGAAACGCTGGTACCCGCACGGGACATTTTCCCCCCACCCCCCCCCCCCCAGTAAACAGGAAGAAACCCCTTTTCACCGGTTACTGATGCTTTTGCTTCTTCTTTTAGCTCCCCCATGAAGGTACAGGAAGTATCAGAGGCAAGTTGTTAGAAATTCCCAGAATTTTTTAACAGAAAAGAAAGGGTGGGGTCAAAAAGACCCCATGCGTGTGTTGACGGGTTAAACGCGCTTTGAGGGACAATTACAGATTTTTACTGCCACCCTTACAGAAACGACCCATTCCTCTACAAAAGACAGGGGAATGACCCAGTTAGCCCCCTATTCAAAATCAATGCATTACATTTCAAAGCAGTAGTGAAGTTATACGGCTAACAACAAATTCCAAAGGGAGGTATTTTGGAAAGATGTTTACATACACCCTTATGATAAAAAAATTAAATTAAGCCTGAAAGTTACATTTCTTTTAGAATCCAAAGAAAGTGAAACATCTGATACCAGCAAAAGGTAAATTAGTTAATGTGTCGCTGATGAGCATTTAGTGATATATGCAAGTATTATAACAAAGTATCAATTTATTTTAATTGAAATAAAAAAAAATGGACGCGATTAAAAATCGTTTCCGAAAAAAGTTCAATACAAACCAATAAGGTTGCCAATAACCAATAAGCAATAAACCAATTAAGTATTTTAATCATTAAAACATTTTTCATTCGAATTAAGTAATTTAAAATTATTTCTTCGTAAATAAGTAAAATAATAATCATTTTAAAAACTAAAAAGAAATTTACTTTTTGGGGTGCTCTAAATTTATTCAAGCTCTTTTGCCGTGAGTTAAAGAAGGCAAATGATTATTTCTCGATTATTTTTAGATTAAAATTATTGTCAATGGTGTCTTTCTCTACTTATTGAATAATGGCAATACAGAATGCGTGAATACGTCCAACCGCCATAATTAACAAAAATCAATTTTCTCTCTTCACAAAATCGATTCAATCTTTTTCATTTTTTCATTGAATTGAATCTGTCTTGCGTAGCAGTCAATAGGTGGATTATCTTCTGGTATAATTCGTCCCAAAAGTTATTATGACTCGTGTTCTTCCACTTGCTTAGCAAGAAATTTACTGAAATGGCAACTGTTCTGTGAAAATGCGATGCATCATGTTGCAGAGGTCATCATCACTGTTTGAAAAAATTGCTGAATACCTTCCTATTTTCCATCAAACCTCAAAAAGTAAATTCTTTTTAAAGTTTAAAAATTTCTATTTTCATGTGTGTACACGTTTTAGCATTAAGCGATATCTATATGCAGTAGGATGGGATGCGAAGAATTCATCTGTTGTCATTCCTTTTGTATGGACACTGCTTAAAGCAGGAAAACGAATATTAAGCAAGTGTTTTGAATTTTCTTGATTTTCTTGTGTAGGAAGAAGAGAGTAGACTTTAACTGTTATTTTTCCTTTTGTATGTAGCTTTTACAAACAGGTAGACGATTCTGCAAATATTTTAAAAATTCTTGATTTTGTGAATTATCTGTACCTTATATCAATCTTTTTAATCTCGAGTATATCAGTACAGCTACAGGTCTAAAATACGTTTCCTAACAAATAAAAATCAGCAACTTCAATGCAGTAAGTGTCTCATACCAGTACATAACTGCACTATCACTCATATATTGCTGTTTCGTAATAATTTCTGTTTGGAAGATTACTTTTTATGATATTCACTCTCTTTTGATCGGCTTCAGAATTCTCTTCGCGGGATTCATTATTTTTCTTTCCATGTAATGTCTTGCCATAGGCACAAATAATTCCTTCCAGTCAGGAAAAGTTCTTTTTTTAATACCGTCACGGCGAAAAGAAGGAATTCTGTATTAAATGGAGATTATCCTTTCTATATAACAAGAACAATTTCTTCAATTCTTAAAAGGAATGACTTCCGATATTAATATACAAGGTGATTATAATTAAAGTTGTACTTTCAAATAGCTGTAAAAAAAGAACCAATGGTCAGAATGACCTGATATTTCATCTGAGTATACGTGAAGCAATGGGAATTTGTTTCGCGAAAGAAAACAAATAGTTCAAAAGTTGAACGATAGATGGCACTATACTCGTAATAAGATGCTAAAAAAACGATTGCCTTAAAAGATATGCTAATTTTAAGATGCTAATTAAAAGACGTGACATGCGCACCGCACATTACACTTGT
Organism: Araneus ventricosus; assembly: GCA_013235015.1. Classification (NCBI taxonomy): domain Eukaryota; kingdom Metazoa; phylum Arthropoda; class Arachnida; order Araneae; family Araneidae; genus Araneus; species Araneus ventricosus. The sequence goes on along the minus strand of BGPR01001841.1, from coordinate 54,958 downwards.
GATAAAAAGGCAGAGAACATGCAGTTCCTGTTATTCTGTGTCTGCGAAGGTAGTCATGACTCTATCATTGAAGGATCAGGCTCTGCTTGTAAAACTTTTTCTGCAAGAACGGTGACTGTGTGGCAATTGCATTGAAGAAATTCCGGACATTAAAGGGTTTAAGAAGCGGCTCTGGTCCGATGACTGCATTCGGTCTGAAGAAGACGATTGATAAATTCGAAGAGTCGGGTTCATTTGACGTGAAATGTGGCAGAGGGAGGAAAGCAGTTGCTTCGACGTCAGCGGAGGATGTGACTACAGCATTGCAGGAAGCGTCAAGCAGTGCTTTGGAAACGTACAGAGCACGGAGAATTTCCTCCACTTTAGACATGCCTGTCAGCACGGTTCGTAAAATTTTACGAAACATCCTGCAATGCTATTAATTCGAGCAAGAGTTGGTTCCTGCTGCCCAGCCAAAACGAGAAGCTTTCGCCCGGCAATTTCTTGCTCGAATGGAAGTGGACAATGCATGGTCATGGAACATTTTGTGGACAGACGGAGCCCATTTCCATCTCCAAGGTGTCGTCAATACTCAAAATTGCAGAATATGGGCAAAAGAGAATCTGCTCCAAATGCAACCATTTCCTCTTCATTCTCAAAAGGCCACTGTGTGGTGCGGGTTTGCGGCAGCATTTATTGTTGGCCCTTTCTTTTTCGAGAATCCTTCGGGTCCTGTAACCTGTACAGTCAATGGGACACGTTATGAATCTCTTTTACGCAACCAGCTCATTCCAGCACTGCAACAGCGCGGATGTGTGGATAGCACAATTTTTATGCAAGTTGGCGCTCCTCCGCACATTGCAACACCAGTGAAACAGCTGTTGAATCTGCATTTTGGAAATGATAGAATTATTAGTCGCCATTTCCCAACAGCCTGGCCGCCACCTGAACTGTGGCTGTGGGGTTACCTAAAAGATGTTGTGTACGGGGGTCCGATTGCGAACTTAGCCAAGTTGAAAAACCGCATTACGCAACTCATTCACAATATCACCACTGAAACACTCCGATCTGTTGTGGAACATGCAGTTTTGCGATTTCAGCTCATAGGAAAAAACAGTGACAGCATATTGAACATTTCTTAAGCAAGTCGAAGTCGACTTCCTTTTCTCGATGGTTTCATCAGTTTTTGCTTTTTCTACGGTTTTTGGCTTTTCTTTCGCAAAACAAATTCCCATTGCTTCACGTATACTAAGATGAAATATCCTGTCATTCTGACCAGTGGTTCTTTTTTTACAGCTTTTTGAAAGTGAAACTTTAATTATAATCACCCTGTACATATCCTATTTCTATCTTACCTCAGTCCTAGTTAAAATATCACTATTTGATGAGGAAATTCACTTTCATTCCGTTTTCTGACAAGCTGTTAACTTCGTTCTAATTAACAGCAATACGTAAGAACGCGTCGCAGAGTAATTTACATGAGCTAAGCTAAGAAGCACCGTGTATCAGAGCCAGTAATCGTCTCAGTAAGCACTGTCAACACATATAAAATATATTTTTTCAACATGAAATGAGAAAAATTTAATTCAACTTAGGCATTCCATCTTCGCTAAGAATTAGCTGAAAACTTTACTAATTCGTAACGTGCGTTCTCAAGAATTTCGAAAATTTTTAATTGCTACTAAACAAATCAAACTTATTGCTATGCCTTTACAATCACTCTCAATATCATAAGAAGAAATGCACCAGTTTTCGGTGTTTTTAAAAACATTCATTTTTTAAAAATTAATCTAAATTACTATCTTACGTTAAATGAATACCTGTTTATCTAATGATGACCAAACTTTAGATCACTCGTCCTGAAACACAGGTCCCTTTAGCTTTATTTTCTCTTCTACTAAAGCATTGTATGATAGAACTTCAATTTCTTTGAAAATCATTGAAGACTAGAAACAGATCTCCACCACAATATAATTTTCCAACTTAAAATAATTGATATTGGATTATTTTCCTGTTCTTCTAAAAATTACCTCTATCTCGTCTATCATCTATTCTATCATATATATATCATAAATTCTCGTCTATCTATCATTATTCTTTAGCAAGACATCGGAAAATTGAGACATTTCCGATGCAATAAATTTAGTTAGAAAACTAAAAATGGTCTTAAAAGAACAGTCTTGTCTATTTTCTTTAAACGTCCGAATGTGTACTGATGCTTTTTAATAAAAATTTAACGAATAGTTATTTTGCTAAGTTTTGATTCAAACAGTAAACAACAAAAAACATAATTGAACAAAACTTTTATCAAAAATTTTATCTTGAACGAAAACTCCCGTTATGTATGAGAAGCATCAAAATTGCCCGAGTACTTCTGTATATGAAACACGCATGCCATCACAGTTTTTCAGAGTTTTCTAAACAAAATTCGATTTTCTGATGATGTAATCATCAGAAAATGCGTCTACGATTTTTTTATTTAGCTGCAGCTAAATTTGTCCTTCCAACTTAATTTTTCTGGGATGTGATTCTCTGAAGATCTCCAGGCGGTGAGAATATTCGAAAGGAACGAAGAGAAAGCAAGTTATCTAATCAGATTCCGTCTGAGAAACTCTTCTTGTTTTTGTCATTAATTAACTCTTAAAGTCTGCCAGAAACGTAGCTGAATTCCTGCATTGAAAACAAGCAATATAATGAAATATTTCAGTTCCGAAAGATAAAAATCTTTTTCTTATTTGAAAGACCTTGAGCTATAAGAAAATCAGACTTTCAATTTTCTTTGAAATGAGAAAGAAAGTCCCCATCTAACTTGGATAGTGATAGTTGAGCTTTGTATTTTAATAATAAACAAGTTCCTTTTTGGAAGCAACAAAAAGCTCTTAAGGGAAGCGAAGCTGTGGCAAACAACTCCTTTCAACGGTTCATTACTGAGGTCTAGTTATTACACTGATGATGTCTTCTCACGCTACTTGCGTAAATGGGTAATTCCCATAGTTGCACTTAGATCACTTTTCACATCTGGATGCACTTTCAGAGATTTCTTCTTTCTCATTCACTCTCATAGTTGAAAATGACAGATGAATAAGACAAATGGAATTAATTATTAAAATTGGTTCAAGAGCATTATTTATTAAAACTTCCATTCTTGTTAACTTCATTATTTGTATCAAGTCATCCATGCAAAGGATAGATACGTTATACAAAACGCTTTATTGATTCCAATAACGCTTCGTTATTGGTTTCATAGGTGAATCCTCTTAATAGAAGATGAATCATTTGAATCTGCAGTACTGTCGAATCTATTAATGATCGTGGTTGACAAGCATCGAGCACATGAAATACGAAATACGAGCACGTATAGAAGCGTGTTAAGATGTACCAAATAAGAATCGTGTTTTCATGTTTCGCTTCATGAGAACAAAAACAATAGCTACAAAATACATCCATCGGACGGCAATTTTGGGCACAAATTTTTCAATTTTTACTTTCTCGTGTACGAAGTATATAAAGAGAAAGTATTACAATCGGCAAAAAAGTCGGCAGTGAGTTTTTGATGATTCTCTTCGTTTCAGATTTTAAAAAATTCGTTTTGAAATTAAAACTGCACATCTGTGTCTAATTTTGAAGTAAATCTGGAGAAAAAGTAGTCTCTCCCCGTATATGTGAAGTCCCGGAGTTCGATTTTTTTAAAATTATGTCTTTCTGTGAATACATAATTTATAAACTCAGCAAACAAGACAGATGAAATTCGGTATGTGGTTTAACACAAAAATTGAAGATTTCTATCAATTTTGAACGCAATCCGTATACGGGAAGTCTATCTGTCCGTCTGTATGCATGTGGGCACGGTAACTCAAAAACACAGCGTGCTAGGTAAAGGAAATTTGACACGTGGTTTTAATTACTGGAACTATAAATAAACAGCAAATTTTGAGCTATATCCGTCGGCGGATTGTCGATCTGTCTCTGCGTATAAATGTGAACGCAGTAACTCAAAAATGCAACTAGCTAGATGGGGGATTTTAATATATAATATTTTTAAACTGCGCATCTGTGTCTAATTTTGAAGTAAATCTGGAGAAAATTAGACTATTTGTTTTTCTCTCCGCGTGTATGTGGACACTATAATTCAAAAACACAATAATCAAGAGAACTGAATTTTGGCGTATGATCTTAACATAATTGTTGTTCTGAGTCAAATTTAAGACCCAATCGGATAGCGGAAAGAGGTCTAAAATACTTACTCAATTGTATTCACAGTATTTACTACGGAGACAAACACAAAACGTGTCAAGTAAGATTAGGAAAAAGGCGAGGTGTGAACACTCCCTTTTATTTGTTTGTTCCTGCGGTTCGGCTCATATGCTAGAGAATTCAACTCACCTAAAGATATGTAAGTATGGCATTGATAATAAATGTAGTAAGGCAATTTCAAGTTAGTCTGTTTGAATCTAGAAATTCAAGAAATAATTTCATCAGTTTAAAAAGTATAAAGAAACATCTTAAGATGAGTATATGGTGATGGGAAAAACTAATTAGCGAAAGAAATCCCATCTGTGATTCAAATATTGAGCAGAGAAGGAATGATTGCCAAGAAAATCAAACATTCAGTAGATTTCTAAAAAAGGATGAATTCCTTTGCAAGAAACTAAAATATTTTCTTCCTTTGGTACCGCATTAATTACGCTGTATTTTTGTAAGATAATAGATTTTTTCTCTTTGTCATTTTAAGACGACCAGAATTTTTAAATATGCGATTAAGTTTCAGAACTTATAGGATTGAATGGAACTAGCCATTAAATCAGTAGACACTAAATAAGGAGTTTGTTTATGTAATTCTCTGAAATGATTACGAGTGCTGTTAACCAATCCATTGCCTACATTTTAAAATAATCTTCAATGTTTAGCTGGTGCCTTTTCTGGAAGAAATCATTATAAAAATCTTTGAAAATATTTTAAGCTACTGTTATACCACACAAAAAATGAAACGCAAAAACAGAACTTTCTTCGGAATCTTTTTAAGAGTTTAGCGGCAGAATTTGAGAGAAGTAGCCGGCATTTTGAAATATTTCTCCTTTTAGCTTTAAATAAAAATGTTAGAAAATTTCAGTCTTTTACGAACCCGAAAAATATTTTAAAGTACAAGAAATTCCGGCAGTGAGAATTCCTTTTCTCGAATGCTGAGAAACTCTTCCGAGAAAAGAGGAAAATTTTCAAAATGAATACAGAATGCGTTAAGAAAGTTTTGATTCAATTGAAGGCACACTTCATGGTTCATTCTTTCCTTTACAAAGTCCTAAACATGCGTAGGGTTTCAACGACGCTCCAGAAAAATGCATAAATTGCAACTGTACATCAAGAAAAAAACTGAGGCAATCAGCTCAAGTTTTGATCGATTTAGTGTCGCTATTTTATGCTGAATATTATTTCTGCGAATTGAGAGCAGTAGTATTTCACAAAATACAGGACCAAATGCATTGCGTTTCTTAAAATAAGGCAGTTCATTGGTTTTCTAGGTTTTTAGCTAAGAATGTGTAGCATAGACGTTATTTAAAAGAAGGGATATTAGAAACGTTATTTAAAATCCCTCAAATTGTCATCAGGTGATATGGCAGAAACTCTTAAATGGTAAAAAACACAAGCAGATGTATTAAAGCATCAATTTTTGAACGCAAATCTTATTGCTGTTTAATTCATATTTCCGCACTACTAGAGTTACGTGGGTTAATCAAAACAAATTATACTGCCATTAAAATTTTAAAATAACAGCCGGCATAAAATGCAAATAGGATGTAAGAGTAATAATCACCAAATCGATTGAGGTATTTCTCAGATCGCAGGAAAACTTCTCCAACCCAGCTTGATAGAAATCTTGCTCATTTAGCCACTTTTTGGCAGCTGTCTTCACCTCTTCGGCTGAAAAGAACGTTGCTCCTGGCAAGTGCTTCTTCATTTGAAAGCAAAAGAAGTTATCACTAGGAGCCAAACCAGGGCAATATGTGGGATAGCACCATACCTCCTACTTGAAGCTTTTTGTCAAATCTAGAGTTTGGAGACCAGTGTGGGCTTGACGCACACCCTGCCTCTCTCTGACTCTAACCCCTTTGGGTGAGTCGGTCGGCGTGAGTTATGTATGTATGTACCCTGCCTCTCTTCCTTATTAAAAAGACACAGATTTCGCGACAGGTTGCCTGCTCATTGCATGTTCGAAATAAACTTCAATGATTAGACTATGAATTTCACATGCAGGGACCTTCTTAACCCATAAGAAGACTATTAAGCTTCGAGCTTTTCATTGCAAGAGATCAATTTTAACAAGATTCGACATTCCTACTGTTATAACTCTTCTGACGTTAAAGGATCTCTGGCAACAACTACACGGAAAACTCTAGAACTATGCGTAGCCCTTCTGACGGGATGAAATTTAGCACCAGAATTGTTTGTTTGAATAATGCTTCTTGTGACATTTTTCAGTGATAGACCCTCATATTTAGAAAATCGACGAATTAAATTCCGAAGGAATATAAAATGCAATGACACAGTCGCGGAAATGAAAAAACGAGGCAAACAACATTATTTTGCCGTTGTTCATCGTATTTTGAAACAAGTTACCATTTTACAGGAAATAGCATCTGCTAAAAAATTGTAAGGTTAAAAGTTTTAAAAGGGGTCAATTACACACTTAAAATTGATCTAACTTCAAAATTTTCAAAAACAACAGACTTTTTTTGATGCCATAAATAATTCCCTCGTGAAAAAATATCCCAAGACATAAATTTTAGTTAATATAATATGAAAAGATCAGAAGATATTCGACATTTTGTGTTCTCGATTAAAAAAAGGGATTTCCCCACATTTATATAGTGAAGTTCTCAATTTGCATTTAAATGTTGGTGGTAGAATTTTATTTCGCACTTTAAATGCCATCTTAAAAGTAATGATCTACATTTTACAATCGATAAATACTTGATGTTTTACAAAGTTCTGCAAAACTGAAATTTTCTTCGAAAAAATTTGCTTTTCTGGTGCAAAAATTATGATACTGAAGAGCGCTGGAAGTTTTGTATAATTTTCACTTTCGCTTGAATAAATTTTGAGCACAAAGCGTTAAATTTTAACGATGTATACATATTTATACAGGTATTTTTTGTATGAGTTGAAGTAATCGAATAAAGGTTCGTTGCTTTAATGAAATTCTAGTATTAATATTAAAATTAATAACATGACTTCTGACTTTCACTTTATGTCCTGGATTTCCTTTGTTAGTCAACGATATTCGTATTGTCTAAATGTTCGTATATTAATAAATTTAATGAAATACTACACCAATTTAACTCATAAAATTTAAATATTAATATATTTACATTTTATAAACTAAATTGGTGTAGTATTTACATTTAATAATGCAAATCAGGTTCCATCTATGCATTAATGGCAGCTAACATTTTGCAATTTTTTTAAATGTTGCAATTTTTAAGTATAATATCCTCGAAATATACTTAATTGCTTACTTCAAAAGCAGAGCATAACTCACATGATTTAGTAAATGCTCTTCCGTAAAAAATACGGATTAAACCCATTGAGCGCATATAATGCCGAATCAGATATGGAAAAAGATATCAATACATCCACTAGTTTTATGATACATTGTCAAAGCAATTTTGAAGGGTTCATCGTCTGCTAATTTATAGATTATTAAAGTTTTTTTACAGCTGAGAAGTCCCTGGTTATTTAGATTTTAACGGAGACGAAATAACGATATGAAACTACATAACTTTGAAAATTGCGTATAAAATATAGTTTCTTAAAAAATTTAAAACGATTTGAAGCTACTTGAATTAAATCGATAGATTCGAAGAAATTTACTTTTATTCAAATGTCATTCCTCAATATTTGATTATTTGAAATCTTCTTAGCATCTTTCAAAGTTTATCGACCCATTATTTATAATTTTTTATTTCTTTTTACTGTAACTTCCAACAAGATTTAAATATTGAGATTAATAAAAGATTACGGTGCATTGGGGGTAAAAACATTTTTAGTTGTTCGTTTTCATATTTTTGCACCTCGGCAGTGATGAAAATGGTCCAATAGTGATGTTTGAAAGGCAAAATTCGTATCAAACAACACTGATATAGAAAGTAATGTTATAAATATCGAAAATGCATTATAATACAAAATTATGAAGGATTTTACATTTTCGAAATATATGGATGCCCCCCAAATGCATCGTTTTAGAGCGAAAATAGAAAATTTGATGTAACTTCAAAACTATTAGTACGAATAAGCTGGAATTTTGAATGGACTTCTAACATAGCCTTCTACAAAGATTGCTGATAAAATTTATTTCTTTCTATTCAAAAACTTTTAAGATCAAATTTGATAAAATATTTTATGTGCTCAAAATGATTGAAAAATTAAAAGGATAAGAGCAGAATGTATAGAATACTTCGCAGTATTACAACAAAAAAATTCTAGGTCAATAACTGTACTATTTCTTAAGATTTCAATAAAAATTCAAAATTTTACTTTAACATTAGAGACTCAAAATTTTATTTGCTTATAATTTCGAAACGAAGCTAAGATGATGAAATTTGGTATCCAAGCAAAACTTTTTATGCAGTTTGGACATTCTTTCACAAATATGTGTGTTGTTATTGGACATTTCGAAATTAGAGCAATTATTAATATATAGACCTCCCCTTATGAAATTTTTAGATATGGAAGATTTAGTAGATGATATTTCCTGAAAATTGGTACCTTTTATTTTAATATGCGATGAACGAGGGCAAAATAATTCTGGGTGGCTCTTTTCTCCCCGCGACTGTACAAAGCGCTTTATCGTTAGCTGAGCCATTATGTGAGGCAATTTTGTTAAAATATAGTTAACTGCGGTAACCATATTTAAACATAATTACCATCCGTGTTGAAACTCTTAAAATATAGACAACCACATTTGTAATCACATGTTGAAGAACTATGTCGCCTATGATAGCCAGGTGGTAACAACATGTTTCAAGGCTATGTTGATTATGATACATAATCAACAGGTGGGAGGATGTTGGGTTCACCCAATTGACAGCACTGATAAAAGCCCGCATCGCTGTATTTATATTTTAAGAGCTGTGAACCTGGCATTCTCTACTGAAGTTTGTTTTTTTCCGATGTAAAAATTCAGAAAAGAATGCGTTTGTGAATTCTTGAAGAACGCTTTTCTAAAAATAAAAATGTCCTGGAACAATTTGCCAGAAAGGAATGCCTTAAAGTTGCAAAAATTTATGAGAATCAGTGGGAACGAGATCTGGGCTGTAAGGGGGATGAGGAAATATTTCCTAGCAAGAATCTTTAATCAGTCTTTGCGTTGTAGCCGCTGTATGAGGATGCGGTGGACGTATTGATTTTCTTAAACTTTACCCTGTACGAAACATTTGCATTTCTGTCTTTCCTAACAATGATGTCTCTACCTTGCAGATGGTTCAAACTAATCGGCACGCATACCTACTCAAGCCATTAGATCGCAGCTGTGTCGTAAATTGCTAAATCCTTATCCCACACAGGAAGGGAGTGGATGGATTCAGAGTAGAAACTTCTGCATTGCTGGTGGATTCAGTTTTCCACGGTGTTCTGCACTTCTTTGTCAGGGTGAACCGTTGACCAATTTTGATGTGTGTGGATATCCTTATCCCACACAGGAAGGGAGTAGATGAATTCAGAGTAGAAACTTCTGCATTGCTGGTGGATTCAGTTTTCCACAGTGTTCTGCACTTCTTTGTCAGAGGTGAGTCATTGACCTTATAGTGCTTTTTTAAGAGACCTAAGATATGGCAGTCACATTAGAAACTATCAGGTCTGAACGAAGGATGCTAGAGGACTTGCTAGCGAAACGGGTCGAGAGTCTTCTTGGTCACATGTGGGCTAGCGTTGGCCTAGAGCAGCACCGTCCTTTCGGGAGCATGCTTCTCCGCATGTTTTCAGTTGCATGTTTGTAACTTTTTGAGGTCACGTTGATCTTTAATTGTTTCACCCCATTCCAGACAGTAAATCAGTAGAAGCCCGTCTTCATCGGAAAAGAAACTAAAGATCTCCTTTCTGGTCTTGATGTCAGAGAGACTTTTGTTTTTGGAAGTGGAGGAGCCGGGATGCCAGCAAGCTATGCTCTATCGGCCAACGTGTTAACCCACTGTGATTAGACACAACAGCAAAAGTCTCCTTTTCAGGTCTTATGTTTTGACCTCATTTCATTACATTTAATTCTATGAAATAAAGCCTTGATTCAAAATTTTAATAAAATTGTTATTGTAAAAGTTATTCATTTTAACCTCCAGATTTACAAGAAGTGAACATGCGAGGACCATTTCATCTGCTCTTTGCTTGCAAAGTGTGTCTCCTTTGAACCGAAGGGAGGTCGCAGTGTTCTAGTGATAAGGTCTCAGCTTTGGGCCGTAGGGTTCCAGGTTCCTCTGAAAATCCGCCGTGTATTGGGCCTGTTGCACGTGAAATCACACGTAGGGGTCAAACGTCCTCCCGTTGATGTGGTGCGGAAGTTTGGAGAGGGGGTGCCAGCTCAGGTGTCGTCCTTGACATCTGACTGCGGTTCAAACTTACGAGGTCCGCCCCAAAAATAGCCCTCGCGTTGCTTCAAAACGGGACGTTAATATAACTAAACTAAACTTGAGCTGAAGGGAGGACGAGGTAATCCTCACCAAATACTCTTGCTAATTCATCCGCAGCAATGAAAGGTCATTCAATAGATTAATACATTCACACGGTGTAGAATCCATTAAAGACGATAAACCAAACAATAGTTGCTTTGATGCTTCAGTGATACTATCCAATGTTTGCAAGTAAAAATACTTTCTGTAACTATCTAAGTGAATTAAATAATATTTAATAGTTCGATACCATGTAAAATATCTACATTTAACCGTTTTTTGGGGGCAAGAATAATTTTAGGGAGGTTGTAAACAGGCATGGCACAGATATTCTTAGTAAATTATTCATATAAATTTATCTCAAAAATGAACATTGCAATAAGAAATAATTATTTACAAGTGTAATTTGTGAGGCTTATTATCACTAAACATGCATTTACGATGCATGTTTGCGTATGTATTACCACACATTCTAGCAGAAATGGTGGAGCAAATGATAAATAGTGTTCTGTTGCTCAAGTCCATAAATCTATAGATTATTTCTTTATCGATAATTAACTAATTCAGTCGATGATCCCTAGAGTTCGATTGATAAACGTGCTAGATGCGCTTTGACTGCCATTAAACTTAATAGTTACAAGCGTAACTGGCATAAAATTGTCGACCTAATCGAATCTCGAACCGATCTATTATCTCGAAGTAAATGATCTGGAATGTAATGCCATGACACAGGTTGACCTCTGAGGCAGTCGTTCATTTCAATGATTTTACATTTGTGTGGGTTAAACACCACGGGATAATTATTGACTCGTCTATTTCATTTGATTTTTAGTGGAGAAGATGCGAGGTGATTTATAATTAAGAAGCATTTTGGAAGTTATTCTATTTATAATTCTATTAATAATTCTATTTATAGTAGCTGTTCTATTTATAATTCTATTAATAATTATATTTATAGTAGTTATTCTTTTTATAATTGTATTAATAATTCTTTTTATAATTCTATTAATAATTATATTTATAGTAGTAATTCTTTTTATAATTGTATTAATAATTCTTTTTATAATTCTAAGTAGTTATTCTTTTTATAATTCTATTAATAATTCTAAGTAGTTATTCTTTTTATAATTCTATTTATAATTCTATTAATAATTCTATTTATAGTAGTTCATTACAAAGAGGTATATATTTCGTATTCATAAAGCCAAAATAGTTAAAGAATTTGTTCTAAACGAGGGTGATTGCGATCCTCATTTTATTAATAGGAAAAAATACCTTTGATTAAAAATTCGACAAACTTTCAAACAATTCAAAATATTTGTGTGATGTACTTGCATACAAGCATATTTTCAAACAATTTCATGAGTGAACTAATCGCGAATAGTTCGCAATTCCCTGCACCATTTCACAATTTAAACATATTTTGGGTTTCTAAACATTTAAAAAAATAATTGCTAAGTTTAGTTTTTGGGATTATGTTCAATGAACGGCTGAGTTCACAGACTTTTATTTTGTAATAATTGAATATTCTGTATGATCAGCAAGGTACAGTAGTTGCCAAAGAAAACGCACCACCCTAGATTTTATCATATTTTATACACGAGGCTGAAAATATCACATAAAGGATAGCGAGAGATAAAATGAGAGCCATTCTTGATTTGGGGACACTGAGTGTTCCGGTCGGGAAAAACCATATTTTTTGAGTGAAGTCAGTAAACTTTGTAAAAACCTTTAAACCTTTAATCTATTTTAACCTTAAAACCTTTTAAAACCTTTAAACCTTTAACTTTAATCTTTTAACGTTTTTTAACCTTTTAACCTTTTTTTAACCTTTTAACCTTCTTTTAACCTTTTTAAACCTTAAACCTTAATCTTTCTTTTACCTTTGTTTGCTCACTAATCTTTACACGTGTTCTTTAGGAGTTACAGAAGTACCACTCAATTCCTCTCACTAGGAGAATTAAGTGGTAAACTGTTTTTGGTTTATTTTTTTATTTTAAGAATAAAGATTGAAAGTCTAAAATTAATAAAAAAAATCAAATTGGAGTGTAAAAGTAATTGAATACTTATTTTTAAATTTTTAAGAACATTTTAGCCTTTGGGATTAAATATCAACCCCCCCCCACATACCCTATTGGATTATAATTTTAAATTTCTAAATCATCATTTTCTGACCAATAATTTCTTTCATTGGGTATTATGTGATATCCTGAAAATAAGAGAAATTCTATAAATTCGATTACCCTTAGATATAGGGCAATGGGAATATTTTTACTTTAGTAGCATGTCTAAGAGTTTCATTTAGAATGAAATCATACACTTCCTAAGCAGAAAAGATCCAAACATTTCTGATACATTTAAATGGTTTATTTCATTTTTAAAGTGTTTCAAAATTTTATTGAACGATATGATGGTGACGTCATCTATCTTCCCTTGGAAGAGAAAAAATCGTTTCATGGAAACAAAGGTTCTGCACGCTGTTTTATTAATTGCGCTGAAATGAGGCCGCTGGGCGTCATTGGGTTGAACGTATAAAGCCCGTAATATGTATATTAACAGGTGTTGAAGACATGGATGTTCAAGCAGGAAAAGAATAGCGCACATGGAGCGGAAACAATTTTGCTTAGCTGCCCAACTATTCAATAAGTTATCCATAATTACTTTACCAATAGGATCTTGAGAGGGATATTTTTCATCCAAAACCTCGCTCGTATTTTTTGTTTAATTAGGAAAAAATAAATTATTTATTGCCTGATCGGCATCTAGGCTGTCAATTTTTAAGGATGCCCTCCATGTGGCTTCACCCTCTAATCGGAATCCCATCGGAAGGGGGCACAGCGAGTTCGTGGATGACAAACCGTCGGTTATCCCTCTCTCCGATGACAGAACGTCCTCCTGCGGAGGGGTTAGGCTGCGGTCGGTGTTGGCTTAGGACTGACCCTCAATTTTCGATTAACGCTGCAACGATTATTATTCAGGTTACCCCGGATTCTTCGGCAGGGCGGTGATAGCTCCTTTGTGATAAATCCTCTAACAGGAACATCCTTTGAGTACCCATTTACTTATCATATACTTTAGCGGTCGTAATGACCAATATTTGGGTCAGAGGTTTAATATACTAATCTCTGAACGATATATTTGTTTTAAAACAAAATTTGTGAAAGAGAATCTTCATTTAATGAATCTCAAAATTTCGGATTTGAGAAATTCCGAAACATATCCGAAATTCCTGATGTCTCTAGATCACTATAACGCTTGGCTATATCTTTAATCGATTTTCAAGGGTAACTCAGAGGATTTCGTACTGATATCTTTAATTGATTTGCAAGGGTAACTCAGAGGATTTCGTACTGATATCTTTAATTGATTTGCAAGGGTAACTCTGAGGATTTCATACTGATATCTTTAATTGATTTGCAAGGGTAACTCAGAGGATTACGTACTGATATCTTTAATTGATTTTCAAGGGTAACTTAGAGGATTTCGTACTGAAACTTTCAAATACGCATTTTATCTATTCTGCAGGAAGATATGTTTCTGCCCAAAGTAATGCTGAAATTTTTTAATAAAGTGCGATTTTGACTACCATCGTATCCATATAACTACACGCACACACAGAGAAAATGTTTTGAGGCCTTCTTCTTGATGAAAACAAATTAAATAAATTTTTACTGCCGAATAAAATGTCACTTTTGGCAGACAATATATCAAATTGTTAAGTGCGAAAATACACATATAAATACATAACACGAGGATAATTTATAAGATGTTTCAATACATTTTAAGATATTCCAGGCAATTTTATTGAAATTAAAACAGAACTATAACAATTCTTGATGTGTAAGATAACGTTCTGTTTGGTAATCATCCTGAGCTTTGAATATACAATTAATCAAAAAGTTCTTGAAGGTCACCGGAATATAATATTTGAATTCAGATACATTCACTAGAATAACTTTATTTTTTTGCAAATTTGTATCATAATTGGTATACTTAATAACTTAGATAATACTTAAAGCACATAGATTAAGTTGGTACCTAGTCTAAATCATTATCAAAGTGCGATAAACTTTTTATAGCAAATTAAGAAATTTAAAATTTTTTAGAAGATATTTAGTTTTGTGTACCTTCCTAAAATATTTTCCGCTTATTTTTTGAAAATCGGCGAGATTATGAAAACATCACGATTGATAAAACGACAAAGAGATTTTGTAATTTCAATATTATCACTTTTTAGATGGAAAATACCAAGTTAGTGAGTAAAAAATCGTGCTTTCTGTTTGAATAGAGCTTTAATAACTGGTTTCTTTTCTGATCTTCTTCCTAATATTATTTTTGTAAGATTTCAAATTTTTTAAGAATAGCTTAATAATGAATTTTTTTCTAGATGTTAGATAACGGTTATAGTCAAATGGCTTTTTTGTGATTCATATATGGCATTCTGTATAAGAGCGTTTCTTTGTCATGATGGACTTTTTGCCATGATGGACAAGGAACACGAGGTCTTAGAGTTCCGATTTTTAATCGATGAAATGTAACGATTGATAACGGATGAAACCTGTTTTGGGACGTTTTTCACGAATATTAGCGTACTTCAACTCTTGACCAGAGAAGATTTGTCTGCTAGTGATGACCATTTTGCTAGCATGCATGAGCTAGAAATTCGAGGAAAGAGATACCCAAGAGTGTTGCTTGTTCCAGTCGTTTGACTAATGGGTAGAAATGCTGATCTTGCTTTTCTGTTCTTTTTTCCGTGGTGTAATGCCTCCTCAGATCATCTATCAGCAATGAAAAAAATATGAGAGAAGCCTTGCTCTAAGGAGATGCAACGACAACAGAAGCAGAGGTATGTA
>BGPR01001841.1:0-31494 GCA_013235015.1 Araneus ventricosus | reverse complement strand
TCATTAAAACGAATTGGAGATTCAACAAAAACCTTATAAAATTTCGGTTTGACACCGTAATACAGAAGGGACTTCCGTGCAAATGTTTGGAGCAATGCTTTCACCAAACCACAGATTAGGAAGTTACATAAGCCTTAACAGGAATTCCCCCTCTCCACATTGTAGCTAAGGGAAATTACATAAAGTTCCAAATCTGGGGGAAAAAGGGAAATTACATAAAGTTCCAAATCTGGGGGGAAAAGGGAAATTACATAAAATTGCATATCTGGGGGAAAAGGGAAATTACATAAAGTTCCAAATCTGGAAAAAAGGGAAATTGCATTAAATGTTTTAGAAACCACGTTAAAAACATTCTGAAAAAACTGCGAATTTAACTAAATAAAAGCAGCTTTTAAAACCACTTTTATTTTAGTCTACTAAAAAGTAATTTTTTTTATTTTAATTATTTCTCACCTTTCAGTCTTTAACTTATAATTCATTATTATAAATATTATGGAATCTTGAAGTCAATTTTTTCTCCAATTCACTACCAGATGGGGCTATTCGTAAGGAATTAGAATTCTATTAAATTAATCGATTAACTGATAATTAAGTTATGAAAATAATAAAATAGAGTATTATCATCAAGAACATACAAGTGCGTAAAATATTGAATTTCTGGCACGTAAAGAAACGAGTGAAAAATCTATTCTAAAATTCTATCTTTGAATCAAGTCTAATGGAATAAAAGTATTTTAATGATGCAAATTTTTTGTTCGTTTGAAAAGAATGGAATTAATTGCGAAAGAAATTTATAAAAGTGTAAGAAAATTATAATATTTTATAAACCATGTTAAATAACAATATGAAAAAACCTTGAAAAAAAGGATATTTTCTTTTCATAAATTTACAACAATATCACTCGCATAAAAGAAACAGAAGCTTCAGAGTAAGTAAACGCATTACCTGCTCTTCTGATAACGAAATAAAAAGAAATCTTGACACAGTTGAATGTTTTATTTTTAACTTAATTTTTTACATTCAAAAATGCACTATTTTTAAGTTACTCAAGATACTTTTATTTTGTCTTTAGAGTTTTTATCTTATATTTGCATTTGCAAAAAGAGCAATTATTAGTAAAATCGAAATATTTCTTTTTTGATTTGAATTTCGAAAGTTGTTAGAGATGAAAAGAGAGAGAAATCTGTAGCACCCTCCAGGGCATCATTAGCACTGGAGTCTAAAAGAAAGAATCTTTGTTTAAAAGAACAGTGTTAAGTTTTATCTCCTTCTTTGTGGCTGCTTTAAAAGAGACCAATGTCCAAGATGCAGACATAAAATCGATTATTGGAGGTGGGAGCATAAGAATAGCTCCAGAATATTCTTAAGTAAAAAAAATCAAGAGTATGTGAAACAAAAGAAACTTTTTTATTCATTTCAAAATTTAGAATGGGATTAAATGCTAAGCCACCTCCATATCATCTTGAACAAGTAATGCAAAGGAATCCATACTGCCTTCGCGCTTGAATATGCACAAAGCTTGTAATTATCTCTTTACTTTCATGTTTTGTTTCCATTTGAAAGGAAAAAATATAATATCTCTTTCTTTACATTTCAAAAGCACTCATAATTATAGTAATATATGTTCAAAAACAAAGATGCCTCTATGTAACTTACAGCGCTGTAAGTTGCAGAAACTATTTCAGAATAACATCTTCGTGCTCCGCCATAAAACAAATGCAATGAAAACACGCTTTTGGAATACTGCCTGTTAACCCTTTGAGGACGATCACACAGAAAACGTGAGGTTCAATCTAGCCGACGTTTCTTAGCACCCGTGGCTGTTCCGGCCCGGTTAATTTTTTCTAGTTAAGCCTAATTGCACTAAAGCTGATGTCACTCCGATGTGACAGTCGGTAGCTAAAAGTCACAAGAGCCGGCACGTGTTTGTGACAGTCCGGGGAGAATGTGCCAAGCAGCTGGCACACCAGCGTAACAGTCGTCCTCAAAGGGTTAATAAAAAAAAATATTAAGACTGCCCGCCAATGGCTGGTACTAACCTCTCTGTCAAATGACATCAATTTCAGAATGGAACTTGCTCTTTCCTATCTTAGATAAGTGTCTACGGCATCGGATCTCACTTTCATTCTTGGTTTCAAGACGAGCTTCTGTTTAATGCAACTGTTTTTACTTTCTCGTACAAAAGTAATCATGAAAAATTTGACCTCAAGGTTTATATCTCCACGTTCCACGTTTCAGATGTCCTTGAGCCCCCCCCCCAAAAAAAAAAAACCCCACTTTGGGAATAAAATCTTTTTGTGGATTCGAAGGAAAGTGAACAGTTTCACTCAAAAATGCAACCAGATAGGTGGATGTGCGTTGTATTTGCACCCAAAATCTAAATGTGTATCAAATTTTCGAATAATCTGGTCAACGGGAAGATAATTTACCTGTCTTTCCATTCATGCGTCCATGTAAACGCAAAGATCAAGATAAAAATTGAAAATTGGCACCGAGTTTGAACATCTAAATCACAGATATGTTTTAGATTTTGGAATAAAACCGTCAATGGAAAGTATTTTTTTCTCTGTCTAACTATCCGTGAATACGCATCATTTTTAAATCCCCGGGCTGTCATTTTCGCTCAAGAGAATTATCACTTATAATTTCAGTCATTTTATTTATTTGATAAGTGTTTCTATTCACATTAACTAAACTCTACAAATTTTTATGCACATTAATTTAACTTTCTTGTATAATTTTTGAAAAGATGGAATTTTGTAATCGATTTTTCAATCGCTTCCTTATGTGCTAGAGTTTTGAAATTTTATGCCGTTGTGTGTTCTCAATGACAATACACTATTTTAGCATTTTTGGGCCGTCAACCAGATTGGATTTTTATCGCAACCTCAATTGTGTTATTAACGACTTAAAATAAGCAACTTACTTTGTAACGATGCATATTAGGTTTGTGGAATCATTTTTTAGAGAAAGCGCAACATAGTAACAGTTAGAGAACATGTGTTTACACTTAGATATTATCAGTTAATTTTTTTAACAAAAGACTAATTGTTTTTGCGCTATTTTAAAGTAGGTAACAATATATTTTATTATATTCTCAAAAAGGAAACTTGTTGGCTACAAGTTGCTGAAATAATTTTAATAAATAGTTTATATATGAGGCTAAGTGATTTTTTTTGCTTTTGTCCAAAAGTTGACAGTGGAGGAATAGCATAGAAAGCAGCTATAATCACTAGAAGTTCTCTTAAATTGGAAGTGGAATAAGCCAAAGCAAAACAATAAATCCGAAAGAAAATTTTTAAAAATGCTTTTATAATGGAAAAATAATTGTTTATCAAAAATTTGTAGTTCAAAACAAAAATCTCAAAAGTGTCAAGAGCAGAAAAAAAATTTCTAAGTAAACTGAAATTGCAGTCACCTTCATAATATATTTTAATTTTAACATAATGAATATTCAGAAATGTTTTGCTTCTGATGATATTCGTTGTGGCTTTCTATCCTTCACTTACTGTTTTCTGCTCCTCACGAGTTGATTTGACCTCCAGATTTTGGATTAAAAATTATTTTCCCTGTTTACTAGAAGGATAAAAGCGTTTTTCAAATTTTTAAATGTATTCTTGCTTTATAAGATTAAATATTCTAATTCAAACATAATGTATATATTAATTATTCCTTAAAAATATTAAATATTCTTGTTCGAATTAGTAACATTCTAAGAATACGTATTTGAATTCTTATCTTCTTATAGTATTCTTAATTTCATATTTTAATTAATATTTCTTATCAAAAACACAGATTCCTTTTAGCACAAACTATTCTACAATATCCCTACGATGTTGTTGGATATTCTGAATGCGTCACAATATCGTGAATATTATAGATCATATTGTAGTAATAGAGATGCCAAAACAAAATCGTAAAAGCGTCAGTTTCTGATAGAAATACTCTAAGTAATTTTGAATTTTAGTCATCTTTATAATATATTTTAACTTTTAATGAATGTCAGGAAATTTCTTTCTTATGATGTTCATTTCAATAATATTGCTTAATTTTCAATAAAAAATATCTTTCGTACTTTTTATTAAACTAATAAAAGGGTTGTTTCTATACTGTTTATTTTTATTATTTTCTTTATTTTAGTGTAATGTATGTCATAATGTATTTATGATAAGTAGTATCTAATCTAAAAGTTAATATTTCTCAAGTTGATTTCTAGATGAAACAACCCCTATGAAATGAATATTTAGCTAAATTAATATATTAATTCATAATAAGGAGCCTAAAATCATTTTTATATTGTATTGTCCCTGGGAACCAATAACAGTATAAAATTTCAGAACTCTAGTACAATAGTAAGTGAGTGAAAAACCAATTCCAAAAGTCCCTTCTTACTAGCATGAAACATTTGAAATTCATTGAAAGAATTTAAAAACACAATAAAAGGACATTTAAAGACATCAAAAGTTGATTCAAAACCCCAAAAAATTTAAGACTACGTGGTTTTCTATCATACGTGAGGAAGCAAAAGAAAAAGAAATGTTACAGTGTTTTAAAATGTCTTGCTTGAGCTCATACTCTGTGTGATGTTGTGAATTTGAGAATTAAAAAAAATGCTTTTACTTAAATTGTGCTTAAAGAAATTGGTGTTTTAATTTGGAAACCCAGTTTCTTTATTTGTGTTAATGACACAATTTTAATAAGCTATTTTTTCTACTTAAAAGGGTATTTCTTAAAAAGTTCTACATTTTTTTGAAGATGAATGAACTACAAAAATAAAGTTACTTCTTTTTTCATGAATCTTACTTCTCTATCACTGTATTTTAAAAAATATTTAGATATCACAAATACAGCAACCTGACCCCATTTATTATAATGAATTATAAATTGAAGACTGAAAAGCAGAAAATAATTAAAATAAACCTATTTATTTTATTAAACACTGATAAAAGTGTGTTCATAAAGACTATTTTTATTTATTGTTGCGTTAATTTATAAACGCGTAACTACTCCATGTAGAGAAAATATAAAAATTTATATTTTATTCGCACGTTAGCGTAGCCATAACTAAGGGGGAATTCTTAAAATTATTCTTGAAATCAGAGAAATAATCAGCTTAACGATATAACTGACATTATGGATCGAATAATATTTTGAATTTAACACATCCAAAGACATTTTTTTTTGGTTATAGTTTCCTAAGCTGCAACAGAAAATTATTAAAATTAAAGAATACTTAATAAGCAGTGTTGAACTGTCAATCTAAAAAGCGGTTTGGGATACTTTTAAAGTAACTTTATTCGTGCCAAGAGAAAACAAGGCACATAAACACAATTATTTTTGACCAGATTTTATAAGTGACTTCCTTACTGTATGAACAAGGTAAGTCGAAAAGAGATTTCTCCTCATTATTTTGGAGGTATTCGTAGTAAAATACCATAATTGTTAGCAAATTCCAATATGTGTAGCATATGAAAGACGACTAAACTTACGAGATCGATTTTTAACTTAAATTTTTTTAAGACCAAAGAATGCAATTAATTCAAAAATTGTAATGTATATATTTGTTGAAAATATTGGTCTGTGAAATGTACCGTAAATCAGGTGATTTTTAAAAGACTAACATGGACAGAGAAAAAGGATGATTTTAAAGGAAATAAAAAAGTCTATTTAAAAATATTAAAAAAAGAACCTAATCACTTTCTAATCCTTTTCAGAAATTCTTTACAAAAACCTTAATAAAATATGAGTGAGAAATACAAAAACTCAAATTAAAGAAACTAGATTATAGCATTTAAAAAAATTCCGCTATTAGCACGAGGGAATTAAAACTGCTTTAAGTCCACAACTAACAG
This sequence comes from Araneus ventricosus, assembly GCA_013235015.1. NCBI lineage: Eukaryota > Metazoa > Arthropoda > Arachnida > Araneae > Araneidae > Araneus > Araneus ventricosus. The sequence goes on along the minus strand of BGPR01001841.1, from coordinate 25,642 downwards.
CTCACAGATAAATTGACTCAAGAATTTCCATATGTAGACATTTAATCAAATATTTGAGGAATCGCAAACATCCACGAGAATCATATGATAAACTGAGAAACTATTATGGTTCGAGATAACACTATGATTCCGAAATTTTTAAACTTTTCTTTTGTTCTCACATTCGGAAAGAAGTCGTCAAATTTTGCGAAGTTTGTAGCCAAATACACGTCATCATAAGCTTAGACTTTAATCACTGCCTCATTAATATCATTCTAAAAATTATATTTAACGTTTTATTTTCAAAAGGCATCAACCTTTGTGATCTTCAACTTACAGTGGAAGGATTCTATAAAGTAACATACGTCATAAAAATATAAACCTTCATTTATACAATCTTTCAATGACCGTATGAAAGCGCAACTGGAAACCTGCGGCATGGTTCTTGAGTAATTTCTTATACATTCCTAAAAGTACTTGTCAGAAAAAAAGCAAGGATCGGTGGAAAGCTGTCTTTTCCTTACTAAAGCAACGCGTGTTTCACTCTTGCAAACTCGGAAAGAATATAGGGGAAAGTCGAGTAAGACGACGAATTGGATTTTTCTCGAAAATTTCCCTAGATGAATGACTTCATTCTCCATCATCAGAGACCTTTATCAACCCGTGCCACACCAAAAGACTCCATCTTGTTATTAGAGTGATTAACAGTACGCGGTAATATGTTTTTGAGTAGTAACGATGTAGTAATATGTTTTTGAGTAGTAACGATTGAGTAGCAACTTTTGGTTGTTGCTTGGTTAAGGGATAGCGTTCACGGAGTAAATATTTTTGATTTATACATGTGGTATTCATAAAGAGCTAATCAAAATGTTTTCAATCATGAATTATTTTAATTTTTCTGATGAGCTGATACCCAATAAGTATTTTTTTTTTTAAAAAAAAGGCGAAGTCGGATAAGATGACGAATTAGGCGGAGGGTAAGAGACGAAATCCTCCGCGTTAATTTATGATCTCGTAGTGCTACCTGACTGCCACTTGCACTTACTGCAACTCACTGGCACTCCAGTGAAAAATGAGCATCTCATTATAAAAGGAGATATATGAAAAAGAAGATAAACGAAAACTGTGACAGTTGAAGAAGGATGAAGTTAATAAGACTAAACGCAACAAACCTGCTAAAAATTGTACAAAAAAGAAGAAAGCAGCTAAGCGACACCTCGACTTCTAATGATCTGAATCTGATGACTCAACTCATTCATTTGAATTTCCTTACGTTGACGCTGATGACAATCTGGACTCAAAGGACCTCCATAATGAAGAATGAATCATTTGCAGTGAGCAAAGCAAAACGGAATTGGGATTCCAAAGTTTTATGCGCAAACTCTGGTCCCATTCCATTGTACTGGCAGGGACAAAATCCAAGTTCATGTCCATGCGATTTTTGTAATTGATTTCATTTCTTAAGGTTTAAATCTAAAATTTCGATTAAAAATATTTCATTTGTTTTATGCTGTTACTTTAATCCGATTATGTTTCTTTTCTGTTACGTGCAATTTGTTATGATCAAGACTTGGTCTCAACAGTTTTAAATAGCTTTTTGATAGCATGTGATGTTAATTAAATTGATATCTCAGTTCGACATCTTACCCGCACGGGTAAGTCGGGTAAGAAGACGAAAATAACTTTTTGTTTCTAAAATAAAATTTTTGGGTCTCAAATTTGAAAATAAAAATTTAAAAAAAAATCGCTGTAAAATAAAGTGTTGAAGAAGATTTTGCCGAAACATTAATCCTCCTTCAACGAATATTGAGCTCAGAAAAAATCCCCAAAGCTTAAGGTCGCCATCTTACCCGACTTTCCCCTAGTAGTCTAGGAAATGACTAATTACTATTACTTGGATTATCTAAAAAGTAAGTTCTTCTAGTATTTAATGCCGCAGCTGCTCTGTAACCGCAAGAGCGTACACGTGCACGTGTGCCGATTAGTTCCAAACAAATGCAAGATAGAGACATCATTGTTAGGAGAAACAGCAGTGCAGATTATCGTAGTAGTTTGCATTAGCGCCTAATGAAATTGATATGCCCCCATAATAAATCTGTTTCATAATGCCACAAGGACTCCCATTCCATGGTTATTAAAATTTCGGCAAAATCCGTGTCACTCACAATAACTGTGTATTTCGTTAAGGATGTTTATCTTTTTTTCTATTTATTTCATATCTAATACTGGTGTTTCCGATGTGTTTTTATACTATGGTTAAATCAGCGATTGAGATTGAACAGAATTACCTAGAACTGGTACTCACGCACACAAACCAGTCTTGAAGAGGTCCCAAGATGACTAAGTTGTGAAACAAGCTTCTGTCATCTGGTTAATATCACAAGCGACATCGTTCTTCGATAAGGGACTGAAAAATATAGTTTTCGTTATGATAAGTGTACCCACACGGAGATTTAAACACAGTCTAAGACCTTAGTAAGCTATTAGATGTTTTGTTCCATTCTATTACCTGTTCTTTTAATTGGCCATCGGAACTTACTCTCTGGATATCCTAAATACAAAGAGATAATTTCTTCTGGAATTGTAGTCTGCCAACAGAAAATAACAAACCTATGAAGCAAATCAAGCAAGCAAATGACGTGTTTTTCTTGGAAGAAATGAAGAGAACTTGTTTGTGAATTTTTAACAAGAGAAACGAAGTGCAGTTCGATTATAGAACAGTTAAATATTTTTTTAATTAAATATCGCAGGACTTGGATCAAACACGTTTGCGCAGTTGGAGAACCCTCCGAATGAAGGTTTTCCCACCGAAAAGTTTATGTGATATTTATGGGACATCCTGCCTATAAACCATAATAAAATCTCTCCAAAAATTTGTCCTGAAAGGAATTTCCTTGTAGAAAATATTTTGTAATTTGACCAACATTTAAAAAAATGAATCATCATAATAAACCATATCTATTGGTTGGGTTTTGGATAGAAAAATGATTAATTAAAATAGCATCCCTTAATAAAGACTTTCATATAGTTATAGAATAGGAAAGAAATAGAAATTTTAAAGACATTTGGAAAAAATGCGTTTTTCAATAAACAATGAAATGATTAGCGTTTAATTGTTTAGAGATAAATCTTAGGAATGGTCGAATCACTTTCATTGAAGCATTTTAATTGAGGCGTAAAATGGCATCTTATTAGACTCTGACAAATAATTAGCACACGTTAAATTAGCACACACACCAAATAATTAGCACACGTTAAAAAATATAAATGAACAACTGTCTTCTTTTCCTTGCTGATATTATATCTAAAAAATTAATTATGTACTCAAGTGTGAATCAGCGAATTTAATTTTTAATCCACTATTTTATAATAAATGATTATTGAGATTCAAGCAATTATGTGTAAACGAAGAATTCAAAATTCACTAGAATTTAGTAATTACGTCAATTTTACCGGGATTTGGTTCTTTCTTGGTTGTCCGTAACAACCTGCTTTCAAGAATGATCTAGTTTCTATACTTGGACAGGTCATATTAATCAATATAGAACTGAGGTCTTTTGGAAACAATGTCCTCCAATTAAACTATCTCTTTTATTTTGTATTATGCTTAATTTCCTGTGGCGAGAAAAAATTCCGATGTCACTGCGCACATTAACTGTTTTGTTTCTGAAAATTAATTCATTTACTGCAATTTGCAAATACTTGGCGCTAGCTCTTTTTATAGCCACTAACTTTTTTTGCAACGGAACTGTTACCGTTAATTGAATTGTGAAGAATGACGCATTTCCGAAATAATTTTTGTGTATAGTAAGAATAAAAATAGCTGAAAGTATTTATAAAGCTCAAGCTTTTCGATAATCCAACAGTTTATTTGTTGGGAGTGTAAAAGTATTTATTAATAGCCAAACAGAAAGTAAGAAAATTCTTCTATATTATTTAAATTTTTTGGATTGTTCACCTGTATTCACTTGCTTGTTTTCAGTCAAAAAGTTTCATCTTAAAATATCTTCTTCAAGAGGCCATAAATAAACTAATGGTGTAATATTTAGTGACCATTAAACCGAAGTATACAACTAATATTTAATTATTTTTAGTGAATAAAAGCCATGGAGTTTTTGACTAATTCGTATATGAGAATGTCCCTTGTTTTTGAAATTGATTAATGAAAAATAAGAATTATTGGGCGAATTGGAGAAAGTTCAATATACTGGATAAAAAAATAAAGAAAACTCTTTCCATCTGAAATTGATTGCCCATAACAAGGTAATTCTGCCAAACTCATGAACACCCCGTTCATATCGCAGTTTTCTTCTGATTCTGAGGAAGATTAATAGAAACTATTGGCATTAAATTCCGAACGATTGATTAGAATATGAAGATTACCGAAAGTAAAAACTACTGAAGCAAATAATATAAATATAAAACAAAAGTAAAAAAGGAAAGAGTATAGATAAGAAACAAAAGATTTAAACAATAACGATAACAATTCACCTTTTTGCGTGCTCAACGCAACAGCATCAAGTGATTGCATCAACAGAAAATTACAACGATTAATATTTGAAAAACATAAAAAATAATTTAGAATGTAAAAGAAAAATATTTAGATTGTAAGGAACGAATAAGAACTTTAATGACGAACTTTCTCGAAGACCAATCGCTATTGAAGTTCTAAAAATGGACAGGCCACAAAGGGTATATTTTTGATTTATAATCTAACCCTTGACAGAAAATTTTGTCCATTTTTAGAACTTCAATGGCGAGTGGTCTTCGAGAAAGTTCGTCATTAAAGTTATCATTCATTTCTTCCAATTTGAATATTTTTCTTTTACATTCTAAATTATTTTTTATGTATTTTAAATATTAATCATTGTAATTTTCTGTTGATGCAATCACTTGATGCTGTTGCTTTGAGCACTCAAAAAGGTGAATTGTTATCGTTATTGTTTAAATCTTTTGTTTCTTATCTATACTCTTTCTTTTTTACTTTTGTTTTATATTTATATTATTTGTTTCTGTTTTATATTAGAAATAGCCGCATATGCGCCTTACTATATAATACAAAATAGTTTTAATTAATTTTAATTTATTTATGACTAGTTAATTTAATTAATTTATGGTTAAAATCTTTGTTAAATTTTGTTAATTATAACTGCTACTGAAGCAAACATGCAATTTGCCCGGTACTCATAAACGAATTAACCGGTTTAAAGTAACGTCTACTGATCCTACATCTTGTGATTGGGGTTGATTGAGAAATATGTATATTCATCTCTATTTTTAGTAATTTTAAAGCGATCATTTGACTAAGCGGAGAGAAGATGCCAAACGTGTAGGCGTGAACACGTTAAAAATACCTGAAGTAATTACTTAAGAGGCGCGTATATACGGCGCGTGTATAGCCACTGCGGAGTTGCAGCAAGCTAAACTTGGGCTGTATTAATTTTATTGACATTTTCTTACAATTTTGCATATAATATCTAAACTCTTATTCAAATCCAAACAAAATCACTCCAAACTCGATCTTTGGAGGCCGAAAAAGAGAGGGGAATTCTAAACGGTGCTGATTTTGCGGCAGCGACGTTTCCCTCTAACTGGGCCTGTGAAATAAAAGAAACGCACTCTTTTCTCAACTTTGGGGTGTTACGCGAGGGAACACTATCCGCAAAGCAGCTCCAAAATCTGTCTCTCGAGCAGATTCCCTCTCTTCTGCTTCCAATAGCTAAACTCTTTTAGGGCGGAAAACCATTTTCAGACTCAGGTATTTTAAAATAAAGGAGGAAATGCTTTAACAGAAGATTAATTTTTAAACTTTTATTATTATTATTATTATGGTTAAATTTGAATAAAACTATCTCAATCCAACCGATTTTTTTCCTGGTTTTGCCTACAAATGTTGAAATATTTGAAAGAAGTCGCTGTGAAAATCTTCGCGAGTCCAGTGTTATTGTGTGTGACCCTAATAGGAGTTGTGAGCTATATTTTAAGCCTTGATTTATAATGAAACACGGGGAGTTTGAAGAAGCAGAACTTCTTAAAGAATGCCAATCAATGCATCCATATTTATGAACGTCACAGCACACCTTTAGATAGATATAAAAGAAAGATTAATCATTTTTTCCGTCCTGGTTATTCCTATAACTACATATGTGCGGAAAATTAGTTTTTCTATTTTTAAAAAATATTTTCTGAGATGCTCAGGGAATCAGGATAGGTTACATGATTATTATGAACTTCTCTCTCGAAACAAAACAAGAAGGATGGATTTTATCTTTAAGAAAGTTTAATAATATTAATAAATATATTTTAGTTACTTAAAAAAATTTTTCTTGTAAAAAATACGAAAAGAATTTCACATATGCTACTTTTTTTAATTCAACATTTCACAGTCTTTTTATTGCGTACCCACAGCTTTGCAAAATCTCTATAAATGTAGGTTTGGAATGGAAAAAAATAATTGAGAAACTCAATTTTAAACATAATATGCTAATTTGAATTAATTTCTTAAATACTTACCTATTTAAGTAAAAAAACGTAATAAGTAAATTACTTTTAACGCAGTATTAAACTATTCAAGACTTATTTTTTAAAAATGATGGAGTGTAAATAATGCAAATAAATATTGCGCAATGCATGTTTTACAGAATCCCAGCGATTAAAACACGCAAGCCAAATCTGTACAAACGTGTAGCAGTACAACTGTAACTATCCTATCTAATATATTTATCAAATTTTCATTCATTTACTGTGATTTAATCAATGAAGTGAATTATTTTTCAAAGCAACAGATACGTTTAAATCCTACGCATTTTTTAAAAAGATTTTCACATACATCTTCCAAGATGGAGAATCAAAAGATTTAATGCTTCTATTTCAAACAAATGAACTAGTTTCTTTTTAGAAAAATTTTCAAGTATCCGTAACAGGAATAAATATTCTAATAGTGCAGAAAGTGAGAAACGAATTATTTAAAAAACCATGAATGCCTTGAATTCAAGTATTGTCATATAGTCTCTTAATTTACTGCTAGAGTTTACAGAAATGCATTAATGATACGTTGCAGTTAAACCATTTAAATAATATCAGAGCGAAAAAAATCACAAAATGGAAACTTATTAACTTGTCAGTGCAAACCACTCATTATTTCCATACAAATGATTTAAAGTATTAGCTACAATCTGACATTCATTAAAAGATAATAACCGTGATTAGTATCGCAATTTTGTATCAGATATTTTTTGTGCGAAATAGGACAATTTAATTCAAAGGGGCAAACCATTTATCAGGAAATTATATTAATTGCATTCCTTTTAAGGAACTTCTTTACGAACTTTCTCTTTATGAACTTTTTCTTCTTTCTTTTTATGAAAATCATCTTTTGTTTCATAGAAACAGGCTCTAACAAGCATTAAGTTCATGGAGCAAAGATTTTTTCAGATTTATACTCCATCTTTTCTAGCATTTCTTCATTACCTGCAACTAAAAGAATATCCAGCGTTGCCTTCGTTTTTAATCTTTTTACACGCTTTTTAATTATTTTGACGTGTTTCATGTTTGTAAAAATGTAATTTTGTTATCAAACTTTCACTCATTTCCTGATGGGATAGAGTTATGAAATTCTATACACTTCTGTGTTCCCGATGATAATCCAATAATTAATGTTTTCAGAAGTTATTTATCACTTAATTGCTTATTTTGTTTAGTTGTTATTCAGTCCTAGACGCACTATCTGGTAGTGAATTTTAGAAGAATCGATTACAAGGTTCAATGATAATTTTAGTAATGAATTATAAAATATATTAAAGACTGAAAGATGAATAAAAAATTAAAAAAGTTCTCTAAAATCACTTTTTTATCTGTGAACTAATATGTCGAAAATTTTGTTTACCAAAAATCTGGATGTCAAATCAAATTTCTTAAACGCGTGAGGCGCTGAAAACAATGCCGTGAGAAATTAAACCACAATGAATATAAAAAATGATTCTGAAACTTCCCTTAAAATTAAAATATAATATGAATGGTATTAAAATTACCATTTTCTTAAAGTATTTATATTACTTTTCTATCTAATGTGTCACTATAATATTTTTCATTCATTTGACTATGTAGTATACTGCATTTCCTTTCTTCCTTACATTGGTAGGTCCATTTTGGGGCCACCTCTCTGTTCAGGAACACTTTACGTAAAAATTTCTTGCCAATTCATCCATTAGTTAAACTACTCACCCCCACCTAACATATGGAGGGTTGAGTTAGGGCTCGTTTAACATTTTTAGGTAAACAGTGTGAACATGCTTCCTACATTTCATCAAAATTGCTTATATCGGGTAGTTATCATCCTAAGGAGATTATTAGAAAAGATTCAACCCCACCATATCTTTATTTTGCAGGTTGAAACATGGGAATCATAATTCTTGTCAATCGACTCGATTGTTATATGTATTTAACGAGCTCAGTCCCACCCATTCTGGAAGGAGGAGATTTTGATTAAAGAATACTTTAGCCTAAAATAATTTCAGTTTCTCAGGCTGCAGCATTGGAATTAAATTGCACGTCAATCGGTCCATTTGGTAAATTATTTAAACGACTCAGTTCCACCCTACCCAGAAGGGGGTGACTTGGGGTTGATGTAAGCATACAATATTTTATTCGGCCAATGAGGAACATGTGTGCTAAGTTTAATCAAAATCTAATCAAAATACAGACTTTCCCAGCGAAATGGTTTCAGTATTTTGCATAATAGTGGTAAGCTTTTTCAGCAATATATTGTTGATGCATATGTTAAAACCGAAGGCTCACGTTTTCATTTTTTGCGACAAAATCAAAAAGATTTGCGAATTGAACTTTATCGAGGGCTTTTAGATGTTTTAGAGTGTCGAGCACATAATGAAAATATACGCACTGGAAAACTTATAATATTGCCATCTTCTTTCCAAGGGAGCCCACGTCATATGCAACAGAATTACCAAGATGCAATGCCTATGGTACGCAAGTTTGTTAAGCCAGATCTCTTTCTGACGTTTACTTGCAACCCATCTTGGTCTGAAATTTTAAATAGCATGGAGGGAGTACAACGTCCTGAAGACCGACCTGATATTATTGTACGTGTATTTAATATGAAATTAAAAGAACTTTTAGAAGATATTTGCAAGCATGGAATATTTGGAACTGTTTGGCCTATATTTATGTTATTGAGTTCCAAAAGCGAGGTTTGCCTCATGCCCACATTCTTCTAACATTAGATTCAGAAAGCAAAATTCGCACTAAAGATGACATTGACAAGTTTGTGAGTGCAGAACTTCCAGATCCTTGCACTGGTCTTAGACTCTTCCAAATTGTGACAAAATGCATGGTACATGGCCCATGTGAAACTATAAATATAAATTCTCCAAGCATGAGAGATGGACAGCGCTGCAAAAGTTTTCCGAAACAATTCAAGGATGATGCAGAGGAAAATGTTAATGGATACCCTATTTATCGCAGAAGAGCCACTGAATCTGTCCAGGTAGGGAAATATTCCATCGATAACAGATGGGTTGTCCCATATAATCCTTGGTTGCTTAAAAAATTTAATGCGCATATTAATGTTGAAGTTTGTGCCTCAGTTAAAAGTGTCAAATACTTATATAAATATGTATACAAAGGACATGATGGAGCCTCGGTCAAAATATAAAAAGAAGGTGCTCTGGATCATGATGAAATTTTAAGTTTTGTTGAAGGTAGGTATGTTAGTGCACCTGAAGCCATGTGGCGTTTAAATGAATTTAATTTGTCGCATAAATCGTACACTGTAGTGCGCTTAGCTGTGCATTTACCACAGCAACAGCCGATTGTGTACCAAGACGGTCAAGAAGCCCAAGTAATTGAACGAGCTGCTTTAAGAAAAACAACACTAACATCATGGTTTGAACTAAACAAAAATGATCCTTCAGCTCACAACATTTCTTACTCAGATATTCCACAATATTATGTGTTTGATAAGAGTACCACAAATTGGAAGAAGCGACAACGTGGTGGACAAAATGTTATTGGGAGACTGCCAGTAGTTAGTATACTGGATACTGAGATGTACTATTTGCGGATGCTACTACTGCGCAAGTCTGTGGCCATTAGTTTTGATGATATTTTGACCGTAAATGGATTAAGATGCATTACATTTCAACAAGCATGTCAGGAGTATGGACTTCTTCGAGGTGACCAGCAGTGGCATGATGCTTTGAATGAAGCTGCACAATTTCAATCTCCGAGACAGTTGCGCATGCTGTTCGCAATGATTTGTGGCTTTGGAGAAGTGGAGGATGTTCCAAATTTATGGGTGTAGCATCAAGTTTCACTTTGTGAGGACTTGGTGCATCGTTATTCTGAGCAGACTGGACTTCACTATGCACTTGCAGATATTGAGGAACTGCTTACATCCTACAATTTAAGTCTCCAAAAACTGCATCTACCAACTATAGATTTGCCTGCAAGTGTTTTGGAGAGAGGGAACTTTGATGTTGTGGAAGAGCAGGCTAAAGCTAATAGTTATGCTATGCAGTTAAATAATGAACAGCGGAATGTTGTGGAAATCTTATTAAGTGCAGTGTACAACAACGCTGCAGATACACCTAAGTGTTATTTTTTAGATGGTCCTGCTGGGACAGGAAAACTTTTGTTTATTCAACTTTGCTTCACACAATACGTGGTAGAGGTGATGATGTTATCCCTGTTGCATCTACAGGTATTGTTGCAACTCTATTAATAAGGGGGAGAACAGCCCATTCTGTTTTTAAAATTCCAAATGATTTAAATGCAACATCTACTTGCAATTTGAAGCCTAATACAAAAGAAGCTGACATGTTACTGAAAACAAAATTAATTGTGTGAGATGTAGCACCCATGACACATGTTCATGCTTTCTTAGCTGTTGATAGACTTTTACAAGATCTCACAAAATGTAAAGAACCGTTTGGGGGCAAAGTCATTCTACTGGGTGGAGATTTTCGCCAAGTTCTTCCAGTATTTTTAAGAGGTTGAAGAACATTAACTGTTGCCAGCTCCTTAAAAAAACACGCTCTTTGGTTGAAATTTCATAAGTTATATCTAACAAAAAATATGCGTGCCCTTGAATCTGAAAGGGATTTTGGTGCTTGGTTGTTGGACATTGGAGCGAAAAAAAGTGGCTTAACGATTCAGTTGCCTTTGCAATGCTACCCTTCAATACAAGACCCTATACATCAATTGTACAGTGACATAGATTTTTCCAGTGTGACCCCACAGGAGCTTAAAGGTCGAGCTCTCCTTACTGTTAATAATGAGCGATCTATGGAAATCAACAATAAAGTGTTGGAATTTATGCCGGGAAATGAAACTGTTTATAAAGCAGTTGATATGATCATGAATGAAGATCCTCAAGATCAGTTGACATTTCCTGAAGAATTTTTAAATTCTTTGACACCAACTGGTTTGCCTCCATATGAGTTAAGGTTGAAAATAGGTTGCATTATAATGCTGTTGAGAAATTTAGCTCCCTCTAAAGTATTATGCAATGGTACACGCCTAATTATCACAAAATTGCAGCAAAACATTATTCAGGCAAAATCCATTGATGGTACAGAGACGTTTCTCATTCCCCGAATCCCTTTGATTCCATCTCAGACTAACATGCCTTTCAAATTTAAACGTATGCAATTTCCCATTCGTGTAGCCTTTTCCATGACAATTAATAAGTCGCAAGGCCAAACTTTTGAAAAGATATGTTTGGTGCTCAATGAGCCGGTTTTTAGTCATGGACAACTCTATGTTGGCTTATCAAGAGCACGATCTTTTGAATCTGTTTCTGTGGTAGCTCCAAAATGTGAAATATTTAACTGTGTTTATGAAGAAGTTTTCTGTGATTGATTGTCAAGTGTATTTTTTTGCTTTACATTTTTAATTTGTTTCAATGTTGTATATTATTTTATATATAGGAATTTATTGAACATGTATATACCTGCTTTCATACAGCACAATCTTTTGAATCTGTTTCTGTGATAGCTCCAAAATGTGAAATATTTAATTGTGTTTATGGGGGAGGTTCCTGATACTTTCACTATATAAAAAACGGCTCTTTTCAGGGCCTGTTCTGTGCTGATTTAAGTTAAAGCATCAGAAGCAAAATAAAGCTGATTCATATATATATATGAAGATTTTAGAATAACTTCTAGGACACACAGTGTCTTCATTATAGCGAGCGAAGCGAGCAGGGTTTGCGTAGCAAACCTGGGAGGATTGCAACGCAATCCTTCTGGGGGTTGGAGAGCTTTAGCGAGCAGGGGGCAGAGCCCCCTAGTTTTAATAAAATGACAAACGAAAAAAATAAAATGTCTTATAGACAATTATAATTTTAATATAATATAGGGCTGTCAATAACGTCGATCACGTACTTTCTTAAGGTAGTCGCTAAAACTTTTGTAGTATCAATGTAGTCTGCCATTTATTTAATGTAGCGTGTTAAAATCAAGCAATTAAATCTTTCTGATTTAATATTTCCATTAAAATTATAATTATTCAGAATTTCTTTACAGATGGTGAGAACATATAAAAAAAGAGATCACTCTCCACTTAAGCGAATTGATATTGAGAAAGCTGTCAACGCCATTTTTGAAGGACTGAACGTTCGTAAAACTGCTTCACTTTATAATGTAAAACGTTCGACGCTACAAGATTATGTTGCAAGAACACGCAGTAAAAAAGGTGCTCAGGAGGCTCAATCTTCTTGTGGTGAATCAAGTACCAGTGTGTCAAACAGAGAAAATTCAGACGGATGTCAGGTTCCTTTCAACGATATACACAATCGGGAAATATTTTCTGTAACAGGAACAGAAGCATTAGTTAATTATCTTACTACATGTTCAAGATTAAATCATGGCCTCACAGGTTTACAATTCCGAGAATTGGCTTTTCGATATGATAATGCCAAGTTAATTACCGTTCCTAGTTCTTGGGTGAGAGACCAAAAAAGCTGGCAAATTTAATTCTGGAGATTTATTCAAAGAAATAAGAACTTATCATTGCGCCAACCTGAAAAATGTAGCCAAGCCAGAGCTTCTGGATTTAATAAAGTAGTGGTAGATCAATTTTTTGAAAACCTGTTGGAGTTATATTCTGAGTACAAATTTCCTCCAGCAAGTATCTGGAATACTGATGAAACAGGCGTACCAACTCTTATGAATCCACTTGCTGAGAAAGGCAGGAAGCAAGTTTGACAAGCAGTTTCTGCAGAACGTGGTCTTAATATCACAATGCTAAGTTTCAATAACGCTGCAGGAAGCCAAATATCTCCTGTTTTCGTGTTCCAAAGAGTGAAATTTCATGATAGAATGTTGAGAAATGGTATTTCTGGAGCTTTAAGGCTTTTATATCCTTCCGGTTGGATGACAGCAGAAAATTTCCGTGAATCCATGAAACCCTTTAAAAAGCATGTAAAAAGTAGCAAGAGGGACCCTTGTTTGGAGATTATGAATAACCATGAAAGTCATTTTCATATTGAAACTATAGACTTCTGCAAGAGTAATGGAATACATCTATTAACGTTCCCACCACATACTTCCCATAAGCTTCAACCATTGAATGTAGCTGTATTGAGCCCGTTTAAATCTGCTCTGAAAGTAAGTTTCAACGACTGACTTCAGCTCCACCCAAGTCAGCGTATCAGCATTCATGAAATAGCTGAACTTTCAAAAAATCCATACATCAATGCTTATAGTGCTAAAAATATTGTAAGTCGCTTTGGAAAAACTGGGATTTTACCTTTCAATAGAAATGTCTTCAATGAGACTGATTTTCTTCCTTCTGAGGTTACAAACACACCATTGCCTATTGATCAAGAAAATGTCGCAGAGCAAGCTTCTGAGTTAGCTATTGATCATCATCTTTCAGATAGCATTTCACCAGATCAAATTGTGAATCTACCATGTGTCAATTTTGAAGCTACTAACAGCCGAAGGGGACGACGTATTAACGGAAGAACTAGAATTTTAACAAAATCTCCAGAGAAGAAACAGTCTAAGTTTAGGTCTAATCAGAATGTTAAACTTATCCTTGGATTTCTAAGAAAGCTCGACACAGGTGTAAGTCAATTGATTGTGTCATCAAGATTGTCATTCAATTGATTGTGTCAATATTGTGTTATCATATTTAGAATTTTCACGGGAAGATGATGTAAACGACTTTATTGATCCTGAATTTTCCAAGCTTAGAGAAAACACCAGAACGTTATGATTTTGTGCTTGTGGAGTTTGAAATGAAACCTAATAACAAAAAAGCATTTCATGTGGGGAAGGTTCTGTTGTATGGAAACAAAGAATATGAAATCAATTTTATGCGGTGTCGTAATAAAATGTTTGGTCAATTTGTATTTCCTGATGTAGAAGACATTTCACGAGTGTCTGAAACTTTTCAAGTCCTTTTGCCGACACCTAGAAAGCTTGGATGTGCAAAAAGACGACAATCATATATGTCTTTTGGTGTCGATTTCAATCTTCTAAATATTCTATATAATTGTGTACTTATTTGTTATTGCATATTATAAATAAATAGGTATTGAAGTACATTAGAAATATTTTATTTATGCATGTCCGATCTAGCCCCGAGTCTGTCCGAAACAAATAAGCAAATTTGCTAATATCGACACTATAAAATGGCATTGTTAAAAATATTATAGATGCATTAATTAAGCAATATTTGTATCTTTAATATTACATTCAAACATTGGTGGTATTTGTAATCCTTATTGGCAAATATATAAAAATGTCAATTCCGTCCATCCTCCTCTAGATTTCTCCATTTATTTTCAGTAACATGTGAGAAGTAAGGATACAAATGATGATTGGGTTTTTTCGGGTATGGTTGCTACTAATGAATTCAGAATAGTAAGAAATGCTTTTCTATTTTCCCCGCTGCATATCGTTTCAAACAAAATATTCAGCTTTTTTTTATCGCCACACGTACAGTTCTATATAACAACATATTTAGTTTAAGAACAACTTTATACACTGACAAAGAACAACTGTTTGTAACTTCTAACTGTTCGTAAGCTCTTTCCGGAATAGCTGTTGTTTTCAATCATAGATAACTTTATCTTTGAAATAACTCTACTGTTTTAGATAATACAAAAATGCATTTTAACCCTTTCCAAGGCCGTGGGAATATACTTCCCACCAAATTCATCAATTTTTAAATGCATTTTTTAAGGTTGGCGTAAGTTCTTACCAAATTTTTCGATGAAACAAAAACCTGGAAGGTTCTAATTTCTTATTTAAAACCAGAACGAAGTGTCTTGACATAATAATTAATTATTAATTAATAAAATTAGTTGAAAAAATAATGTCATCCAATAAGCTGAATGGACTTCTTTTCTTAAATTAATTTCAATACCAAACTTATTTTATTACACCAATACTAGAAAAAAATGGCCTTATAAATGGTTAATATAAAATACACTATGGCACATAATAATGCAAACATACGTTAAAAGCGGTCTATTAGGCAAAGAGCTCAAAATATTGAAAAACAAGACTATTTGCATTATTCTCAGATGAGCGAATATCACGATTTAGTATCTGCCATTATCATCTTTAAATGAACAAACAGTCAGCATTGTCAATCTGGAAACTACCGAGACAGATAATTAGTAATCGACCAGCAATTGGAGAAATAATGGCTCTCAGCGAACTGGATGAATTAAGGTATTTTTCAACTGAAATCGGATAAATGCGACATAACGGTTAACGTGTAAACATTGGATTAATATAGCGAACAATTCGTCATTAATTCTTTTGGATAATTTACTCCGAGACAACGAATTCATTACATATGTTCAATCGTAACCTTTTTCAGCTGAAGACGCTGGGGCTTTAAACAAAATGTAATTTAAACTTTCGAAACGGAGGACTGATCGTTACATCTCACAGCATTCAAAATTATTAGAGATCTTAGGAATACTCTGATGCAATATTTCAGCCGTTTTATTAGAAAAGCACACTGTCCTTCAAAAGTTAAAGTAAAACCTGTTTTTTATGTCTAATTTGCAAATAAATGAACATAAAAACATAAAAATTGGAACAATTTTGCATTAAAATATTTTATTGAATTTTACCTAATTTTAGCATGAAGCGTAATTTGCTATTAAATTATTACATTTTTCACAAAAGTCCACAATTTGGAAAAAATAATAAATGGAAGATATCTGTTAAAAAATAAATAAATGAGTTTTTTAGTAAGAAATATGTTCTCCCCTAGGTGTAATGCATTGGCGGCATCGATTTCCTATTCCTTCAATTAAGTTTTCGAATCCGAAATGGAACTATTCATGGAGTAACACTTTTTCAAGCTCATTTACCGATTGTATGTTCCGAATAACTATCATATAACTAGCATATGTCCCTAGATGGAGCACATTGAGTCAGTGAGACCATCCAGAGATATTCCGGCCCAAACCATGATTCCACATGCTCTGTAACTGTGTCTTTCAACAATATTAGATGAATGGGATCTGGTGCCTTGTCCTCTCCGCTTCAGCACACGGCCTGAATCACTCTGTGAAGAATATATCTGGACTCATCTGCGAAGAGTACATAGGGGAGAGAGGATTAATACCCGGTACCCTTGATTTTGGCAATATTAATTCTTCTTTCTAGCGGACAGATACTGAATTACACTCTACTAGTCAAGAAAAAGGAACAGCCATGGTGGCGTGTTGCAGCTGTTGGATGCACTGCTTCTGCGAAGGTTTATTTGTTTTAAGACTTCAACTCTTTAATGTTCGTTTAAATTTTAAACTGTCCTTACTTACAAATCATTACACTTTTAAAAACAATTTTTAGTCCAGCTTATGATACGTTTAATACGGATTTATGCCCTATCAAGCAATAAAGATTTAGTACAATATTTATGCGGTTCTATTTCGTTTCTTCTAATCTCTTCACTCGGGTTAAAACCGGGTTCTCCAAGTGGCGTAAGACAGGGACAGTCAGTATTGATGATTTCTCCGATTAAGACGATAAAAATACATCAGACTTTGATTGTTTCTATTTTAATGATGAATTTTCTAATTTAAATAACGAAGAAGGGTTAATTCAATGTAAAAACAGTCTTATCTGTGCCCACGAAATCTGAAGTGGCGCGGAGGAAAAAGACAACTGCTTTAAATGTGAATTTTGTAACTAAAATTCTTAAATTGTCATATAAAATAAAAACGGTTGCAACTTTTCCACTGAAAATCGA
This sequence comes from Araneus ventricosus, assembly GCA_013235015.1. NCBI lineage: Eukaryota > Metazoa > Arthropoda > Arachnida > Araneae > Araneidae > Araneus > Araneus ventricosus. The sequence continues at coordinate 8,422 of BGPR01001841.1, read as the reverse complement.
GTTTTCCTAATTTACCATACCGTTAACATTTTACCCCACAAGTGGGGTAAAACCGGATAGTTTGACTTTTTTATATAAAAATCATTGATAAAAAAGTAATGAAACTGTGACTTTTCTGGAAAGATATATTGTACTCCGATAAACAATGAATATTTTAATAGAATTTGGCAAGCTCTCTGTCGAATAGTTTATCTCCAACAGGCCTTCGAATCTTAGCTACCCGGTCTTACCCCACTTTCCCCATGTCCATTATTGTCTGGTCCAGGTAATATGCTCTCTTGCCCAATCTAATCGGTAGTTTTTCTGTCGTCGATTAAGAGGGGCACACGTAAGTGGTCTTGCCTACAAACCTTGATTATTATGACATCTTTAACACGTGGACGGCCTAGGACAGGACTTCTCAAAGCTGAATTTTTGGTTTGAAATTGATTTCCAGAGTCTTTGACTCATACTGTCAAGATGCCTTCCAGTAGCATCAGCTTGTGCCAAACCCATTTCCATCCCATCGATCGCACGCCATCTCAACAAACTGGATATACGACTTCTCTGAAACACTACCAACCATATCTTGGTAGATGAAATTAAAGACTAGCAAGCATTCATGGAAATTATTCACAAATTACGAAAGCAAGGTATTCATAGTTTTTTCTGGCTTCTATGAAAATACCAACGGCTTAAAAAAATAGATTTACTTCTTTTATTTAAGTTAATGTATGTTGCACAAATCCCTCACATAATCTGTATTTGTTACCTGTATTTGCATTCATTAGATGGCGAGCTTCAAGAAACAGGTTATGCCTTAACTTTTGGATGACACTTTACATTAATATACTAGAATTCCTACTTTAGAAACAAATGCAGTAACTTTTGTTCAGATATATTTCTAGATTGACTAAGTCAAAGTAAAATTATATAAGGAGATGTATTTTTTCGTTTCACTCTGTTTACTTTACAAGCCTCGAAGGAAACGATGCTCCTGGAAATGATTAACAGGAGTTTCGTATTTAATATCTCTCCTGCTGTTCTAAAGAACAGTTAATGAAACTTGTTAGGTAGGAAAAATCCGAAACTAATGAAACGTATTATGGTAGCATTTTACCAAGACATGGTGAATAGAAAAAAGCCAGCTTTCCCTTGTCATATATCCTGGAAAAGGTCGTAAAAGTCCTGACACATTCTAAGTATAAGTAATGTTTGCTCATGTTAGCAAATAATGAAGTTTATTTTTAAAGATTCGTGTTATATTTCACAAGTCATCACCTTTACATTTTTATCTAAAAAGGTAAAAATTAAAGATAAAAGTTAAAAGCCCTTTCGACATTCATTTTAATTTTAATTATTTGAGAAAAATGTATCCATCAGAGATCATAACAAATTTATATGAAATACATATGTATCTTTGAAATAAAGAGTTATTAAGGTTTTGAGGTTATTTTTGTGATTATACAGCGTGCCTTCCGTAATTGTATGATATGCTGATAAAAAAGTCTTTATAAGTATAATTATAAAATTCCTTTGACTAATAACAGTGCATAATACAAAGTTCTTTATTGCTCTAAAACGAAGACGTTTCAATAAAATTATGAGCAAGCGTGCCGTATTATTCATAAAAGAAGTTTATTTACAGTTTTTGAGATACATTTTTAAAGCAAATATGAACAATTAAGCAAATTGGCATTTAAGTGCTGAAGCCCATAATTGGGCTATTGTTATTTCAAGAGATCAATCACGTAAACATCAAACGGGCATCAAAAAACTCTACAGCCATTGAATTGATTCGACTGTCCTGGAAACATTTCACAGTACCTTAAAGAAAATACTAAAACTTAAGCAGTAGAAAGACTGCTTCCACCTTATTTTAAATAAGAATCAACTATATATGTTTCCGCAATGAGACAGATTCTTCATAAATTCAGGGTTCAATGTGAACAGATTAAAGATGAAATGATTATCTTTCTAATGCTAAGCAATGTCAGTGGCAATATTTTTCCAAATGTTCATTTCATTACATTTCAAGTGGTAATGTCATCAAAGTAAAGAAACAATAAAATAAACGGAAATTGCAGAGAAATTTCTATTGTCCTTAGGGCTAAGATCATTTCAGTTTTTTGGAGCTACCTACTATCAACGGGATGCAGTCACTGCCTGTTGAAAAGAAAACACTTTTTCTCTTTAAAAGAAGACGCCTTTTAAAAGAATTATGGCCGCAACACTTTGCGAATGATCCTGTTAAGATTCATTTAAAAAATTTAAACAGAGCAAACAGTAAAAACCTAACACGCCAAGTTATATTCCTTCCGCTCTGATGAAAATATTTTTCCATGTCCTCATGTGAAATCTTTTTCGTTGATATTCTAATTTCTAACCTTGAAGAACGAAAACAAAATGGCAATAGAACATCGCCTTCATACCCTCGTGCCTGTAAACATTATGCTACTGAACGGTTGAATGGGTATGAAAATGTCACCTTTATTATGGGTCGCAAATTTAAAAAAATACAGATCGGCTAGTTAAAGTCCCGAGGATATACAGATGAAAATAATACATTTCACGTACAATAAAAAAAAGATAAGCAAACAAACACTGTAAACACAGAAGTACATAAACTCTGAACTGTAGTTACACTAAAAAAACCAAAAAATTAAAAAATAAAAACAGAAGATAAATGACAATTTTAGAAAAGGATAAAAGTAAGAATGAAGTTAATAATATTTATGATAATAGAAAACAGAATTGAATAATATAAAAAGGGAGAAAGAAAAAAAAGCAAATAAAAAACACCGATGGTTGATCACATAATAAAAATGCGCCAAAACAACCTGTATTCATGCAAGGAAAAGAACTCATACGCATCTTTAAACTTTTCTTATTCAATGATGAAAATAAAATAATAATAATAAAAGTTGTTCAGTTCTTAGACGTGTATCTAAAGTCCGGGTGCATCAGAAATGCAAATAACTGTTGAGCTTGTTCACAGTCACAGTTCTGAAGGTCTAAGTGAAATACGCACTGAAAAGTTCTACAATACAAAGGATGCCGAAAATTCTCTCTCTCCCTCTCTCTCTCTCTCTTTCACACACACACACACACACAAATTTTTAATGAGAACAAGCTTTTGGGTTTTTGAGGCTATTGATGAATCACCATCGTCTTTTAGAGATCAAAAGGGTTTAAATTTTTTCAAAGATGGATCTGTTTTGGAGGATGAATTTTATTACTTTATGGATTTTATGTCTGTGGAGGTTGTTGGACGCAACTCTCCCAAGCCATTCTTGTATTAGATTTGGTGCTAGTTTTCTTAAATGCCAAGACATCGTGAGAATGCACCTCTATGGCATAGTGGAATGCTGTTCCAATACCTCCGCATGTGCAGAAGTCTCGTTGCGTGCAAGTTTAAATCTTTTGAAGTAGGCTGGGAAGGAACCATGCTCTGTAAAGAAGCTGATGTCTTCTCTTCAAAAAGGAAACAATAGCTCTACATGAACAGGATATCAGGATGGACAGAATGAACAGGATATCAGGATGGACAGAATGAACAGGATATCAGGATGGACAGAATGAACAGGATATCAGGATATGTTTGTTTTTCAAACCATTTTGTAATGCTGAAGAATTTATTTATTTATTTTTGTTTCTCTACACATAAAGCAAAATATTTTTCTCCTTTTTATGTCTGCTTCTCTGTCCTGCGGCTGACATACGGAGCTTCTAAATGTAAGTGGACTGTGGTTTTTTATCATTATTTATACCTTATAGAGTTTCGAGTTTTCTCTGGTCGATGTCTCCATATGACAGGAGAAATCTAGCATGTGGCGATGTGTACTTTAATGAAACAGAAGTGTCAAAACAAGTAATGTCGTACTATGGATTCCTTCAAACAGGCACAGCGCACAGTAATCCAATTTTTGTATTCAGAAGTTGTTAATCGAATCAACATCTGCATTAAAATGAAGAACATGTATGGGATTAAGTATATGTCACGTAGTGCAGTTTTCCGGTGGTGTAGCAATTTTAATCATGGACGTGTGAGTACAGATGACAAATATATATATTACTCTTAGTCATTAGTGTAAAAGCGTAAAAATCACCGCTCTATCGATAACCTGAACTTCGTAACATACGAAGGACGTTCCGAAAGTAAGTTTCGTCATGCTTTTTCACAAGGAAGCTTCATTACAAACAGAAACATACAATGACATAACAAAGTAGAAACTTTTCGCTATTTCTCCACCTATTCGCAACCGACATTGATACATTTGTAGGACCGTGAAATCAATTTCAAGAAACCATTCTCGTAAAAATCGGTGCCAGGAGAGCGAAGAAAGTTCTTCACAGCCGGTCGCACCTCTTCATCTCTCAGTTTCTTTTCAGGATCATCACAGGCGATGAGACATGGGTGTACAACTCTCCCCCAAATACCAAGTCCACCTCAATGACCCGGAAGCATCCCAGCTCATACGTAACGGAAAAAATTCGGAATGTCGTAAGCCGCAGAGAAGGTTTTGCGGACAGTGTTCTGGGACGCTAAGGGTGTTATTTTGATTGATTTCTTCATTTTTCAGGGACCATCAATGCGGCACGCTATTGCGACATTCTCACCAAACTGATGTCCGCCATTCGACGCAAGAGACCAGGGCTCTTGAGTCGAGGGGTTTTGTTCTTAGACGATAATGCAATCGCTGGGCAGCGATTTCTACCAGCATGGTTTCTTGAAATTGATTTCACGGTAAGACAAATGTTTCAATGCCGATGGCGAATATGTGGAAAAATAGCCAAAAGTTTGTACTTTGTTATGCCATTGTATGTTTCTGTGTGTAATAAAACTTTCTTCTGAAAAAGCATGACGAAACTTACTTTCGAAACATCCGTCGTACTTTCAGTTCCGTACACATTCCATTGTGAATGTCGGTTCCAATAATATCTCCTGCTGACAAAAATTGGAATACTGCACACTGAGCCTGTCTGGAGGAATGCATGGCAAGATGTTACTTTTCTTGCCTCTATTTCACTCAATGACACACCGTCACTAACCTTTTTATACTAGATTTCTCCTGACTTACTAAGCCTTCTACCAGAGAAATCTCAAAGTTCTACTAAGAGAAATAATATCGCTAGAACCACGGTTTCACTTTCATTTGGGAGCGCCATATATTTATTAGCATTCATGGTTGTAAAAAATTCTGAATTTATTCGACATTAAAGGCATTTTTCCATATTTTTGTATTTTACCGTGTATGATATGTTTTTAAAAAAATATATAAAACCAATTTCTATCATTCTGTAACTAATAAGTACCAATACCCATAACCGGCACTGATAGTATATTTTTTTCACTATGCAAAATAATTCGCTTTAATCACTTATTACATTTTCACTAAACAAATTATTTGTTCAATCACTAACTATTCACCGATCATCCTAACGTTCAACCTAACCGTTCAAAAATTGTCTTTAACCCTCCATCGGGTGCAACCAGCCTGACAGGCACAGCTCGGACGTTTTCTTTCCTCCTTCCACTTCCAGAAGGGTACAAGTCTGTCCTTTCTAATAGTCTCCTTTAGCTGATGTTTGGACACCCCTATTCTTACAACCACATTGCACCCGATCTCGTGACACATATTGATTGTTCGTAATATCCGATGTTTTTTATCACTGGTGTTTATTTTACTCATTTCGTGACTTTATCATGTAAAATGTATTGTTGTAAGAAAACAGTTTCCACCAAATCTATTTTGGTCAAAGGAAAGAAACACTACATCAGCCTGATTGGTTTAAGTAATAGGAAGACTTGTGCCCTGTGTTCCGAAAGTGAATAAGTACATGTTTCTAGTGTTTTCTCTTTATAACTTTTTTCTGCAACGAAATCCTCAGTTTTTTCTTGTAAGCCTTCACACAAAGGTCAGTGATTCATTTCAGAATGCTAAAATTAAAATTAATGGGTATTAACAATATTAATCACGAGATTGTGCCTGTCACTCCCACGCATATGAGTTGCTCCCAGATAAGTAAGCAGGAACTCGCCTCCCCTGTGGGTATAGTAAGGGTGGGGTTTGGGCCCCTCCACCAGTGATAGTATGTACCTCCTTCGGAAGGGGTCGGGCCATGGCCAGGTGATTGGCTATTAGGACTAAGGCCTCAATACTCGATGCAATTACGGCGGCTGTGTTCAGTCTTCCCGGATGCTTAGGCAGGGCGGGGTGATCCAGTTTTCTGGTTACCTGTTTTCTGCCTGTCAGGCACATTGCGCCCGAACTCGTCAATGCGAGTATTGCACACGACGGAGGTTTAATGTATTACAAAAAGGATAGTCAATCAAAGAAAGCATTCCTATGTTAAATGACAGCATGAAAGTGAACTGAAATCCAATGCTTCGCTCAGTAAATTGGTAAATTGAACCACAATATGTCGCGTTCTGTATTTAGCGTCGTCGTATAGCCTATTAGATGAAAAATTTGATACAAGTCCGCAATTTTTACCTCAAGACCACATATCGAATTTCACTTTTCTAGCTTGTTACGTTTCTGAGTTATCGCTCTCACATCCTAACGAATACACGGACCGATAGACAGCTACTGTTCCTTTACCTCAAGACCACATATCAAATTTCACTTTTCTAGCTTGTTACGTTTTTGAGTTATCGCGCTCACATCCTAACGAATACGCGGACCGACAGGCAGCTACTGTTCCTACCAGTTACAGTGACATTTACTACAATTTCACGGATTTGTTCCAAAATTTGTTCTACAATTTTGGTAATAAAACCGTCTGCCAAATGTCATCCAACTGGCTCGTTGCAGTTTTCTGTTATCATGGTCTCGCGCACTCGGACGGGCATAAAGACATTGCAGACGGATTTCGTCAAAAATTTGTTAGAAATATAAAAGTTTAGTGCAGATCACAGACTAAATTTCATCCTTTTAGCTCGCCGAGTTTTTGATTTACCGTGTTCACAGACAGACCAGAAGGTAGACATACTTCCAAAACTGTTTATTTTTTCGTTTTGTTTTTTAAAGATTCTGGGAAGTCTGAAACGTGGTGATTCATCAAAATCTTGAAATCTTATTTTTTATGTTTATAATACTATGTGTCTACTTTGTATACGAAGAAGAGTTAAAAAAATAAATGCTACAAAAAAAAGGTTATTGATGTCAACTGTCACTTTAGTGATTTATGGTCTAGATAGTATTTCGTCGTTACAGTATTCCACTCCTTATTACGGTCGTATTTTCTATCCCCCTACATCAGAGCTATTTTTCAAAAAAGAATTATGAAATGAATTCTGATATAAAAGCGATTTATTTTTTCACTACAATGTGATTTTAAAGTAATATATTTTCCCATCGGTTTTTTTTTCAGTTTTCAAAATTGGTCCACTAGAATTCATCAGCTTTTATAAATAAAATATTGCGTTGAAATTGAATTTTTGGCTGGATGTCCTATCATTCTAGCAAAGTATCTTTGGAAAAGATGATACCTAGCCATCATCCTTCATATTTTTAGGTTAGAGAAGAATTGCAAGATATTTTCAAATATAAGTATTTACCCATCAGTGTTTCCAATAATTCAGTTTTTAAATTAGATCGTCAATTTACAGCAAAGGTGTCATAAGATGCGTAAATTATATGCTCGAAGATTTTTGCATGCATAAAAACACATGAAATTGAGTTTAAATAAATTTAATAACAACAGCTTTTAAAAACACAATTTTGTAACAGTACTAACTTTTTGTAAAAGTAGATTTTTTATTTCATTTATTTTCTACTTTAGAGTCATTAATTTATAATTCATTATTATAAATATAATAGTATGGGATCCTGATATCGTTTATTCTCAAATTCACAGCCAGGTGGCGCCACGGATATAGAATGAAAAAAATTATTAAATTAATCTATTAGCTGATAAATAAGTTCTAAAATTATTAAAATAGTGTATCTTCATCCAGTATGCAATAGTGTACAAAATTTCAAAGCTCTAACTCATCAAGAATTGAGCGAAAAATCGATTACGAAATTCCAGCCTTACAAACATGAAACAAGAGAAGTTAAATAAAAGTGTTTAAAAATAATTCCAAAGCTGTAAGAAATTCAGAAATTAAAGGCTTGTTTCTATTGATGGTGGGGGTGGTTGCCTGTTGCTAACGCTTAGGCTTCGGGATCGGAGAGTTTCAAGTCCGATTCCCTATTTCATCGATGATCTGTCGTGTATGCAGGGCTGGTGGATGTTAAATCTAACGTCAAAGGTCAAATGACCTCTCGCTGGAGTGGTTTGGAAGTTTGTAGAGCAATGGCGGATAAGATATGGTCCTCGTCTTCGAATGACGGTTCAAAATTACTAAGTAACTCTCAAAATAGCCCTCGTGTGTCTTCAAACTAGACATTAATATAAAGAAACCACTGATGGTGGTGAAGGTAGTGACTTTTTT
>BGPR01001840.1:176410-186856 GCA_013235015.1 Araneus ventricosus | reverse complement strand
ATCAGTTTGAGTCATAGAAGAGTGAACTTTTTACACTAAAATGCTACGAGAGTCGCTAGTTTATTAAATATAGCTAATTGGACTGGAGATTGTATAAGAATTTCGACCTGCTTCTGACTGTATGAAAAACCAGGCCTTTTTTAATTTCTCAGCACATTTATTGATTCGCACATCATGAAATCTAATTCTTTACTTCATTTAAAGTATTTTCTTCCTTTGGAATTATATGCGTATCCGTAACGATTTCAAATTAACTTTTGGGCCTCCATAAGTGAGGAAATCCTTTATAATAGGGTTAAAGCATGTGAATCTTAAAAAGAGTTTCTGGACCAAAAGCGTTGAAGCGAGGTGCTACACTTAAATGAAACTGGATGATGCATAAGAAAAACACTGCGCAGATACAGATATAATGATGCTGAATCAAAACGATGACGGCGTTCTGCTTTTATTCCTCCCCCTGATTTTTTGGTGGAAGGAGGTCTTTTATTGGTCCATCGGTCAGCGATTTTATTTGAATTATTCTTGATGATGCTCCTGCTATTTTTATCGTACGATCGAAGACCATACTGATAGATTATCTTGGTTTTTCCTTTCTATTTGCCACTGTTGTTTCCTGTGACCCCGGTACTGTGAAGAAACGTCAACATGTCATAAAATAAGACTTTCAAAGAACATGATATCCGGTTGAAAAAGGAATTTGAAAAACTAAAATCCCCGAGAAAATGGGATGAAAAATAACAAGACGCAGGATTTGCTTCAGACAAGTCACTGTGCTGGCTGGAAGTGGGTCACGTGTTCAACTTTTTTCGGTTATTGCTTTTTCTTTTCGTTTAGCTTTGAAAAATTTGAATTCTTTTCCACTTGTCACCCTTGTTTATCTCTCGCCGGAAACGCTCATCCTGCTAGTGACTAAAATAGGCCCTCTTCTCGTTCTCTTGCGATTCTGTTTTGTTTACGCCACTCTGTGACACTTTCATAAATTATTTACTGCAGTAGAATTGCTTTTTAGAACTTACAGAAATGTCTTTTTACACACATATATATCTGACTTGTTTGTTTTGAAACTTGTAACAATGGAATTTTGCACTCACTTCCAGATCTTCTATAGTTTTCAAATTTTGGACGCGTTTCATCGATAACATCAACATTAAAAGTCACCGTGATTACCAGGTCCTAATACAAATTCCCTTCTGTATAAATCGGTTCAAATCCCTTTTTTTGCAACAAGCTGAGTAATTTCCGATTGAATTTTTCGACGCATGATAATGCGAACTGCAGATCAGCAGCCAGCGAGATACCAGAAGAGCAACTTTGTAGCCGTTTAGTGATTCTGGTCCTTTCAAGTTTGTTGAACGTTCTATCAGAGTCTACTACTTTTACTTTTCTTGTTCCGATGGGTGACTTAGCTTTGATAATCGGCAAATTTCTCTGTGTAGATTGTGTAGATGACGAAATTTAGAAGGCATTTAAATACATTAATTGAATTTGTAGTCTTCTGGATTTATTTTGCATGTATTCATTAGTTTTGCCTCTTTATTACAATAACTAACATTTTTTTCCTAAACGTTTAAAAATGGGGAGTTCTAGTAGTATTTCCTTTGATATGCTACACATCTCATTAATTTACGTAGTTAATTTCACAAGGGTACGAAGTTTAAAAGTGGCTACCATATAATTACAGCTGATACAACACAGGCTTTAGCCTGAAACTTTTATACCCCTTCGATGTAGTCACCATTGTTGCGTTCAACACGATTCCAGAGATGTGGAAGTCGTAGAATGCATGAAACAGAAGCAGACTCTGTTGATGTTCCGGATGGAGTGATCTATTCTTTAAAATCTCTGGAACAGTTCCGTAACGTCATCCTATGACATAGTTTTTTTGGGGCATTTTTGAGAGTTGCTCTTCCCTTTAATTATGATTTGATTCGAAAGAAGGAAGAATCCCTTTGTGTTATTCCCTACCGAACAGTTAGAGAGATTCTGAAAACGATAAACTTCTCCATTTGGTCTGTCAACAGAACTGGTGCTGCTTCAAATATTCTAAAACTTCCCATATCACTGGAGACAAGTTGTACACAACACTGAAGGATGTTTCTAGCTAACACCAATGTTGCATCGGCTGTGATTATAGGGTTGCCAGTACTAAATGTCCATCCTTCGTATATACCTTTCTCCTTTTAAGTGTTTTAAAGAACAATCATATCCATAAAATCTCATAACATATATATTGGAGAATTAATATTAAATTGCTTGTTTATGTTACTTGATTATCCATATGTCACCTATGAGAATATAAAATGTTAAGAAGAAGGTGACCTAATTTAATAATTTATTATTGAAACTGACAAGGACATAAGAATCAACTCAATTTTCGGTATACCAACTTCCATCTAAGTGCATTTGCGTGGACTTTTCACTGAAGCTTTGCTCTAGCTTGACAGCTCACTCAAAGATTCAAACACATTTTTTGTTTCAATTTTACGGCGCTGGTCACTGCTTCACGATGCCAGAATCATCCATCACGCAATTTGTTGCAAAAGACTTTATAAACTTTTTTCAATTTTAGATATGAAACAGTTTTCAAGAAAAGAACTATTTTTTAACGCAAGAAGGAAAATGTTTTAACATCATAATACTAATGTGAATAAGAAAACACGACCATCAGCGTCAATTGGAAAATGTAGTGGCAATTTATTCACCGTTAAATCGTCTGCTTTAGTTCTTAACAAACGCTAATTTTCAGATTCCAACAGCAATGTTAGCGCACACTATTTCTGCGTTTTTAGATTGTTAAGTAAATTATCTTTTCAATAAATTACTAGCATTTCTTTAATGTAAAGCCAGCATTTAATAAAAGAATGGATAAATCACCCTCTCTCTTTTTTTCGAGGCTAAAGAGCAAGAATCTTATATCTTCCTACTAACTTTTGTAATACTTTTAGATGTAAAGAAATGACCTGTAGAATAATTTAAGGTGAAGTCGAGGTTTTAAAACGGGGATTTCGGCAGTGGAATAGGAAATTATTTGCCCCCATTTTAAAAAAGAAGAACAGATTTCCGTTTTTACGGCAATTCCGAGTGCCTATGAACCGGGTGCACGTTCAATGCGCGGTCCTGTGAATTTGGAATGGATGTCGTTGGTTTAGGTGTCGTCTTTCTCATCTGAATGACGAATCAGAATTACGAAGTCAATCCGAAAAAAGCTCTCTTGTATCTTTAAAACAGGCTGTCAGTGCTGCGAAAACAAAGGAAGAAAGGCTGTCAGTGCTGAGAAAACAAAGAAAGAAAGGCACTGGAGAACGGTATTGTTTTTAAATGCGGAGAATGAAACGATTTACAATATATGTAAGACTAACCATCACTGCGAAGACAAATTACAAAACAACTGGAATAGCACGTTGCCGTTTACTTACTGTTTTAAAATACAGCAATCTACTTTTGCAAGCTTGAGTTGTTCATTTCATAAACGAGTGCGCCAGTTTTTTATTTGAAAGTCGGTAGGCTTCTAAACTGAAAAAAAAATTATGAATGATAAACTCACGTATGAGACGCAGAGGTCTCACTCTAGAGTTTGATAAAAGAAAGTAGCGCCGTTATTTTTGGAAATTGCAACTAGCCACTTTGAGTCCCACCATTTCGAACGAAAGCCAACCTAAAGACAATGGTGGGACTTTGGTATGGATAAATGGAATTTTTATTACTTCAAATCATGCAGGGCACCTACTCTAATCGAGGCCTAATAGTTAATTTCTAAACCATTAAAGATAAGCATATACTTCCAGTTGGAAAAATGCCTTAAATGAGGTAAAGAATTATATTTTATGATGCTGGAGTCAATAAATGTACTGCTGAAGGTTACGAATCTACATTTTAATACAGTCCCCCGGTCCAATCAGTCATTTTAGCATATCTTCTTGACACACTAACATTTTAAACAAAAAAATAATTTCCTTCTTTTGCGACTAAATTTGAAAGAATTCTGTAGCTCTGAATCTCTGGGTTTTAAACCAATCAGCTGTGGCATCAAGCAAGCGCCGAGTGCTGATTGGACAAACTTCCTCGAGGAGGTCACTGAAAAGATCTAAAACTATTAAAAAAGAGATATTCAAAGTTACATAACTCGGTAAATTTTAGTCACGTAAGACTGCATTTTTTGTTGCTAAAAATTTTACGGCCTCATTCACCACCCATGGTTAAACTATGATCAGTGGTTAAACGGGAATTTACACGAACAAGCGAATGCTGACCGAAATGATTGGCTGGATGTATTCCCTAACTGGCGAGTTGGCGAGAAACTCGTTTGGCTCGAAGGCTGAGGGTAATTTTAAAAATCGCCAAAAACCGAGAAATTGAGATACCATGCCAAAATAGCAACCCGATAGGGTATACATTTGGCGACGCACTTCAGTCAGCTTTCGCATTATCATGGCAGAACCATCATTTAACCGCTGATCATGGTTAAGAGGTCTATTCTGGTACCCCCGGTTGGGTGGGGAGTTGGGTTGGATTCCGCACGTTAACAACGGAACCCAACCCAACCGGGGGCACCAGAATAGACCCCTTAACCATGGATGGTGAAAAAGGCAGTTAGTATGTCAAGAATATTTTACTGAATATAACTGATAGACCGCGAGACTGTACTAAAATTAAGACTATTTTAGCAATACATTTGTTGTCTGAAATAACATAAAATATAATTCTTCACTTCTTTTAGAGCATTTTCTAATTGGAAGTATATACCTGTCTCTAGCGGTTTGCAAATCAGCTATTGGACAACAATTAGAGTGGACAACATGTATGCAGGGAGAAACAAAATTCAGCGTACAAACTATTATGGGAGGCCAGAAGCCCATAGGACTGTATAACTACAAATGCCCCAATTAAAAGCAAGAGGATGAGGATATTAAAAAAGTGTAAAAAAACTAGCTTAAAAAACAGGAAACACATGCTAAAAGTCATGAACTACTGGCTAGTGAACGCAAAGTTTTTGTTCTATTTTCGAGCGTTTCATTCTTCAAAACATTAACTGGCAAGGAAGGTTTGAAAAATGTTTCTTATGAATCTAACACGAAGTCACAGCCTTACTATAATACGTTATTTTTGTTTCACCTTAAATAAATGATTTTTAAAAGTTAGCTTTTCTTTTTGCTCGCATTTTGCGGCATTTCCGTCAAGAAAAACTTTTCTTCGCTCTTTTTCGTGGTGCGTTTGTTTCTCATTATCTCGTGTGAGAAATTTAGTAGCCCTCAGAGCGACTCTAGGACGGCACGTAGAATGTAAAAAGAATCATCAAACCCCTATCCTCCGTCGAAGATTCTTTCACTCAAATGAACAAGGCGATTCTAAGTAGCCACATTCAATCATTTCATTTGTTCTCGAAAATAAACATTCGCGACTTAAATTTGAAAAAGGCCTTTGAGATGGAGGCAGCAATCCTCTGGGAAACTCGGAAACGGTTTGCGTAAGCAAATAAATAATTAAATAAAAATGGCATCGAGTTCTGCTTGCGATGCAAAAATGATTTTCCCCAGGAATCTTTGCTACAATGTCGCTCCGAAAGTGCTCTGATGGTACACATAGTTTTTATGCCACATTCCTATGTATTAACAAAATGTATTTTTAAGAAAAGCGTCTTCGCCATGTATTTAATAAAGCAGGGCTTTGATTTATTTCTTATTTAAACTTCAGATCAGCTATTGTTGGCGTTTCGTCTCGTCCCACGCGGGCATCCATAATAGTTACCTTTGCTCCTCTTCCCATTGCTTTTTGCTGGTTGTTTCCCATGCCCATCGATTGTTGAATAATCGAGTGTTGCTAATAAGTATTCATTTAGTGTAAGGCTGTCTTCTTTTTTACTTTCTCGTATACGAAGTATACAAGGAGAAAGTATTGTAATCGTCAAAAAATTCGAACTCGAGATTTTGACGAATCTCCACGTTTTAGACCTCCCTGATTCCGAAAAACACAATTTGGGAATCATGTATGTCTGTCTGTGAACACGATTACTCAAAAACTATTAGAGCTACGGGGATGAAATTTGGTATGTGGTCTTGAAACATAATTTGTAGGTTTCTGTCAAATTTTGGACAAAATCCGTCCACGGGAAGTCTGTCTGTCTGTCCGAGGTCATGCGAACACTATAACTCAAACACTTGAATAGCTAGATGGATGAAATTTGGTACACAGTTTTATCGTCATGAATGTAGGTCCGTATCAAATTTTGGGCCAAATCCGTCAAAAGGTTGACTGTCTGTCGGTCTGTATAAGCACATCTCCAACGAGTCCGCTATCTCCACGCGCATGCTTATTGAACGCAATCTTCTGTGCACGATATTTATTGACTCCTGCTTAGCGCTTTTTTTTCATTCGATTCTCCATGCGCATGCGTACTTGGTAGCAATCTGTGCACGCGAAAGGATTTTCCTTGAGCCAAGAAAGAGTAGAAATCGGTATTCATTTAATCGGAGCACATCTCTTCGAATTTGATTTTTTACCTAAATATTTTCTGATAGTCATTGGATACTGGGTTACAATAGGTTCGAATTTTTTTATCCACGTGGGTGGAGGGGAAACAGCACCTTTTCAGAGAAGTATACGAGAAAGTTTAGGGGAGACCACTCCCGCTGGTTTCAACATAATGTTTCTTTAGTATATCTTAGTGTCACTCTTTACTACTTTTGACAACTTTGGTTTATTCTTGTTTTAGGTTTATTTGGCTTTCAAGGGCTGGCCTCATAATCTTCAGGTTGAGGATCTATGCTTCATGTATACATAAATATTTTATATAACGTGGACAAGCATTAGTTTAAAAGCAATAATATCGTTATTTTAGCTTCTACACTTACACAGAATACATCATTTACTATTTTCGTGTCAATGATTAGTACTTTCGATTATTTCGTCTTTTTTAACACCATGTGCTTTCGGTTTCCTCCCTCCTCGTAGGTTTTTGTGTGTGTGTTTGTATTGTTAGGGCCAACAGTCTTTAGGCTTAAAAACTATGACTTACTTGATTTTTTTTCTCCCATAAACAGTCTATATAACCTGAATGGGTATTAGTTAAAATGCAATAATATCAATATTTTTGCTATTTTTTTATTAATACGGTGGTTAACTGCCGAAACCTCTACAAGCCCACCATCTGAAGAAGATGAGAAACGCAAGCAATCTGGATAGTGTGTTCCTCACGAACTCTAAGAATGCTATTTGATGGCATTTGTCATATACTCCTGAAACAGAAGAAAAATTAACTTTTTTGGAAAAGAGTGATGACTGGTGATGGGAAGTGGATTGCTTATTAAAATGAGATGTCTAATCGGTCTTGGTAGCATATTTACAGATCCTACAAAGTAAGAAATGAGATAGCTTCTCATTGGCTCTGAGCGTCACGTGACTTGGCTTGCTTCTAAATGACGTCCTAAAAATAAAAAAGTACTTACAAATGCTGAAGTTTGGTCCTTTATCTGCTTTTATGCTAAAAATGTTTCCGTTACTTTCTTCAGGAACATCAAAATAATCAAAATTAGAAAGGTAGTTTTGTTTTCTCTATAATGCGACAGCAGAAAACAAAATGATAATTAAAACCCCGGCTAAGCTCGGTGCTATGACGTCATAAAGAAGCAATCCAGATCACGTGACGCTGAGAGCCAATGAGGAGCGACCTCATTCCCTACAATGTAGGATCCGTAAATATGCGTCTTGGTCCCGACGTGGTGATTCACCTCGAACGACATCGAAGGCATATCTTCATCAGAGGAAGACTAAGCTCTCTGTCTGGGGGGAGGGGTAAAGGTGTCTTGTTTTCCGAGGTCATGCCAAAGAACCAAGCAATCACTTCGACTGCATACTGTCGGTAATTGGACAATTCCAATTAGTCCATCATCCAGATATCTAGTTTAGTTTAGTTATATTAACGTCCCATTTTCCAAGCAACTCGATGGCTATTTTGAGAAGGACCTCATAATTTCGAGCCGCGGTCAGATGACGAGGGTGACACCTCAGCTGGCAACCACTTCCTCTCCAGACAGGCCCATAAATGATATATTTCATGCCGAAGAAGTCGAGCATTTAATTATGAAAAGCAAAAATTATACCGTTTTGAGCAGGCCAGAGCAGAAAGGTAGAAGAAGAATCCATAAAAACATTTATTACGGAAAAAGTCAATCACTTATATCATCTTGAGATACCTACAGACAGTCACTAAAAATAATTCACATACACACAAATATACACAATCCTGTAAGTGGTTAACAATACAGTTAAAAGAAAGACACCAATTACAAAACATATTGTAACGAAATTGCTTTGTGGGTGTACGTGAATGCAATCCAATAAGCAGGATTACAAAAATAAAGGTCTTTATTTTACAAATATTCCCAAGCAAAGGAACGTAGCACAAGTATTAACACAGCACTAGTAAAAATTCACAACAGAGACTACCAATAAATCTCAACACAGCGCTCAAACGTTTCTTGTTAACTCACCAGCTTGCTTGCTGATCAAGATCCAACTGACTCTTCTTGGCTTGTGAGCTTGCCTTTATACTTTTCAATACGAAGTGACTGCATTACGTAGGAAGAGACGTAATCTCTAGAAAGTTCATGAAACCAGTAGAAATAGGTGGAAAGTTCGAGGTTCTTCTAGAAAATTCCCTTTGTCGCCAAATATATCGCCAACGCGCCAAGTTTGTCGCCAAGATTAGGATCTCAGGGAAACGAATTTATAGCTTTGTAACAATATCGAGCGCCATCCAATCTGCATGAATTCTGTGGCGCACTACAGCACTGGATTTGAACCCGATTACAAAAAAGCGTGAGACAGTTTCGGCAGGATTTCATGAATAAATACGAAGGATCGTCAGTGGCACCAGGTTCCCGGACCAAGGGTTCCGAACTGGGAACCCTCCGTCGCCGAGACCTTACCACCGTGGCCCTCACCCAATCATCAAATATTGTAGGATCGGATGAGTTGTCACTTGACCTCGTACAATAAGACTTACATTTGTTTTCGCTTCCTTCAGAACTTCTTGCACGGTATAACAGTTATAAATTGACTCAATTTTAATGAAAATATTATTTAAAAATTGATTAAATTAATTAATCAAACATTAATAAAAATTCTTAGTATTATATATAAAGGCGCATATGCAGCTATTTCTAATATAATACACATACAAATAATAGATATACTAAACAAAAATTAAAATTAAAAAGGAAAGAAAAGTATAAATAAGAAACAGCAGATTTAAACATAAACGATGACAATACATCTTTTAGCGTACTAACGCAACAGCATCAACAGAAGTTTAAAACGATTAATATTTAAAACACATAAAAATAATTTAGAAAGTAAAAAATGTTCAAAAAGGAAGAAATGAATGAGAAATCGAATGGCGAACTTTATCGAAGACCACTCGCCATAAAGATTCCAAATTAGGCAAGATTTTCTGTCAAGGGTAAGATTATAAATCAAAAGTATACCCTTGGTGGCCTGAAACCTGTCCAATATCAATATGAGAAACATTCTGAAAGATCGAGATGCAAAATCCTTAATGTATAAATACAGAGCGGAAAGTCCAATAAAAATGATTTATTTTCTATTTTAACGATAATATTCATAGGTTAGACACTTCCTGTAAATTATAACATGCACGGGCATGATGCAAAAATCTACAGGGCAAACTATCCGACTAAGAGCAGGGAATTTTATCACGTAATTACTTCTTGGGCAGTAGGTGCTCACTAAGAAAGGGTTTTTAAAATTTTAATTAGATTTTTAATAAAAAGAGAATGGAAATTTAAATGCTATTTCCCAGTGACTGAGGAGCCTATTTATTGTATCAAAACTATTATTTCACCACATTATACTTCTGAAAATTAGCTTCTCATTCATACCCCAGACGCGCGTTTGCATTAACTTTGATTTCGACTTGATATTAGCTTGTCATAGTAAATTTGACGCGTCAAACTTGAAGCGAACTTGTGGCAAGTTCACCGTGACAACTAGCGCCACCTTCCTTGCATAGCAAGTCTGCTTCAAGTTCAATGTGACAAATAGCGCCACCTCCTTTGTGCAATGCAAATTTGCAAAACAAGCGTGATGCAAAGATAGCACAAAGAGATAATTATCTTTGTCTCTGTTTTAAAAAACATCCGATTTTTAATAGCATCTCATAGACCGTCCTTATTTTTATTAATTCAATAAATCAACGATAATTTGTAAAAAAAACTAACTTTTTCATCAAAAAAAATTTGAAACATTTTCCATCTTTTTACTAAATATAGCATTCGCACTTTAAAGAAAACTATATCGCCTTTTTCTGAATGTTGAAATTTTAGCGTTTATAAACAAAATTAAACCGAAAAAACAGTCAATGTTTGTTGAAAAATAAACTTATACATTTTGTCCCATTTTAAAGTAATTACTTTTGAACTCTAATTTCAT
>BGPR01001840.1:157102-176316 GCA_013235015.1 Araneus ventricosus | reverse complement strand
ATTCTACTAGCAAAACGTAGTTATTAGCGAAAAATCGCCTTCTCTCATTGACTTCAAATCATATTCTCAACCTAAAATTAATGAAATCAACAAAATAGTTTAAAAAATAAATCGTATACGAATCGAATCGAATGATGTATTAGCGAAATTCATCTTCTCCTCTCGTACTCGAGCTGAGGAGTGGTATCGACGTCTGACTACTAAGCGGTAGGTCTCGGGTTGTAAATTCGTACCTGTTTTGCTATAATTGCAATGAGTTTGCACGCCGCTTGCTGCAAGAGCAATACGTAACTGAACGAAGCATCATTTGAAACATTTTCCATCTTTTTACTAAATATAGCATTCGCACTTTAAAGAAAACTATATCGCCTTTTTCTGAATGTTGAAATTTTAGCGTTTATAAACAAAATTAAACCGAAAAAACAGTCAATGTTTGTTGAAAAATAAACTTATACATTTTGTCCCATTTTAAAGTAATTACTTTTGAACTCTAATTTCATAATTTATTCTACTAACAAAACGTAGTTATTAGCGAAAATCGCTCTCTCTTTGACTTCAAATCATATTCTCAACTCAAAAAATTAATGAAATCAAGAGAATAGTTTAAAATAAATCCTATATGAATCGAATGGAACGATGTATTATCGAAATCTATCTTCTCCTCTCAGAGTTTAACTGGCCGAGTGGTTACCGCGTCATCTACCGAACCGGTAGGTCGCGAGTTCTATCCTGGGTTGTGTTCGTACTCTGTTCTTGCTATAATTTGCAATAAGTTTACAATGCCAAGTTCGTCCTATGGTGACTTCGAGGCTTGCGTTAACTTGCTGCAAGCTTGCTTCATACTTGCACACTTGTCGTGGCAAATTTGCTGCAAACTAAAATTGCGGGAAGCCGGCCGTAACCGGCCATACAACTTCTATACTAGTGGGGCGGATTTCGGCCGTTTGCTGTTCGAAATGGGGGAGAAGGCAGTTGGGAGAGTGGTCATTAAAGGGACCCTTAGGGGAGAGATGAAAGGCCTGCCTTTCATATCTCCCACCACCCGTAGTGAGGGGAACGGGCCGGACGAATCCATTCCACCAATCAATTAGTAAGCAAACCTCCGTATACAGCTGTACTCAGATTTTGCTAACTCTTAGTAGTCAGAGGGTGAAATGCATATTCTATGTAAACGTTATCTTTGATCGCTGTCAGATTTGGCACGTAGTTATTACTTGTGTAGAAGATACTCGCAAAAAAGTGTTTTGCCAAATCGCCTTGGAGCATATTATCGCATAAAACTCATTTTTACACCACTTAAGGCTGCTCCGAAGGAGGGGGCTGCACCACGAGTAGCAGGATGAGAAGCCGCTGAATAAGTAAGCGGGTTCTCGCTTATCCGGGAGGTCTAGTAATGGTGGAGACTGAGTTACCCTCCACCGATGGCGATACGTACCTCCTTCGGAGGGGTCGGGGCGTGGCCGGTGAGGGTCGTTAGAACTCCGATCTCAGTATCGGAGCTGTTGCAGCAATCGTTCTTCAATATCCACGAAGGATAAAGAAGGGCAGGGTAACACTTTTAAGGATACACCACTTAGGGAGATGCAAAAAATAGTTTCTTGGTGATATAAATTTTATTCCCTTACAGTTTTTTGTCTAATTTTAATGAAGTTTTAAAAACAATTTAAAATATTTTTTACAACAATATTTTCATGTCTTTGGCTACTGCATTTAAACACTGGCGCTTTGAAACGACATTAAATAAAATTTTTTTTTACTATATATTCAAGAGACACTTTTTAAAAATAATATAAACATAGTTGTATCACATTATCGGCAACGATGTCTCTTAAATTTTTTTTCGCATTAAAAGATGACTTTGAAAATGATAGAAAAAAATACATCACGACCAATGTATGATACAAAAATTCAAATTTGTTTCAGACAAATATTTGTGTTTTGTATTCATTTATGCGTTCAAGAAGATGCAACGAGTGCTTATCATATTTAAACTAGCATTTCAGTCGCAGTTTCCGAATTCGAATTTGCTTATTTGCACAAAGTAATTGCATTTAAGTGATTTACTTTTCTTCCTTCCCAAACCCCGGGAAAGGAATTTCGTCTTTTCCTTTTCAGGTGCTTTTATTTTTTAATTTCCTACGAGAAAGTTCGTAGATCTGGGAATGAATTCACGACGGCACAATGAGCGAGAGGAAAAAGAAAAGGAAGCCCTTAAACTTATTCCCATTAAAAGATTATTTTATTGAAATGGACGTCGCATTTGTGCGTCGCCCTATTCATTCTTGTAAATAAACACGCGCCCCATAAACTCGAAAGGCCTTTTGTGATGCATTCTTCGCATTTTTATCAGTTTATTTATTTTCCTTTTACTTCAGAACACACAGATTGCATCAGCAAATATGAAAAAAAAAATGTTCGAATTGTTTTTAAAAGCAAAAATCACTTCCTTCATCGACTTTCTTTGAACGTTGAAATGTGTTTTTTTTTTAATTTTTAAATATTTATGTCCTGGAAGGCCTGTATGTTCGGTGCTTTTTGATAAAATAAGCAGTTTCTGTCCTGCATTAGTTCAGAGAATTTGGGCGTTTTATGTTGTAAAAAAAGCATTTTTTCAGTTTGGCTTCATAAAATAGGGAACCTTTTATCGATCCCTAAAATGTATAATACGTATTGGAGTTAGATGCCGTTAATTCATAAATTGACAATTAAAAAGTAAACTAAAGAGTCATTATGGAGAAGTTATATTATTTTCCTGGTTTTTTTCCCTAAAATCGTGTTATTTTCCTTTTTTTTATTTAAGTTCGCATACATAAAAATCTTTCCATTCCATTGATACGGACATATTTATAAGCATTATGCATCTGATAAACCTATTTTTTTCTGGGTAATAATATATTTTAAGATAAACTTAAGATTTGTTAAACAGACTTGGGCTGAGGTAGCCTTGTGGTAATGTTTTGGGATTCTGGTCGGAGGGTTCCAGGTTCGAAATCCAATTCCTCTAAAGATCAGCCGGGTACGCAGTCCTGATACACATCTGATCACATTGTTACAAAAATGTGTAGTGTCGCTTTCTAGTCTTATGTTTGGGAAAAGAGTTTTACAGGGTTATGTATGGAAAGCCGTCGATGGTCCTGACCTTGGCGACTATTTTGGCTACTTGGTGACAAATTTAGCGCCCATGGCGACAAATGGAAAGTTCCCGAAAATGCGATAATTTTCTCGATATCTCTATTAGGGGAGGAAGTATGCAGAATGTACTAGATAATTCCATGTGACGTCCAGTCGAGCAAGAGTATATAAACGGAGACAACCGGAAGGAAGGGATGACTTTGGAATTTCGTCTGCAGTGTCAGCTGGAAATCCGTTAAGCTGAGCGCTATTGAAAATGCTGTTACTGTCGTTATTAGTGATTTGCTGACTGTTTGTGTTACTAAATCCGAATATGTTGTTACTGTTATTCCTTATAAGTTGTTGTCTGTTTGCGTTGCTAATCTGTATGAGAGCTATTGTTCCTGTTACCTGCGCTTCGTGTTCTCCTGAATATTAGTGAATAAAGCGTCATTCTCCTTTATCCTGCTTGTTAGACTGTTTTCACCGTACACAAACAGGACAAATTTTGTAACAACACATGGGGGCAGTGTAGTGGTGTCGTCCTCGTCATCTGACAACGGATCAAAATTACAAGGTCCGTCTCAAAGTAGCCCTTCAGTTGTTTGCGTTAATATAAATAGACTAAACTAAGTCAATCCTTAAAGGACACAAAAACTATCTATCTCAAAGATTCAAGGAAAACCTGAATTTTTTGCATCCAATAACGAACATTTCTAAATTTTTTTTAACATATGGTAGAGGCATTCGGTCTTAGATCATATCAGAAATGTTTAAAAAGATTCTGAAATATTCGTTATTGTTTGCGAAAAAATCAGTTTTTTTTCGCCACATTGAGACTGAAAAATTGTGATAGGTAGTGATGCTTGTTAAGCGACGATATAAAACGTTCTGTTAAAGAACAAGTAATATAAAAAAAAATTAAGTCAATTCCTACTTATATAATATTAGATATAATGAAAAACGTACTGCGCATGCGCAAAGATATGGCTGAAATATAGAGGTGCTTCGACGATCCCATGGGCCATCCATATACCTAAGAACCAAGTGTGCAATGTTAATAGTTTTCGAGATATAATGAAAAACGTACAATGCAAAATATGAAATGACAGACAAGAAAGCGAATTAATATTGCATTGTCATCTAGTTGTGAGCTCTGTTTAAAGTTTCAAGTCTCCAGCTCATCGGGAAGTTAGTTTAAAAGCGATTGCAAAATTTGAACAAGATATATAAATAAATATATATATATAGAGAGAGTGTGAACTAATAGTAGGTTTAGTTTAGTTTAGTTTAGTTATATTAACGTCCCGTTTTGAAGCAACACGAGGGCTATTTTGGGACGGACCTCGTAATTTTGAACCTCGGTCAGATGACGAGGACGACACCTGAGCTGGCACCCCCCTCTCCAAACTTCCACGCCACGCCAACGGGAGGACGTTTGACCACTACGTATGATTTAACGTGCAACAGGCCCCATACACGGCGGATCTTCAGTGGAATCGGGTTTCGAACCTGGAGGAACTAATAGTAGGAATTGAAAAAGAAGAAGAAAAACTTTAATATATGTTGATACATATTAGAATCGCACAAGTATTTTAATTCCCCTTTTAAAATTCCAAGAAATGTTTGAAATGCGAAATAATAGGCAAAATATATTGGAAAGGTGTGCAAATGAAACTGATGTTGGGTGAACAGAGTGGAGTTCATTTATAGTTTAAAGAATTAAAAAAACGCCATGGTTTTTTAAATGCATGGTGAAGACGCAATTCTTAAAAATACATTTTATTATATACGTAGTATAGGATTGCGGGATAAAAACTATCTGCATCATCCAAGAGCAGTTTCGCATCGACATCGTCGCAAAGACTGCTGGGAAAAATCATTCTTCCACTCCAAGTAGAACTCAATGACACTTTTTAAAATTTTTATTGGCTTACGCAATCCATTTGTTCTGAAAGTCACAAAAGAATTGCTACATCCATCATAAAGTCTTCGAATGTATGAAGCTAATGTTTATTTAGAAGAGTAAATGAGAGAATGAATAGAACGGAGCGATTTTTTTTTCATTCTATGAGCCATGATAGAGTCATTTTGAGGTCTATCTAAATTTTTCATTGCTTACAATGAGAAACAAACACACACAAGGAAAAGAAGGAAAATGTGTTTTTCGAAAAGGAAATGCCACAAAATAAACGCAGAAAGAAAAGAAAATTTCTTAAAAGTATTTACTTAAGAAAGAATACAAAAAAATTGTACAATAAATAGGATGCGAGGTTGCGATAGATTCAATAAAAGCGTTTTTCAATTTTGACTGGCTATTAAATGTGCGGAAACAAAATGTGTTCGAAAGAGCATGATAGTTGTGCTTTCTCTAACCTAGTGGTTCGCAACTTTTACCAATATTCTCGGTCAGTTTCAATGAAGCTTTTTTCTGTAATGATTTATGAGGTATCAAAGAGTATCGTGGGTGTTAGTTGTATGCATATCTCTTTTATTATACGGTAGAACCCCAGAAATACGAACCCCGGTAATCCAAAATTCCGGATAATCCGAACACTTTTTTTAAATTTTCTGAAAAATGAAGGAAAAATAACCATTACGAATCAGAAACAAAGCTAATGTTTATTCCTAACTTAAAAGAAATATTGGAAGTGGTCTTTAAGAATGAATTCAGCACCTTAATGAGTAGAAAGAAAGTCAGATATCTTCTTTTTACCCTCAACTTGTTTGCCAATGTATCGTGAGATTCACCGCGTGTTCTTTCCGTACGCGTTCGCAGAGCACCCAGAGTCAATACTCTACTGCATTTGGTATATCAAGAGTATTTTGCCGAATTTAACGGAATTATAGCAGAGGTCGGCCCCAATTAGTACAGATTCCCAGTGTTCCACTGTAGTTCACTTTTAAATTTTTTATAACAAAACGTCTCTTCCTTATTTGTAGTTAAAAAATTATCTTGCTTCAGAATCTCGCCTCTTTTATGTCTTCTGGAATTAGGTTTTGTTATCCTCCCCCCCCCCTCGAAATGAATAATGGCGAAAATTCTAAAATAATTCTCTAACGCGACCAGCGGGAGTGTTCTCCCCTAAACTTTCTCGTATACTTCCCCCAAAAGGTGTCGTTTCCCCTTCCCCCTCGTGGCTAAAATAATTCGAACCTACTGTTACCCAGAATCAAATGACTATCAGAAGGTTTTTCATTATAGTGATATTGAAAAATATCTAGGTAAAGAATCAGATTCAAAGAGATGAGTACAGATTTTCCGCTCTTACTGGCTCAAGGACAAACTGACGTAATTCGCTTCATAGCTTTCGCGTGCACAGAAGATTGCTTCCAGTACGCATGCGCGTTTAGGTAACGGATTCTTTTCAAAAGTAATTATACAGACCGACAGATAGTCAACCCTTTGACGGATTTCGCCCAAAGTTCTATACGGACCTACAATCATGAAAATAAAACTGTGTACAAAATTTTATCCATCTAGCTATTCAAGTTTTTGAGTTATAGCGTTCGTATGACCGCGGACAGACAGACAGACAGACTTCCCGTTGACGGATTTTTTCCAAAATTTGATAGAAACCTACAAATTATGTGTCAAGATCACATACCAAATTTCATTCCCGTAGCTTTAATAGTTTTCGAGTTATCGTGTTCACAGACAGACATGATTCCAACATTGTGTTTTTCGGACTCAGGGAGGTCTAAAACGTGGAGATTCGTCAAAAACTCGAGTTCGAATTTTTTGACGATTACAATACTTTCTCTTTGTATACTTCGTATACGAGAAAGTAACAAGCGTCTCGGTGGGTTTATTAAATGGGTTATTAAATTTGGGTTTTATTTCATTCGCATCGAAATTTTTACAACCACCGAAGCGAACTTTATTTTGAATGTCTTATATATTTTAGTTTCTTAAAATTTGATTTCAATTATTTTAGATGTTGATAGATGAATAGTGTCATTTTTATGCAGGCAATATCATACACTATATTCTATATTTAGATTATACAAAATCTTATATAATTATATATGTTATGTTAGTAATAAACTACATTCAATTTATTTAATTATTATGACTGTAGTATCACTTTAGAACAAACTATAATTTATAAACAAAAATTATTATTTAAGCAAATCAAAAATTTAATGTATTTCTTGTAAACCTTCTCGAAATCTTTTGATAATAATTTTTATTATTTCTTTAAATTTCGATGATCGATATGAAATTAAAAAAGATTTAATAAAAAAAACATTTTTAAAAGTACACATTAATAAAAGCACGAGAAATCAGATTTCTTTCATTTTACTTATTTTTCAATTTTTAGTTTTTAATCCATAATTCTTTTTTGTAATTTTTATGGAGTTTTAAATAATTTTTTTCTCAGATTCTCAACCAGGTGGCTACACTCAAATAAAAATTAAAATTGATAAATTAACTGAAAGTCAGGTTATGAAAATACTCAAACACAGTTAAACTTCGGATAACCGTCAGAGGCTGGGCCAGGGATGGGACGGATAATCGAATAGACGGATAACCGAACTCTTTTACTACATATGTATGGCAACGTGGTTTCACTGCTGTATTGGGACGAAAATAAAAATTAAATCCTTTAACCCTCCGACTACTAAGAGTTCTCAAAATCTGAGTACAGTTGTCCACTAATTCATCTGTGGAATGGATTCGTCCGCCCCGCTCCCCCTTTCCTCCACACTACAATGGCAGCCATTTCATCTTTTATCTCTCCCTTAAGAGTCCCTTTAATGTCCACTCGCCCAACTGCCTTCTCCTCCCTTTCGGAACAGCAACCGCCCGAAATCCGTCCTACTAGTATAGAAGTTGCGTGGACGGTTACAGCCGGCTTAGGAGTCAAAGTGTTAAAAGTGAATAATGCATATATGTTGTATTTAATTTTTACAAAACAATCCATCTGAACATCAATATAAGAGTCGTAATGTACACGAATGAAGGATTAGACTCTTTCGCAGAAACTGGCGGTTATACGAGTGATAGAACGCCTCCCCATGTCCCCGAACTTGAAGCCATTACAGCGACCGAACCGGTTGGATGGAAATGGGACTCTAGCTAATCGAAGTGTTACTTTATTGTACGAGGATGGATCCAAAAAATGTTTAAAGCGGTAGAAAAAATATTTATATACAACAGACAGAAAATACAAAAGGATATTAAGAGGCATACTTGCCGATCACTTTTCCATATAATCACCAAATCTAATATAACCATATAAGCATTTGTCTCAACTTGTTGAACCCAGATTGGTTGATATCACGTCCCTGCTCATTGGGCCAGTTCTCGGCAGCTGTTTTCACATCACTGTTTGAAGAGAACCTTTTCCCAGATAAGTGTTTGGAGCCCAGATTGGGTGCCAAATCTGGGCTGCATGGGTGGCTCCAGACTTCCCACTTGAACATTCGCAGCAATTCTTGGGTTTTGCAGGAGTATGGGTATTGTCTTGCAGGAGGAAAGAGGATGCTTGAGGAGTGGCAAACCTCATGGAAGAATGGTGATACAGGCAGGAAAATCTTTAACATCATGCCCTCAGTTAGTCTCCGTCCCACTAACTGGATTAGAGAGGATGTTATCGACTTCTCTCAACACGGACCTTTCCCGAATTTTTATTCAACACTTATGTTTTCAGTTATAATGGTGCATACAACTGTGAATTCAAATGTCATTTTAATGAATTTTTTTCGAAAATTGACAATTGTTGGTAAAAATTTAGTAATAATTGATAATTAATAAAAATTGACGTTTACGCCAAACTTCCTAAAATAAATTCTAATGTATGTGTTTCTCTTTTTCTCTTAATAATATATTTGTTATACATTTATCTGTGTCGTGTTCGAAATATTTAGATTAAAGTTACTGAGGTATACCAAAGTTTGTATTCGCAACAGGTTTTTACACGAAAAAACTATCAATTTTTCAAATAAAACAGCTCTAAAATAATAAAAAAATTATACACATTACACACTTCCATGCTATATTTGAGGTTCACAACATATCTACAAATGTATAAAACATAGTGCTAAAATTTCATTTGAATATATTAAAAACGTTTTAAGAAATGCTATTTATCGCAATACAAAGAAATGAAAATAATAGTTTTCCAGAAAACGCAAGTAAAGATTTTAAAGTTCCACACAAAATTATGTACATATTTTAACAACTTAAAATTCACAGTATTTGTAAGTCAAACCTTCTTTGACATAATTTTTAATTAATTTTAATTTTCTGTTAGCTTTAAATTTTTTTTCTTGATCATTTTTTTTTTGTTCTACTTGTCTCTATTAGCACAAGATATTGTACGATATCCTCACAATGTTATTCGATATTCTGAATACCTCACAATATCGTGAGGATATTGTAGCAATATTGTACTGCATCTTGTGCTAATAGAGGTCGCTTCGATTTCTTAATTCGCTCAATATCAATTTCTATGTAGTTTTTTTAATAATTTCTGTTTCAAGCTTTACATTATGATGATTAAATAAAAGTATCAGCCTTATATCGCCTGCGTTGAATAATAAACTGCTATCTTGTTACCTAATAACAGTGTTTGGAGTAAGCGAAATTTTCTTTGGGTAAAATATATCGTAAGTAGAGAAACAGTTGCCAGATACGTCTAAAACAATAATAAATGAATAAATAAAACTTAATTCTATATTTAAAAAGTAAATTATACGTTCACATTGTTTAAGAGTAAAGAAATAGCTAATGGACCTTATGCACCGTTTGGGTTCGAGAGTATAGAAAAACAGCTGTGGAGGAATAAACAAAACGATCGGCCTATAAGCGAATCAGAAATAAAAGCAGTTCTGAGTCAGCTGTTTAAGACTGACCAATGGCTGCCTCCGGCAGGTCACGTGTCGGAGGATGTGGCGTCACATGCATAAGGTCCATGAGATGCTCTGTTTATAATTCGAAAATTTCACTCGTAGTTCATAATTTAGGCAATAACTTTGCTTATAACTAACGAAGAAACTAAAGCAAACCATTTTTGGTGTCCTAAATGTATGGGCTTTAATAAAAAGTAATAAAAAATTCGAAAATTTCCATGAAAACGGCGATTTTAGGATAGGGACGTTAATAAATATTATTTTATTACACTTTCTTTGGATCCATACTCGTAGTTTCATCGAGAAAACACAAGTACCTAAAATTTTAAAGCTCTAGCCCGACAGCAAGTGAATGCAAAATCGATTTCAGGATGCCACCTTCGCGAGCATGAAACAAGTCAGGTCAAATAAAGCGTGCACGAAACAAAACGCTACCTGACACGTAAGGGTAGATCCATCTGAATTTTCTCGAGACAAATCCCGGGCTTCACTCTTTCTGTCCCCCACCCCCAAGGGATTTATTCTTGCAAATTTCATTTTCCTCCAGATACCATGTTCTTCGCGAAGACTATTTGTCTCGGAACGCTGCAGAAAAAGGTGTTTGTTGGTTGCAATAGCCTCTCTGAAGTAGCAGCTTTCCTTTCTACACCATCGTCCTTATTTCAAGTTTAGACCAGAGAATTCAACTTTGAATTTTCTGACAGCCATATTTAACCATTAAAGGCCTGATTTTTTAAAAAAATTATTTAAAATGTTCCTTGATTTTCATTTCTTAAATAAAACATGAGAAAAATACTTTAAAAAATCCTATTTCGTTTTAAGTATGGATTATAGCTAAAATAGTTTGAACCCAACGAAAAGACTGGGTTTTAATTGATAAAAAATCTCCTCGATAAAATTTTGTAATATCAAACAAGATGATTTTTAAGAACTAGTAATATGGGAAAGGAATTTTCTTCAAAATGATAGAATAATGGTATTCTCAAACGTACAAAAAAAGCTAAAAAGATGTAACCTCCAGAGAAAATCATCAATTTAGTTTTATTTTTCTATCAACATTCAGGTTGTCATCTATATGTTGTAAATTGATTTAAAAACATTTTCAGCATATATTCTATTGGAGCTTCAGTCTTATTCTCAAGAATTTTAAAGGCCAAAGTTGGGTATGATGCTTAAAGGCAACACTGGGTTTTTAAGGGTACGTGTACGGTACGTACTCACGGTACCTTCTCAAAAAATATTTTTAATATTAATTTAGATATTATCGTAAAATATTTAATAGTGTTGTGACTAACCATTATGAAAACAGATTTCGAAAGTAAAAATATATTTTGAAAAGCCTCTTTATTTGAAATTTAATTTTTTTAAAAATCAATTTTTTTAAAATTCCCTACCACTTTTTCAAATCGGAATATTTTTACTTCAAATTTTATTCGTGGATTCACTAAAAGAGGTTACAAAATAGTGCTTGGATTTACAAATATAATAAATATAAAATTTCATATAACAGTTTTATTGTTATGTCGAGTGAAAAATAAGGAAAATTAGCAGTAAATCATTTTATCATATTTAAATCTTTACAAACATTGCAATATCTGAATTGCATATAAATTAATTTAATAAAATTCATTTTTGAAAACGTTATTTATTAAAAACGAACTTTCATAAGTGAACTTAATTTTAAAAATTAATTTTATTTTTGATATTTTCTACGCTTTAGACGTTGATTTATTATTCATTGTAATAAATATTTTGAAAATACTGATTTACTACTAGATGGCGCCCCTAGAATCAGACCTTAATTAAAATCAATCGATTAACGGACAAATCAGATGAAAAAACTAAAATGGTGTATTATTAACGAAAACACTCAAGTATACAATCTTTCGCACAACAAGTGTAAGAAAAACCGTTGGAAATATTCCATCTCTATAAACAGTGAATGAAAGAAGAAAGAAAAACGAATCAGCCTCGATGTCTAAAAGTGTTCATTTTGATCCTTCGTTTTCTATGGGATTTGGACGAGAATTCTCCCTTTTTATTTGGGGAAAAAATCACTCAAATCCCTTAAAACTTTTTTTGACAAATGATGCCGTTTGCGATCAAGAACTCGCTGGTTCTTTAGGAAACGGATTTTTCAGAAACACTTCACTCTTTTTTCTCTCAATGTACGGGTGACATTTTTAGCGTCGCCTAAGTATTTTTCTTCTTTATTTAAGCCTTTTCTTTTTACTCCGCAAAAGTGCCCTCTCAGTCGAGTGCCCTCAAAGGGACTTTTCGCCAGTAATGGCTCCAATCTCAATGGTTGTCAGCTCCAATATCTCCGGTTACGCCTGCCAGAATTCGAAGGGACAATTTCGCAGTTTTTTTCACGAGAGTATGCTCTAAACAAAAGAAACTCTCCGGAACACAATTTCGAAATATATGAAAAAAATCAAACAGTTTCTGAAAACAAGCTTCTGTTAGTGTGTTAAAGAGCTTAATTGAATTTTTTTATGAACAATATGGACATTTAATAAACATTTAAATATTTATAATTAATAAACATTTTGTTTAATATAAATATTACATAATAATATTATATATATATATATATATATATATATATATATATATATATAAAGCTTGTCCACAGCCAAGCTGCTACTTTAATTGTTGAAAACTCCATTTACTTGGTCTGCCTATTTCAATACTTTTAATAACAACAGAGTTTTTTTACTTGTTGACATATAATTGCTTAAACTTGATTTTTTGTTCATGGTATGTTTAGTATTTTCTATTTTTTAGATTTTATTTAAAATTGCTGTATTGTTCAGATAATGATTTTTTAGTATAGGATTTGATTCTTGATATGTTTTGTTTACTTTATTTCTGTATGATTATATACAAGTTATATTTGGATTTATATTATATATATCATTTTCTGCTTCACACTCTTGAATACATTTGATAGTGTCGCAGAAATATTATCCAATTTTAGAGCTAGTAAACCAAAGATCAAGCGTCGCAAAAAATTTAAAAAATGAAACTTTTTGTCGCATCCTATAAGGCTTAAACTTTTTTTTTCCAATGCGAATTATTTACACTTTGATTTTATGAGTTTTCATAAAATTAAAACTAATCTTCTGCTTTTATCAGTATTCACAAATTTAGAATTTAAAGTTTTGAACTTTTTATATTCTCTGTACACAAATCTTAATTTTCTAAGACGTTTTTAATTTCTTCAAGATTCACTGATTACAGCTTTTTTCTTTGTGCATTTATGATTCATTTTATGTCTGAATTCTGTAACTGTAGTTTTCTCTGCAGTGTTCTTTTCTTTTAAATAACTAAATAAAATTACCAAAATGATTCAAATGTTTTATTGGTACCAAACTCCCCACTGACTCGCCTAACATTGAAACCATTAAAACGGCCGCCATCATAAAATGAAATCAAAAAATGAAAGCCGTTTCACTTACATGACTTCAAGGAACGTTCAGGATAAAATAAGATAATCGAACCACGCGTTTGGAAGTGACGGCGTAGCAAAAAATTTTACTGAGAAACAGGTGAAATGTCAAACGGTCGACTTTAAACAGGACATCGCTTCGCTCGGTCAATTACCTTTATTTCTGAAATTCACTACAAGATGGAGCCACTTATAAGGAAAAAATTTAATTAAATTTGTATATTAATTAATTAACTCTAAAAACATTAAAATAGTGTATTGACATCGAGAACACGAAATTGTCCACAATATAAAAGCTCAGCACAACAGGAAGTAAATGCAAAATTGATTACAAAATTCCATCCTTAACAAACATGAAACAAGTGAAATTAAATAAAATTGTAGAGTAAAAATGCATTCTTTACTGTTTTTGGAGAGTACAACGAAAATTTAAAAATGAAGCACTAAATAATAATTACAGAGAATTTCTTCAGTAAAGAAAACATATAACAAATAAAGCAAGAGGAGGTATTAAGAGTTAGAATACCGTTCACTACAGAATAGGAATAGGAACTTAAACCGATGCAAAATAAGCTATAACGAATAAAACTGAGGATTTTATAAACTTAAGGGGACTAAGAGTTTTTAAAACCGTTATTTTAAATTTTCAGTTAATGGATTTAAAATTTTGCAGGCATTATTAAGAGCACTATATAAGACAAAACTCAGAATTTCAGAGCAATATATTAATTTATTTACAAGCGATGGAAGAAAATATAATTTTTAATAACAGTTAATGACTTTTACTATAAATAATCCAGGCACTACAAAATTATTCGATATTAATGTAATTTTTTTATTATTTATTGTAACCCTTTTCAAACAAAAATTGGGATTATTTTTTATGTCTCAGAAAGGAATTTCAAAATGAACACAGATAATAACGCGAAACTATTGATTTCGGAAAAAAAATTGCCCAATATGTGATATAGATGAAAATATTTTCGGTTTACCAACAAAATAACTTCTTTTTGAATGTCCAAAATTCTTCACCATATATAATTTTATACATATATTAAATGTCATGAAATTCGAACAAAAATTGCAGCACCTGGAATATTTATCGTAAAGGGCATAAATTGTTATTGAAAATAACATTTATACCCAAAACTCAGAAATAAATAAATATATTGCAGTGACATTTTGTGTGCTGTCTTATATAGTGCTCCTATTAATGTATGCGGAATTTCAAATTGATTAGTTGAAAATTTAAAAAGATATTTTGAAGGCCCCTGATTACCGTAGCAGAGAAACGCCGTACTTGGACCGGCGTTTAGATTGGAACCGTAACATAACTTCAAATCTATGAAATATTTGGGCCATAAAATAGGCAAATTATGTCATAACGATATAAAAGGGGTGTATAAAATCATTTTTAAGAGAAAGCGCTACGCGGGTAAAGTTAGAGACACAGAACAGAACGCCGTCTCTTACCCCGTACCCGTGATCAGACCGGTCACTGAACGGTTTGATGGGCAAGACACGGGAATTTTATTTAAGAAAAATAAAAAGAAGGAAATATATATACTATGTACAGAACAGGCATTTTCACTTTTACACTATTAGTTCGTAATAGTCTTCTTTTCTTTAGATGTTGAAATACCTTTCTTTTATTTGAAGGGGGAATGTCCGGCAATTGAGCTACTTAGTTCAGCTCGCTGGGAAGTTGAAGGCTAGGGAGGCCGGAAAAGATCTCTGTTTTCGCTCATGAATTTGATAATCCCGCGAATTTTCTGCCTGGAGACGAGGTTATTGGCGGCCCTTTTCAGCCATTCTTGTTCGAAGTTTGGCGCTGGCTTCCTCATATGCCAAGACATTGTATGGCACACTCCGTGGCATAGTGAAGTGCCGTGCCAATTCCACCACAACTGTAAGAGTATTAAATAAAACCACGTGCACACTGAAAGAGAACCATGCAACTTGAAGCCTTGGGGGCTGATGACAAATGCCAGCACGTGCCAGAGCAGGGCTTTCTAAGAACATGGTATCTGGTTGAAAAAGAAATTCGAAAAAGTAAAATCCCCGAGAAAATGGGATGGAAAATAACAAGACTCAGGATTTGTTTTAGCCAAGTCACTGTGCTGGCTGGCAGTGGGTTCACTTTGTTCGGTTGTTGCTTTTTCTCTATGCGTTTTTGATTTGAAAATTTGAATTCTTTTTCTCCTTGCATCCTCGTTTATCTCTCGTGAAAAACGCTCATCCTACTCGTGACTAAACCGGGTCCCACGCACTCTTCTCCTTTCGCACAATTCTGCTTTGTTTACGCCACTGTGACGCTTTCATAAATTATTTACTACGTGGTAGAATTGCATTTTTTAAGATTTTATTTATATTAACGTCCCGTTTTGAAGCAACACGAGGATTATTTTGGGACGGACCTCGCAATTTTGAATGGCAGTCAGATGACGAGGACGACACCTGAGCTGGCACACCCTCTCCAAACTTCCACGCCACTTCAGCAATGCCTGTATCATCTTATTGTACCCAACAAATCCCGTCCTCCACATGCTGGTTGAGCTGCTCTCTCCCCGCTGGTCCTGTACCGGCCTTACACCCTTCTTGGGTAGGCCGGGCCAGTGCGGGTATTTTTACGCCACACCATCGGGAGGACGTTTGAACAGTACGTATGATTTAACGTGCAACAGGCCCCATACACGGCGGATCTTCAGTGGAATCGGGTTTCGAACCTTGCACCTTCCATCCCCGAAGCCGAGACCACAGACCATTAGGCCACTGCTGCCTTCGGGTCCGGAGGACTCCAGGTTTGAAACCCGATTACACTAAAGATCCACCGTGTTTGTGGGCCTGGTGCACGTAAAATCTGACGTGGACCAAACGGTCTCCGGGTGGTGTGGTGCTGAAGTTTGGAGAGGGGGTACGACAAGGCCACGGCGGCCGCAGATAGAATTGCATTTCTCGAACTTATAAGAATGTCTTTCTACTTTCTGATATACGAAGAATATAAAATAGTTAAATCGCCAAATCGAGATTGACCATCGATATTATGGTCAATTTTGACGTTTCAGAACTACCAGAGTGCGAAAAGCATATTTTTGGAATTGAGCATGTTTGTTTACTAACATGTTGACTCAAGATCGTTACACGATAGAAATGTGATAGATTGTTTTTACATTAAAGTTGAAGCTTTCTATCAAATTTTAGAGGAAATACGGCTGTGAAAATTCGGTCTATGTGTTTGCATACATGTGACGACGATAATGTATCTATATATCTCTACTAATAATAAAGGAGTATGTATGCACTGCAAAAAAAATTCTAAAATAGAACAAAAAATGACCCAAATTGGGTTGTAAGATTTCTGGGTTCGGCATTGTTCCATGTTGGAAATACTCTCTTTAAGACCAAAAATGGTTAAAAAATAATATCCAAAATGGATTTATGAAGAACCTAAAATGGATGAAATTTTAATACATTTTGGATACACAGAGAACCAATATGGGTTTATTACACAACCCAAAATGGAATTTAAATATACCCGAAATAAGTATACTAAAACGCCAAATTCGTTTCTTTAACAAACCCATATTGGTTCTCTATGTATACGAAATGGATTAAAATTTTACCCATTTGGGGTTCTTGATAAACCCATATTGGATATTGTTTTTGAACCATTTTGGGTCTCCAATTTGGAACAATGTTACACCTAGAAATCTTACAACCCAATTTGGGTCATTTATTTTGTTCTCTTTAAGATAATCTGTATTTATTATTAAGAATATCATCATTAATAATCATTTTTAAGCGCAATTTTAAGCAGTATTAGAAAGAATATTAATATTGATATTCAGTAAAACAAATATAAATTTGCAGTTAATAATTAAACTAAGAACAAAATTAAATATGACGGTAATTTTAAATATGAATTTTCCAAATAAAAGAAATAAAATCTTAAAGAATTTTAGGCAGGGAGTCGAATAAATTAGCTGCAATTGTGAGAAAGGCGATGAAACAATAATAAAAAACAGTTATATTTTTAGCCTTTGGTAAATTTTTACCAGAAATACAACAGGCTTCTAATTGACTACTTGAGTTTATTCAATTCTGAATAATCCAGTAGAATACCTATCATGCAAACTTATATTTAAAAGCAAAACTTGAGAATAATCTTTCCATTAAGCAAAATTATCATTTAAAACTGTAACTAACACTTTCTGCCTGAAACTGCTTTCAAAATCTTTTATATGTTATTTATTTATTTGTAAAATTTTACTTAGTATATTTTAATTGTTGAATAAGCAGTCTAATACTTAACATTTTAATTCTTACACTAATACTGCAAATTTACAGTCTGGTTAAATAAGAAAAAAATACGTAAACAAACCTGTGGCTTAACCTTCGTAGATTTCACAGGCTTGACTGTATATTTACAGAATGTTCAATGAAGACTTTTTAATTTAACCTTCCATCGGGCGCGTTTACGCAAATTTACGACACATCGTGCATCGTATTGCATATATATCGTGTTATTTTACAAAAATAAATGCAACTTTTATTTATGATATCTGTATTTATTAGCCTAATAGTAAACTAAGATCTTATAGATAAAATTCCAATTAAATATATAAAATAACAATATAAATATGTAATACGATGCACAATTCAAGTATCTCTTGCAAACGCGCGCCCGCTGGAACGGTAAAGAAATAACTGTTTTTAAAGTTTTCAGTTATCTCTATCAAATAATTATTAAGAAGAAAGAAAATCATTAAGAAATTCAATTTTCATAAAATATTCAATAATAAGAACAGAAAGTGCAGAGAAAATACAAAAATTCCATAACTGATAGCATCTACGTATTGAAGCTATACAAAAGATTAATAAAATACAAACACATAAATATATATATTCACGTTACAATTCATTGCCAAATTTTTAAGAAAATGTTTATCCTGCTTATAAATAGGTACTATTAAGTTCTTTGAAGCAAGCTACCGAGTTTTCAATTATTGCATCAAAATTTACTGAATTTATTGATTGAACAGCACCTTCAATAATTTCATTTAATTTTTTAGTAGATATATTGGTGCTGGCTCTTAAATTCAGAATGAATAATACTAGACGAGAATCATAATAGTCAGAATGATTGCTTTCAGGAAAATTAAGCAATTCTGTTTCCCTATCATCACATATTTCAGCATTAAGATTGTTCGGAAGTGGAGGAATAGAAAAATTATGAGCACCATTGTATTTTCGATGCATGTGAACATAGAGTGCATTGAAGTTTGGGACTGTATTAGGGCATTAATTTATATTGTATCGGATAAAGAATCCACAGTCATTTTTATGAAAATCTATCAAATGTGAATGCAAAAGTTTTTCAGTGATAAATTTTGTCTCGCAAAAGCCATAGGGAAACGTAGCAGAACAAATGTTCATTACAAAAGGGAATTGCAACCGGATATTTCGTAAGCTACGTAAAATTTTTAATCTTAATAAACTAAAAGTAAAGCAAGATTATTCCTGATTTGATAAAGAATAATCCTTAATTTATAGTTGTAAGTAAATAAACAAAATAAGAGACATGAAAATTGTTAAGACGTCACGAGGTCAGATTAGCTAAACAAAACAACACAACATCACATATTCAATATGGTGCGCATGGAAATTCGGATTTCGTTGCCATTCAACCGAATCGAGTAATAGCTCTTCCCAAAACAGGCTCAAAGTAAGTAGATCTGCTGTTTCAGTGACACAGTATAACGAGTCTATTCTGTACCCCCGATTGGGTTGGGAG
>BGPR01001840.1:146176-157002 GCA_013235015.1 Araneus ventricosus | reverse complement strand
CCCCCAACCGGGGGTACCAGAATAGACCTCTTTCAGTGTGTGTGTGTGTTGGTACTCTACCTGACAGACCGCTGGACCTAGAGCAACGAAATTTGGTATAAGCATACTTTGGAGGGTGGGAATGTACATCTCGGAGCCATTTTTTGAAATTGTAATTAAACTTTTAATTAATTAAAAATTAAGCTAAATTTTGGCGTTTTTCCTCAATAACATCCGAACATATTATAGCAAAAAAAAAATTTTTATACCATCTGAAAATTTTAAAAAAATTATCTTTTCAATGATATCAATTAAGTTGTCGTACGATTTTTCTCTATTTTTAATAAATGTGTAAAAATATTTTATGCATAATTTACAACAATACCTTTCATTGTTGCAACGCTATTCAAACCTCCTTCATTGTTTAAACAAATATTTATTTGCGTGCTTCTCTTTCATTGATGAAAGCTAAGGGAGTATTTTTTGAAGTTTAATGCAATGTTTTAATAAGCATATTTTCATCCAACTAACATGCTGCTGGAAGTTAAATGTGACGCGCCATTTTAATGTTGAAATCAAATGCATATTTTGCAAGAGAAAAAAGAGAGTGAAGTCGATGCCGACAGCGCGCAATTGAATGTTACATGACACAGACAGTTACTTGACACCATTAGGGACGTTCATGAACAGGTACAAGGCTGCTTATCACCATTGTATACCCCCGAACTCGGAGCCAGGAGTGCAAGGCTACTTAT
Source organism: Araneus ventricosus (assembly GCA_013235015.1). NCBI lineage: Eukaryota > Metazoa > Arthropoda > Arachnida > Araneae > Araneidae > Araneus > Araneus ventricosus. Next base: position 156,268 of record BGPR01001840.1, on the reverse strand, counting down.
GACTACTGTATACCCCCGAACTCAGAGCCAGGAACGCAAGGCTACTTATGACCACTGTATACCCCTGAACTCGGAGCCAGGAGTGCAAGGCTACTGAAAGAACACGGGTTAACTGTCTATCACAACTGAAATTTAAAATTACTTTGTGAAGGAAATCAAGAATATCAAATTGTACATAAGAGATTTAATTGAAATTATATTCCTGGCGAACGAGCTGGTCGCCGAAGGCGGCTACTTTAAAATAATTGGCAAAATCAGGAGACCAGGCCCCCAGACCTAACCACGGGACCGATTTCGATAATTATTATTTCATATGAAAATTTATGATGTCTACATATATCATCAAAAGTAGCCCACCAAACCCCATTTTTGATATATATATTGCAAAATAGAACTTTGGTAGAGGCCCTCCTCATCTCGAACCGCAAATTCGCCAACTTAGTTCGCCAAGTTCCATGCATAGCTACACGCAATTAACATTACGGAGGTCCCCGAAGGCGACTAGTTAAGTATAACAGAAGGAACTTTAACGAACTATATAATTTATTATTAATTCTAAGGAATATTATGGAATCCTGAAATCAAAATTGTTTTTCAAACTCACTACCAGGAAATGCCATTCGTACCGAATCAAATTTTTATTAAATGAATCAATTAATTCTTCATTAATTTCTGGAAATATAAAAAAAATGTGTATTATCAGTGAGAGCACACATGTGACGAAATTTTCGAATTTATAGCCCATCGGGAAGCAAGAGAAAATTCCGATCCCAAATCCCGTTTTTACAAAGATGAAACAAGACGCATGAAAAAAGAGTATTTCATTTTTTGACGTAATTTAAAATGCTTTCTGACTTTCCTTCATCTGCGTCACGCATTCTCTACACTCATTCTGAAGTAATTATTTCCATATCATTCACTTTTTTTATTTCCGCATCTTTTGTTGCACACACACACACACACACACACACACACAATTCCATTCTTCATTCTTTTCTCTTTTGTGTGTGTGCATATGTTTATCATTATCTTCTGGGAGAAATTTCATAGCTTTCGGAATGAATATAAAATAGCTCGACAAGTGAAAGAAAGGCTCCTAAACCCATTCCATTAAAGCATTCTTTTATTCAAATCAGCGGTGTTTGTGTATGTCTTTCTCTTTTTTTCCGCTGATCTTTGTAAACAAGCATTCGCTCCATAAACTCCCAGAGCCTTTTGAGATGCATTCAGCTATCTTTTTCTGCGCTCAAGTTGAACTCGATGCTTAAACAAATAAACAGCAAACAATAATAAAAGAGTTCGAAAAGAATAAAAGATTCCTCCACGTCGTCTTACTTGGGATATCGAAATGCGTAGAAGAATTAAATGTAGAGCTGGAAGACTTAAATGTTGTATTGCTTTATGATTGCATTCGCTGTTTTCATCATGAATTTTTTAGAGTTTGCACAGTGCCAGAGTTTCAGTTTGGTGATAGGATACGTTACCTATTATGAGGCTGGAGAATCACGTCCACTCCTCGCCAAAACCACCAGGTGACCACCTGTGTGGAAAACCTCGCAGAATTGGAGCGGTTGAATATTCAAACGGTCCGGATATCCATCGCTCCATTTGGACTGTCTGTCAAACCGCAATTTAGTTTGCTGTTTTAAAATAACATGAGGGTTATTTTTACTTGTGTAATTTTGAACCAGGTCAGATGACGAGGGTCTATACCTGAGACGTCACCAACATTTTCAGGCTTCCGCATAGCGCAATGCGGGGTGCGTTTGGCCACTGCGTATTATTTAGAGCGTGCGACAGACCCAATACATGGCGGATCTTCAGTGAATCGGGTTTCGAGCCAGGAACCCTCCGCGTCCGGAACCTTACCACAGGGCCACCGAGGCTCCTTTGGCGCACCGTAAGAAATGTTTCTAAACACGAAACGTACCATGACCGGCTAAAATGGCCGATTGTAGATTAGAAATTTTTTGTACAATGTTATCGCTTTTTCATAATGGACATCTTGCCTTTTCATTTTAGATACATACAATTATTTTTTCATGGTTTTCCTTCTTTTTCTTTTGTTTATTCTGATAAAGACGTGTAGTCTACCGTTAGTTAACACGATAGGTCACTTTGACCAGGATAAAAATGCATTGTTAAGGTTATCAGAGCAAAAAATAGGATGCGCATGCGCATTTTTCATATACAGTAAAGCACCGTTTAAGGGTTTGATGCAACAGGGCGTATAAATGAAAAAATTTATAGTAAACAACGTATAAAGAGAAGCGTATAAATGGTGCTTTACTTTATGTGTTTGGCTGCGAAGGTGATAACTGAGATTCGAGACTCTATTCCGAAATTTCAGAGCATGAGAATATTTAAGGCTCGGTCCGTCTGTCCTGTCCTCGCATACATCGGCGGCGGAAGCACGCGTAACGATTTCTGTCTGTCCGTGAAGAAGGTAACTTTACAGAAATGGGAAAAATAAATTTTTGTTGAAACATTCCCAGATAAAAAAAATCTGCAGAAGATCTGAAAGTATTTGGAACGTGTTTTCCTCAGTTTTTCTACAGAAAAAAAAATGTAGAATATCTGAAGAAAAACTATGTTCCAAATACCTTCAGATTTTTCTTAAGTCAAGGATGTATTAATTTCAATTAATCTAATTTGTAATTCAACTTACTTGTACGATGTCGATTCAGGTTGTAACAAAATTTCAAGCTCACCCAGGTCGGGATTCGAACCCGCGTTCATATAGTTGGCAGACAGGAACGCTAACCACAAGGCCACGCCGGACTACATGAGATGGGGGTAAAATAATTTATTTTAGTTTTAGCATCACCATAGTTCTCGTGCCGCCATTTAGTGTCGTAAAAATCAACCATTGTCATAATACGTGTTTGAAAGTCGTAGAGATGAGTAATAGAAGGAGATTAGTAATATTTTTGTTTAATAATTTAGATTCTCTGTTTCAATAAATTCGTTTTCACCTTTTATCTTTCTGGTAAGCCTTCTCTCCATTCAAAGGGCACAAGAAGGAAAATAGCTAGTCAGAAAGACAGTTGGAAAACTAATTGAAATTATTAATAAACTAATTAAATTATGGGGGAAAAGTTTAAAATGGTAAAACCTCAAATATTTATTTTAAATATTAATTTAGAATTCATTTTTCCCGTGACATATTTAAAAAATTTAGTGCCTAAGAAATAAGTAAATTTTCGATTGGGAATTTTTTTAAATTCCTGTTTGCTGTAAAATTAAACAATAATGATAATTACAATCTAATTTTGTTTTATATCCTTTGGAAAATAAAGCTGCAATATTCGAGAATATGGTGCAAAATATGTATTTAGAGAAATGCAGATATTATGAAATTGCAGTTAAATCTTCAAAAAATCAATCAGATATTGGTCAAGTTTAATGATGTTGTGAAAATCTGCTAAATAACTGCAAAATGAATTGAAGAAAAAATGCAGATTTTTTGAAGTCTTAAAAAATCTACAGGATATTTAAAGAAAAAGATAAAAAGAATTTTTTTGCAGATTTTATGCAGATTAAATTGAAGAAAAAATGCAGATTTTTTGCTGTCTTACAAAATCTGCAGAAAATTTAGAGAAAAATATAATAAGAAATTTTTTTGTAGATTAAATTGAAGAAAAATGCAGATTTTTTCTGTCTTCAAAAAATCTGTAGAATATTTAGAAAAAAATATAATAAGAAATTTTTTTGCAGATTTTCTGCAGATGAAATTGAAGAAAAAATGCAGATTTTTTCTGTCTTCAAAAAAATCTGCAGAAATCTTTTAAAAACTTCAAAGAAATTTTTTTTCTGCAGATTTTCTGGAGATTTTTTTTAGCTTGGTTACTTTAAAGTAACACTATTGACTATTTCCTTACTATATAATCAGTATCTTGTTTGCATCCAAACCAAGAATAATGAAGTTTTTACCTCAAAGCCGGTCTGGTACGAATAGGTATTTATCGTTGTCGGTCCTTTTAGTGTTGATGCTGCAGAAAGAGTGGATTCTCGACTTGTATCTGAACTCTCGAAAAGAGAAAGACAGAACAGAAAGCCGTCTCTTACCCCCGTACCCGTGATCAGACCGGTCACCGAACGGTTTGATGGGCAAGACACGGGAATTTTATTTAAGAAAAACAAAAAGAAGGAAATATATATACTATGTACAGCACAGGCATTTTCACTTTTACACTATTAGTTCGTAATTTCTTTTCTTTAGATGTTGTTATTCCTTTCTTTTCTAAATGGGGGGAATGTCCGGTAATTGACTCTTTTAGTTGAGCTCACTGGAAAGTTGAAGAATAGGGAGGCCGGAAAAGATCTCTGTTTTCGCTCATGAATTTGATAATCCCACGAATATTATGCCTGGAGACGAGGTTATTGGCGATTCTTTTCAGCCATTCTTGTTCGAAGTTTGGCGCTGGCTTCCTCATATGCCAAGACACTGTATAAATACACTCCGTGGCATAGTGAAGTGCCGTGACAATGGGGAACTTCAGCATTTTTTAAAAACACGCGAAAGCCATCCGTATTTGTAGAAAAAATCATTCTAATTTCAAATATGCAAGTGAAATTTTACAGAAAAATTTATTTATTTAAATATTGAGAGCGAAAGGTGCACTGAAATAGCAGGAATCATGATGCAATACGAAACGCACCCTCATTGACCGAGTAGATTCTGACGTCGAGGGTGCCTTCCTTCGCATACTTCTCTTTCGCTAGTTCTGTACTCTGCTTTGAATCAAGGCGTTTGTACCAGCTAACATTTTAAAAGTGAAGTTTTTAGCTTAATGCCTTGAAAGAATGTGTATCTCTCTGAATGCAACAGATTTTCCAACAATCAGCACTCAAATGTGACACACTATACTATTTTTATGGATCTCTTTGAAAGTTTCGGAACAAAGCAAGCTACTCACTTTCTATCAGTAAAATTCTGATAGCTTACTTATTTTATTACAAGGGAAGTAACAGAAATGTTTTCTCAGTACATGTGTCTGTAATTATTCAGTTCCGACAAAGAATCTGGACACAAAACGCCGGCTCGTAAATTACCTCATAAGAAAAGTTGTTTTGACCTTCCCTTGAATGCATTCAGTTACCGGAACAGGGCTCTATACTATACAGAAAAGGCTTTGCCTTAGGAAAACGGATAGGTTTTCGAAACCATCAAGCAACAATAAATTGCAGAGGGGCCCTCGGGCATTCCGAGAAGACGCTGCGATTTCTGTTGCACAAGAAAGAACGAAAAGATAAGAACCTGATTTTGCATGATGTATTAAATTTCGTATGCCTACAGAAAAAAAACCCCAGGAATTTATTCATTTTAGAAGTTCCGTTCAAAATAATTTCAGACAGGGCATTTTTTTAAAAACACACCTATTTATTTTATATAGTTTTATTTTACTACGCTTTGTTTTACTATATAAATTATTTCCTTTGTACAAGTATTAATTTTAAAATACTAGTTTATACTAATTAATATAAAATCTGGTAAAAATAACTTATATAAAGAAATACACTAAAAAATTAAAAATGATAAAACTGTAACCACTTTCGTAAATTGCAAAAAAAGAAAAGAAAAGATACGAACAAAGTATCTATAAGTAATAAGCCTTCTTTACTGCAAAGTAAGCTTTTTTCATTATGTTAGTTAATTTTTGAGTTACATAAAAAAAACTATAAAAATTTATAATAATATTCAAACGAGACCAAATGCGACTGATCTAGGAATTTAAGTGCTGCCATCAACAAATTCGAGATGCACGATGAGATAAATTTATCCCACCTTTTCTCAACTATAATAATTGATGAGCGAACTAACTTTTTGAAGACTAATTTTGATTTTAATGCATTCATTGAATATAAAAAATTTATTTTGCATCAAAAGTTAATTCTGCGAATTATTTTGTTGAGCTACAAATGAAAACGAATTTTATTATCAAAAAAGTCGTGAATTTAAAATAATTTTTAAGATATTTTTGTTAATTTTCAATAGTACTGGTAATTTTTTACAAAAATATAAGAAACATTCGAATATCCATTGAAAAAATTTATGCTATAAAATAACATGAGCAAGTTTTTTTTAAAAAATATTCTTAAAGAAGGTGGGATCTTCTATATTTTTACCCTTTGAGGGGCCATTGCCCCTCAAAGAGTAAAAAATTAAATTCCATGTTATCAAATGGGAAAAAACTAATTAACTTTAACTATTTGCTTTAAAATATCTTAATTTTTTGCTGCTAACCTCACCTTATACTTCTTTTAAAAACAAAAAAGATATCGAATTCTGAATTTACTGTGCTTCATGATATACAATTTTAATAGGTATAATATAGATTAATAACTCACATCAAAATGATCTCTACAGAACATGACGAACGCTGCTTGTTGATAATTCCGGATTTAGCTTCGGATCTCTCTTCATCGCTTTACACCACTTTTTGCGAATAACATAATTTTTTGGCACATTGATAAATAATTTATCGGGTGCCGTTACAGTTGTATTACGACATTTAGGAATAATACAATATTTTTATCTTTCCGACATTATTTTATCTGATGCGATAGTCGGAAAATATAGAAAAAAAGAGAATCTCTATAGAGCGCGAACGGGAAGGAAGAGTGTGTCTCCCCTGTCTGGCAACTTTGACGTCAGACCCGTTTCGCGCCAAAATGGATCGTTTTCCCCGCGTTTTCTGAGAGGCGAACTTTGATTGCAAATTTAAAAAAAAAAAATGTCTAGAAATTTTTTATTAATGTTATTGTTCGTTTTGAAGCATTTTAAATCGATTTAAAAATATAAAAAATGCTGAAGTTCCCCATTCCACCACAGCTGCAAAGATCACTGTGACATCACAAAGACAGGTGAAACCTTTTGAGGTAGGCAGGGAAAGGGCCATTTTGAGAGAAGAAGATAACATCCTCTCTAATCCAATTAGTAGGACGGAGACTAACTGAGGTTATGATGTTATATATTTTCCTGCCTGTATCGCCATTGTTCCATGAGGTTTGCCACTCCTCAAGCATCCTCTTCCGGAGGAGGCCTTTTATGTGAGGTTTAGGAAGTATCATTACCCACTATTTAGCATAATATGGGGTACGCTTATATTTTATAATGAAGCACAAATTTCATTTATGAATATAATTTAATTTTTTCTTCTTCTTCAATTATAAACACTCCATTTAGGATGCATTGATTTCTAATTGGGAAATGCATTCATGATGGTACGTTTGTTTTCAATCCTTATTTATGTAGTACAAATTTTGAAAAGTTTGAGTACTTCGATCGAGTGGTTTATATTGTATACTGTGCAACCAATACATTCTGGTTTCGTGATGAAATAAATCTTTATGAGGTTCACAGACAGGCAGACGCAATTCGAAAAAATGTGCTTTACAAACACACTGAGGTCTAAAGCGAGGAGATTTATCCAGATTTCGAGTTCGATTCTATTATCTCTGCTTTTGGCATGTTTGGAACGCATCCCACTCGATAAAAAGGGCTCACTGTTATTCATATTCTAAAGAAACCGAGAAGAAAGGGAAGCTAACAGTAAAAATGCTCTTTACAATTACTTTAATGTCGAATCCAATGCTTATGTGATATTTCAATCTCTCATTTTTTTGTCGGTAGCAGTGAAAAAAATCATTTACATGAAAATTAAATTGGGGCTTCATTCTCAACTCATCTACTTCCTTAAGGCTAAATCGAACGATACAAGAAGATGGATGAAGGCGAAAAATGTTTTGATAACTCGCTGAAAAAAACTGGATAAAAAAAATTTGCACTGGCTTTTATCCAATTTTAGTAGATTAAGTGACTACAGTAAAAAAATAGAAAAATGAGATGTTATTAAATATAAAGCCGTCCAGATAGAAGCGCTTATATAAACGAATCAAGTTATTTAAATTGATTCGTATATCTTACTTTATATAAGAATATGCAAGCTGCAATTTAAACATGTAAAAGAATTAATTGCGAATTCATTCTAAATTTTAATTAAATTTATACGTATGAAAGAAATTCTATAAAATCATGGACCAATTGTTTAGATCACCATTTTATATATTTCTAAAAAAAATATCTGTAGTTCAGCTTAAACTTTGAAAGAAAGGTTTAACCCCTCCAACAGCCATGATGGTTTTCTTTAACAGATATCCTAAGATCCAAAAAGGGAAGAGAAAGTATGTTTTATTTGATATTTCAGAGGCAGATTCATAGATCTTTTTGGTATGGATAGTTGTTATTTCACAGTAATTAGAACACTAAGAAGAAAGAGAAGCATCCATCTGCTCATGCGCATTAAGAAATTATTTTAATCTCCTTCTTTTATATTCACACTAACAATGTTCTCTGGAACGATGCAACAGAAATGACAAAAAAAAAGGTTCTGAAAAGCGAGCTTTCATAAGGTTACAAAAATGCAAATTAAATGCAAAATTGTTTAATCAATAAATGTTATGTTAGGTTGATCAAAAAATATATTTTACTTTTTTAGTCTTCAACAAATTTCATAAATCATTATTATACTGAGCGCTATTAATTTCTCTGTACCTGCCATATCTTTAAGGAACCAAGGTTCTTTTCCTAATGTGTATTTTAAATTTAATGATATTAACAGGTTCTCGTTATATAAATTTGATAAGACTTTTAACAGGATCTCTGGTGAACTGGACATTTATCATATCTCTCCAACTGTTTTTAAATCGAATTGTCTTCAACTTTTAAATACATGACCTGATTTCTTTTTCTTTTCTAACGCTTGACTAGACATATTAAGATTTTTATACGTTATTCTAGTGTTTGTGTGCGTTTGACTTTTTGACCCTTGATTTTAATGGTTTTTTTTATTTAATGTTCTAAATTAAAAAAAAAATTAATAAAAATTTTTTTTATAATTTTAATGTCACAGTTTGCAATGTGTGATTTTAGTGCTTTTGTAATTCCGTGTTTTCATTTTAAAACATTTATCCGTTTACATTTTTATAATTAATGTGGTTTTGAGCTTTGAACTGTTGCATTCTCAGCAGTTACTTTTTTTCTTTGTGTTTTAATTCACTTTGTGTCTTGTGTTTTTTGTATGTTTTTGATCATGCTGTCTGTAAATGGAGTCATTTCTGTAGTGTGCTTTCTTTGAATAAATAAAATAAGTAAATAGTAGAGTTCGATTATGGAAATTTGTAATCAATTTCTCAAATTCATCACCAGAAGGCGTATGTCGTATTGAATCGAAACTAAATAAAATTATTTGATTGACTGATAATTAATTTCTGAAAATATTAAAATAGTGCATTCTCATCGGTAACACACAAGTGTAAAAAATTTCAGAACTTTTATGCCTCAGGGAGCGAGTGAGAATCAGTCACAAAATTCCATCGTTGGCAAAAGTGAATATGTCCAATTAAATAAGAGTATGCAAAAATGGCTATAGCATGTACAATGAATGCGGGTATTTTAATCGTTTTCGTACGACTCAACAAAAAATTTTCGTTGTATTGTGATTCCATTTCACCTTCTTCTACTACAAAACTATCTGACTCCTTGCTACTGAGTATTGTTTTATTTCTTATGTTTGAAAATAGAATGCAGTATTTAACTTATAAATCTTATCTCTGAAGCAGTTAAACTAATGTACGTAAAAATTAAAATTCAAAGGAATTCATCATAAAATTTGAAGAAACAGTTTCGGTACAAAAGTTAAAACATTTTAATGACATTTTTATCAAATACTGTATAGCGTTCACACGAAACCCATTTCAGCGCAGAAGCATTCCCAATTTCAGCATTCACATCATATTGATTCTGAGAAACCATAAATAATTCGAAATATTCCTTAAATCAATTCTACGATGCGAAGCAAATACATCCATCTAATTTGAGCTGAAGAAAAAAGACATTTAAATATTTTAAAAGTCGAGAAAGAAAGATATCTGCGAGAAATCGCGCTTTTTATGTTTCACTATTTCGATTTATCCGATTTTTTTTTTTGTACTTTCTCGTATATAAAGTGCAAAAAGAGAAAGAAGCATTTTCATCGTCAAAAAGATAGATTTGGATAAAGAAAGCTATTTTTGGAATTTCGTTTGTCT
>BGPR01001840.1:110983-141176 GCA_013235015.1 Araneus ventricosus | reverse complement strand
TTTGAGGTCCAAGCATTCTCGAGAGATCTTCAATTTCCCAATTTCACGTATCTATACGGGCCGCATTTCATAGTTCGGCCCAGTGTTCGGCTCATTGGTTTTGTGGTTTTCGCGAGAGGGCTACCATCCTCCACGCCCACTTATCTATACCAGTCGCATTTCCGCAATCGGTTCAGTGGTCGGCTCAGTTGTTTTGTGGTTTCCGCATTCGTGAGAGAGATTGCGTCCCCCAATCCCACGTATCTATACTGGTCGAACTTCCGCATTTATGACATGACAATCCAAATGGCTCGCTGGATATCCAACCTTCCGCTCCACACCGCTCCAATTCTTTTGGTCTTTCGCATTGACTACAGATTTTGGCGTGGAGAGGTCGTGACAATCCAGCCTTAAGATTCAATTTCAGTCATCTATTCTGGAGTGAAAAGTTTCATTATTTTTTAAGGGCAAATACAATTTATTTTCTTCGTGGAATCGATGTTAATGTTCGTACAAGTCCATAAGAAAAAAATAAAACTGGTGCTGCCATCTCTTGCTTGTTTCAGATACTGAAAATTTGTTTTTTCTAATAAACCATTATAAAACTAACAACTAGCCAAGACACTAACTCTTTAACAGATGGTTTCGAAGAGAAACCACCGCCTCTTAAAGAGCAACATCGCAGCACTTAGAAGCAAGGCTTCGGCTGATATTTTTTAAATTGAAATAATTTACTGACACTTACAAAAAATCTACATTTTATGAGCTTATGAAAGTTGCATATATTATTTGAAGAACGGATTGTAAAAAAGAATAATTCACAAAAAAATAATCAAGTTGAATTTTCGTTGAATATAGCAAATTATGAGTTTCCGTTGAGCTACTTCTATGCATTCAAAACTTATTATTTATAAAAACAACCCAACGATTTTATTTTACGAGCTTGCTCATTCGCGAAATTATTTCTCACTTGTGAACGACAGTCAGAAAGAACAAATAGAAATCGTAGACAACACGTCATTTCGGTCTGAAATAGTATGATAAAAATAGCAGGAGCATCATCAACAATAATTCAAATAAAATCGCCGACCGATGGAAGAATAAAAACCTCCTTCCACCAAAAAATAAGTCGAGAAAATAAAAACAGAACGCCGTCATCGTTTTGATTCGGCATCTGACGACTTCGTGTTCTATTCTGGGGACTCCGTTTTTCACGTTCCATTTATTCCCCCGCCTTCTTCTGGACTTATTCTCTCTCCTCCCCCCATCACTTCCTTTCAAAGGATATTTTTCCATCATTATATCTGTATCTGGGCCACTTTTTCGTCCAATGAGGTTTTTATGTACTACCCAGTTTCGCTTCAACACTCTTGGCACAACAAAATGCTTTCAAGATACACATGTTTCAGTTCACTCAATAATTGAAGAATAGGATATCGAAGAACGTTTAGTCTGCACATTCATAATGTAACAACTCTTATGTAACTTTAAAACCCCCCTCAGATCTTTTGACTGTATGCATTTCAGGTTTAACTTCACGATAAGTCTCTATACGAAGAAGAAAAACAACTTTTATCACGAGATATTTTACGATACTCCCTGATGTTGCTAAGATATTCTGAATACCGCACAACATCGTATAATATCGCATGAATATTGCGGCGTGTACATCTTGCGCTAATACGGATACGGTCAACTAGTCCTTTTAAGTTTTTTTAAGACTGTAAGGTCTTAGCCTAGTGATACTGGGGTCCGATCAGATATCATAAGACACAGCAATACAGTACATTAAATTTAATTACGTTTTTTGATTAATGAACTTTTTACAAGAAAATTTACATAGATGAAAATCATTCAAATAATCTGCCTAACTCCGGATGAGATCGCAAGAGTCAAAAGTCAAATATTCAAAACTGGATCCAATCGCAGTTATCAGTGTGAGTCTACTCGTAAGTGATCGATTAGCAATCGATTTAGGAAAACTGATAACGTTCAGTCAAATGTTCAACTCAGGGCGAATTCAAAGTCCGATGGCCGGAAATAGAAATTGGGGTATTCTACCGCACAAATAGTCGAAGTAAGTACCAAAGAGTTACGTGAATTACCAAGGGAGGTAATTAGCAGTGAGGTATGCAACGCTCACTATTTCTAGAGTAATTCTCAAGGAATTATCGGATGCGATTCCAGCTCTCCCAAAGAGCTATCTAGCCAAGGATTGGCTTCCAATTTCCACGGGGTCTAAGGACGCCCGTACAAGTGCAGAATCTCGAGCTGAGACCTGACTTCCAATCTTCACCGATCTCGAGAATCGAGTCCCGAATCCGAATCAATCTCCGAATCCAATCGAGTCTCTCTTCTTTCTCCAAACTCCAAACTTAAAAACCCCTTCGTCTAACCCCCATGAGGCGTGGCCGAAAGGTTAAGTCTTAGTGATTTGTCGGGTGGTTGACAGCGGTCACCAACCGCAAACCTCAGCTTTCTTTCTCTTCTCATCATTCGCAGAGGGCTGAACTTCAAAGGTTACTTTTTCGGCACGTCAACATGTCGCTATGCTTGGGAGGTCCGTCGCGTGATGCGCGTGTGCCTTCAGGTTGCGTAAGCTAGGATGTAATTTACGACTCAAGATAACATCGCGGCTCCTTCTCTTCCAATCTTTGCGAGTTCGTTGGGGGTCTATTCCTGTGGGAACTGCGGGGCCAGAGGGACCTCATAAAACTACAGATTCTTTTCTTTATACAGTATTGTTTTACCCCCCACGTTTCTCCTCTTTCCTCATAATATATTAAGCATAAATACATAAAGTATAGTGATGCGACCGCACGCTGCACGTTATATAGAATCTGCACGGTTTAACCACCCTGAATCAAAAAGAGAAAAACATTTGTTGAATTTTTATTATCTGTTCTGTGAGCTCAATAATTTGAAAACGAAAAGTGCAAGAGGAACAAGGTCTTAACACCAAATGTATAGACCTGTTTCAAAATTTAGAAGGAATCTGTCAATGTGAAATCTCTCCTCCCATACGGAGGATCAAGGGGTACGAGAAGGAGAAGCCATAGGATAAGAAATCGGGTTCTCGCTTCTCCTGGGTGTACAGTAATGGTAAGGAGTTGAGTCACCTCCACTCCGGTGACCGGACGAACCTCCTTCGTGATTGGCCTGGCCGTAGCCGGTGGTGGCTGGTAGGACCAGGACCTTACTTTCCGACTGCGGTCATGACGACCGTTAGAATAATGAAATTTGGTGTAACCACAACCGCAGACTGTTTTACACCGCCTGCGTAAGCGTCCGGGAACCTGAATGACAGCCGCTGCAATAGCTCGAGTTACTGAGTCCGGAGTCCAGGTAGCCCATCACTGGGCCACGCCCCCACCCCTCCTGAAAGGTAGGAGGTAACACAACCCCCACATTACTATACCCACAGTGGCGGCGAGTTCCTGCTTACTTATCCGACAACAACTCATATCCGTGTACTCGCGGTACCCAAGCGTGGGAGTGAAGTTTGGTGTAAGGCTTCATTACTTGAAATGTCGATTAAATCAGTTTTCAGACGGAAACCTTCAAAGGGCTGACGGTTTGTTCATCTGTTTATACGTGCAAAAACTGAGAAACAGATAGCAGAAGCTGGATGCTAGATTAATTTCAGTGCATGAACTTTACGTCAGAATTGCAAATCTGTGCCATATTTTCCAGCTTTATCGGTCAAAGAAAAGAGTTCAATAGCGCATAAATTATTTTCTTCATTGCACCACGAAGCTGAACACAAAATGCGCCCTATAATGCAGATATACGAGAAAGTCGAATAAAGAACAATATGGCTGTTTTATAACAGTACCCTTTATTTTCTTTAGATAGAAAAACTTAATTGCATACAGTGAGAAAACACTCAGTTTGAAATCTATGCCATGTCGGAGGTCGCTACAAAATCTTCTCCACTGATACCTTTGTTGTTCGCTGTCGGATTTGTATCAGTTAAGAAAAAGGGATGCAGGCCTTAGAAATAATAAAAAGGATGACATAGGTATTTTTCAAATTTTCTTACCAGTTGATAGTTTGCTATTAAATTTTACTGAAGCGCAGATATTTAGTTCGGAAATATGCAATATTAAAATGCTTTATTTCGTACTAAGGTAAGCATAGGAATGCCTCGTCCCTGGCTGAAGCCGCCCAAAAGATCAGATGAGGGCCGCTCGGAACAGCCCCACCCAATACGGGGGCGCAACTCCCTATTATCGGCATCAATAAAACCTCAACCGACTCTGCCACATTATCCCCGATTACTATCTTATTTCAAGTCATGGCATACAATCTCATTCAATTTCTAAATACTCCATAAGTTTATTCAACTCGATACACACACAAAAAAATTATATCTTCATAACAGAAAAATTTCTGAAGTTTACCAAAAATAGAACGGTAATTTACCAGATGTAAACCAACAAAAATAAAATATTGATCAGCACCAGTCCATTGAGCGAGTTTCATAAAGTGCTTTCACAATTGCAGAAGCTTGAGAGCGAAACTCATGAATGGGAACCAACTTTTTTTAAGTCTTTGTTTTTCCAATTTTTAGGCCATTTGGATCGAAGGTCCCTCCACAGTTCACACTCCAAAATTACATGGGATTCAGATTCAATATTTTGTCCACATTGACATTCATCTGGCTTGCCAAACATCGATGCTTGGAATGAACCAAATACCCCGTGGCCAGTTAGTACCCGATTAAAATAGAAGTTACAACAAATTCTTTTTGTATCCACTTTCTCATAAAGTTTTTTTGCCCAGATCCCTTTCCTCGATATATATATATATATATATATATATATATATATAAAATCTAGCGTCTATAAATTTCGAAATAATGTGACATAATCGATTCCTCAGGTCGATTGGCATTTGATTGTTGGAATTCCATATCTGGATTGGCTTTTTCATAGTAATAGTTTTTAATCTTATTAGCTTTCTGTATTTCATTGTGTGAATAATATTAGGTTACATAGTTTATTATATTTAATTTTAAAAGATGATTTAATAGGTGTATATGATGAAAATATTATTTGAGTTTTAATGGTTTAAAAAAATATATAACTATATATATATATATATATATATATATGCAAAAATTATCCAAAATTCATGAGAATCATTGTAATAGAGGGACTTCCTAAAAGGAATTTACCCCAAATTCCGCTTTCGCAGTATTTGTGGAACAGATTAACTGAGACATGATTTCAATTGTGATGTATGTTTTTTTATAAATTTTCCACAGATTCTTTACCCTAGTAAGCGAAAGTTCTACATTTATAAAACTGCAACCAAGTCGCTTTCATTCAAGGACTAGTCCATTGTTAGAAAAAAAGAGAGAAAGAAACCATCAGTGAAAAAGAAATCTCAGAAAATCTGTCAATATAGTCCACGATCTTTAAGAAAGAAAGAAAAAAAAAGCAAAAAACAAAAAAGAAAGCGGCATCATAGACAATAATTCAAATAAAATCGCCAAACGATGGAGGGATAAAAACTTTCAGTTATTTTCTTCAGCGAAAAAAATGAGGGAGAAAACCTAAACAGAAAAAAAGGGCGTCATTGGCGTTTCGATTCAGCATCTGACGGCTTCATGTTCTATTTTGAGGGAACTCCGTATTTCACGTTTCATTTATTTCGAAGACTTTTTCTGGAGTTGCTCGCCCCCCTTCCCCACGCTTCCATCAATGGACACTTTTCTATCATTATTTCGATTTACGCTTTTCTGCTTTTTGAACGCTCTTTTTTTACTTTCTAGTATAACGAAGTATAGAAAGAGAAAGTGTTGCCATCGTCGGAAAATTTGGCCGCCATATTTTAGTGCATCTTTACGCTTCAGACCTCCTTGAGTCCAAAAAACAGATTTTTTGAATTATGTCCGTCTTTATGGCAACACAAGAGTCGATCGTGTTAACTTCACTAACCGGGAAGCTTATTAACTATCCTTACATTGATAGAGAGCATGGAGATCTTCGAGCTCCTCATTAGTTAGCTCTCCTTACGTCATTTACGACGTAACTCGTGTTACTTCTTATGCAAAAATGTTTGGAATTTGGTTTAAAAGACTTAATATTTTTTTATTTTTCTTTACAAATAAATGTCGAAAATCTGATTTTGACTAAATGACAAAAATGACAGTCTATAGAAAATCGGATTGTCGCTAGGGAACATTTTTGCATCTAGTGAACTTTTTAATATTTTTTAAATCCAAAATTATTGAAAAGTTTTGAAGCAAAGTTGGAATTGAATTGAAATAAAATTGTGTATCAACACTTATTGATTTTCATTAAACTAAAGACAAAGAGAATAAATAGTACGTAAGGCTCTGTAAAGGTAATTTATAAGGCTTTCCATTAGAAGGGGGAAAATAACCCTTGCAGTGAGTTACGTCACAAATAACGTAGAAGGAGCCCACCAATCAAGAGGCTCGAAAATCTCCATGGTCAGTATCAATGAAATGTTAGTTAATAGGCAACCGGACAAGGCAACAACATTGCTTCCCCCCCCCTCCCACAACCAACGTATTTTTAAAATTCTGTGAGTAAAGTATTCTAAATTTCACACAAAAATTTTTCATAGAAATATACATTTTTTGCCTGCAAATATGATTTAATAATGTCATAGAATTTTTAAACTTGAGATATATTTCAGATTATATACTGTTCTTACTGAAACTAAAATAATGTATTTATTGAATTTATTTTAACACGGTATTATAAATTCTGTTCAAGAACTCACTCTTGTAACATTTCATGTGCGGTATCTTTCATAATCTTCGAAATTTTAATGTTCTTCAAAATGTCGTACTCAGACTAGTCGCTGTGGATCGCAGATACCTTTTGATAAATTTGAGTTTAGAAAATTGCTCTCGTTAGCATCAACAGTTACTGGCAGAACTGACAGAGAACTCCTCAGCGCCAATGGTCTTAATGGTAATATTCGAGGATAAGGTAATTCGAGGATGGTAATATTCGAGGATAAGGTAATTCGAGGATGGTAATATTCGAGGAGGCACCAATGCGAAAGGGAAATAAATTATTTTCCGTTTCTCGAGAATTTTCGTGTCTATTAATCCTTTGCACTCGAGAGGCTACTCAGTCGCCATTCTAGACGGCGCATCAGTTTGATGTTTCTTGATTTCGATGTTTAAAAAATTACCTACAGAGTTATAAGAAGTCGCAGAATACTTTTTCACCAAAACTGATCTTAAACAAATATACTTTTTTACGATAAGAAGCAATGAAATGAGAACTTTTAATCAGTGAATAATTATACATCCGATTACTTTTCCTAGTCCAAAGCGTTGAACCAATGGTGACGGTGGCTGAGTGGTCTAAAGCACGGTATTGTGCTGTGGTATGGGGTCGTGGCACTTCGTGTGTTCGATCGTCGCCTGTAACGATCTAAAGCACGATGTTGTTTTCTTTTAAACCACCCTATTATTCACGCTCCCGCTTTGGCGCCACAGGTAGTGGGTAAAAACAATAATTTATAAACGCAACTGGCTAGACGGTTGAGCTTTGGTTTGCTTTCTTTAATCTAAAACTGCATATTACGGTCAAACATTTTTTGAAGTATGTTTACAACAATTCTGTCTGTGCAACCAATTGCATGTGAACATAACAGCTGGAAAACGCTACTACCTTGATATATATGACGCTACGATACACCCTCTCTTCTAGGGCACGAGGCCCCCTTTCGCAGTTTGGAGTGGGTGCACGCAGATTTAGATGTCAACCCCCCCCCCCCATAAAGCCTTACGGGGCCTCACACCGAAGAACCGCCCCTGACGACTTTATTGAACTAAAATAATAATTTCTTCAGAGTTGCATTAATTGCAGTTATATTAACAATTACAGATTTATGCTCACAGACTTTTAGATGGCAGATCACAGATGCTGGCCTGCTTCGTGTTTTGAGGTCTGTCCTAAAGGTGCTAGCTTCATAGATAAAATTTTGCATACGGTTTTAAAAGTAGAATAATAGACAAGTGTCAAATTTTGGACAAAATTCGTTAAAATATTGACTATCTGCCCAACTCTTAATTATGAGGTATCTTAACTTATCTCTCTGAATTTATGAGGTATATACATTAAAATTTCATACAGTCGAACCGCGATATAGCGAACCCGGGATATAACGAACCCTGGGTTACAGCGAACCTTTCACATGGTCCCAACTGAAGCCCTATATTAATAATGTATTTCCATACGTTTACAACGAACAGCAAACGCTAGAGACTCGGTTATAGCAAACTGAACATTTCTAAAACTTCAAACTTTTCACTTGCTCAAAGGGACATTCTTTACCAATTGTGCTCAAGTCAACCCAACTTCTACAAGAGTTACCCCTTTTGCATGAAACACTCTGGTACAGAGACCACATTCCTCGCCTATTGTACCATTGTTAGAGTCGCTGCTAACCCCATAAGTGAGACAAAGGAACAATAGGCAAGGCTCTGTACAGTTTCTATTTCCCTTCCTCCCCCCGGTGGACATCTGACCTGGTGTCAACCAAGGAAGGGGGGGGGACTTTCTGGTCAGACGACCTAGGAGCAATCACGTGTTTTCTCTGAAATTTTAGTTTAATTGCTTGTCATTCTGTGAACTTTGTAGTGACCATGGCTAACGTTGGCAAGCGAATTATCTAATACTTTATTTGTCCCAAATTACTAATGAAACTATTATGTTATTAAAAAGTTTATTATAGAAGTAGTATCTTAGCATGTTATGGCCTTTTTTTCAAATACGGATACAGCGAACCTCGGTTAAAACGAACTTCTGAGTCGGTCCGTTGAGGGTTCGTTATAACGGGGTTTGACTGTATTAAAGAGGCTAAGCAATTGGAACAGCGAGTCAAAGCCACAGGGATGCGCTAGCCAGATTTTAAGAATTCTTGATCCGCCGCAACATTACATTACTCGTGCGCTTTAGATGCGACATCATACATCTTGGCTATCTCCCTTCCTCGCTTGGGGGCGTCGTAAATACCCGTCATAAAACGGCCACCCTAATCGCGTTTTAATGACCTCCTCCGGAGAATAAGAAACGATTCAATTCCGAAGTGATACCATTTCACACTGTTGCTCATTAAATTTCATTATACGGAGGAGTCTCATTTGCGGATTTAATTTCCTGTCCGCAAAATATGCGGAAACGATTTTCACATGAACAGACTCATAGGAGGATAACAGTTTTGTTATTATTCGTATACAGAATATACAAAGAGAAAGTGTTGTAATCGCCAAAAAAGTGTCCTCGGGATTATGGTGAAACTCTACGCTTCAGATGTTACTAAGTCGGAAGATTTGGTTTGGTTTGATGGAGTTCACTGCCGCAAAAACCATTAATGATTATGCTGCGCTAAACATACGGGGTAATATAACCCTTCAGCCGTTAGGCTTTCAGATTGCTACGTTGAACGAAATTGTCACGCTAAAAGAGAAAGTTATTCTTCAAGTTGTGAGGTTTTGGACAAAAGGATTTCAACCCCCTTTTGTGGTCATTTTAGCGCCGTAGGGGGTCTATTAGACATGTTATCGTTCAGCTGTGACAGATGACTTCTAACCTCGATTCTTTGTGACAGGATCCTTTCTTAGAAGACCCTTCTTTGAGTATTCTCAGAAAAGTTGGTCAAACTGACCCTCCCCTGACCACAGACACTCCCTCTCATTATGTCGCCGCGTGACAACTGGGGAGGGAACAGAAAAACTTGTAGAAGGAAAATCTCGGGTCTGACACTTGTATGGAACTGGCGCTAGGAGGGATAAAGTCTTAGTTTAGGATTAGTTAAAAAAATATCTGTCACACGTTCATAGATTGTTAATTTGTGAAGTTGCGGAAAGCTAATCAAAAAGTTGGTTTGGTTTAGTTTAGTTATATTAACCCTACGACTCCATTAAGTCTATTTTCAGCTGCATCCTGCGATTTTCGCAAACTAATGTGTTTACTTGGCAGTATTATAGCGTTGAATCATATTATACTAATTAAGCCTTGCGTATAAATTAACAATATACTTGGTTCAAGGATATTTGAACATGTTTCCAAGCATTGCATATAAATAGTAATTTAAAAAAATTGCATTCAAAGGGTTACTGTCTCGTTTTGAAGATGCACTTGGGCTATTTTAGGATGGCCTCGTCATTTCGAACCGTGGTCGGATAACAAGAACGGTACCTGGGCAGGCATCCCCTATCCAAGCTTCTGCACCATGCCAGCGGAGGGGCGTTTGGGCCCCTACGTATGATTTAGCGAACGGTGGCCCACGTACATAGCGGATCTTCAGTGGAATCGAGTTTCGAACCAGGAACTCTCTGGTCCGAGGGCCGGGACATTACCCCCTATGCCAACGTGGTCCACTTCTCATAGGTAAAATAAGACTTTCAAATATGGTAAAAAAATAGATCAAATACTAAAAACCAATCACTTTTAAGAAAAAAGAAAGTTATGGATGAGGTACTTTGTCCTGAGTCGGAAGAAATCATTTCTGGATCTTTGTCTCTCTCTTTGTCTGTGAATAAGGTAACTCGAAAACACTATAAGCTAGATAGGTGAAATTTCGTATGTAGTCCTAACACCAGATTTGTAGGTTTCGAACCAATGTTTGACGAAATCTGTGCGTCTGTGTGCATGCGAAGACGGTAACTCAAAACTCAAAAAGCTGGAAGCATGAAAATTGGTACGCAGTTTCAACACCATAATTGTAGATGTAACAGTCAAAAAAATATGACATCGATATTCAAGTGAATCTCCAACTTTTAGAACTCCCTGAGTCCGCAAACGCTATTTTTGGAACGATGTCTGTTTGTCTGTGAATACGATAACTCAGAAACGCAGAGTGTTAGACCTAAGTCTGAAAACCTATGGTCTTTAGTCTGTGAACCTGAGTCGATTTTCCAAATAGATAAAGAAGGGAATTATCTAAGGACACCACAGCTTCTGGGTCCCAGAGGCCTTAAAATTGTTTTGCTGCATTTTCAGAGAAATTTTGCGCTTTTGCTTGATTTTCAAGAACCATGTAGGATTTTTTCCTTTATTTTTTCGAACTGGTTTGCGGATTAGTGAGGTCCAATTAGTTTTGCAGTTGGCTGGCAGACTTACAAATCGGCATTCCAGGCAAACTTTTATTATAATTCGACAATCACTCGGAAATATCACAAAATCAACTTTAGAATACGAAAAAACGTCGCCATCAAAAAATGAGAAACAAAATGCTGTTTCAAGTTTTCAAAAAGTGAAAAGTTTTCATTGTTCTTTTGATTGAATACATTTGGTTACTTATGTTATTTGAATGCAACAACACTGCACAGTAGTCAAGTCCTCGGGTGAATGAATGACAGCAAAAAATCTTCCAATCAGGACCACTGAGGATAAAAAGCACGAATATGTTTAAATAACGAAAACAATTGAGAAATGCATACGATATTTTACAGTTTTTAACTTTGATGTCGAATAAACTAAAATAAATTCTAGGAGATATTTTAACATTAAGTTAATCTGGGAAGACGCACGCGGGGTGTTTTGACACCCCACGCTCGAAAGAATTCATCTGCCGTCATCCCCCATAAACTGAAGTGGTTGAGTACATCAGTAACTGCCTCCAAAACCATGTTCTACATGTACCACACGAAAACGGCGATATCCGAATATTTTTTTCGGTTTCATAGAACGATTTGGAGTGTGCTGACATCCCGAGCGCACTATCATGCTACTATTTTTCTGTTTGAAAATATGGCATTTTCAAGCCGTCGGTCTTTTCTGCCTATGGCTTATGACCAAGGAAAAGAAACTTCAAAAGTTGTTAGAGGAGGTTTCATCGGATGAAGAGGATATGGAAGTAGAATTATGAGATTCAGATAATGAAGACATATTTACAGATCATCCGTCTGAATAAGAGGAAGATTGTCTCTTCAGAAGACGGCGCAGGTGATTAAATTAACAATTTTATTGGAAAAGTTAAAACTTTTCCGACTTCAGAAACGCATAGCATCCCAAAATCTTATCAGTAGGACTTTAAAAAAAACTGAAGTAATTATATTCTACAGCATGACGAAAGGAATAGCAGATGTCGTCGAAATGGAGAAATCGCATTCAGTAGCCAGAATATCAATTATTTTCGAAATTAATTATACAACTCAGTATTTATATAACTCAGTATTCGTATTAATAATACTGTCTCATTTTGATTATAATCACATTTATTATTTACAAGGTTATTAATTATTATAACAAGGTAATTTATACATATATTTATATTATATTATTATATGTATATATTATATTATATATATTACATATAATATAATATATGTAAGCATATATTATATATAAATTATACATATATTTATATTGTATTATTATTACAAGGTATTATTATAACGGTTATATTAATTATATAACAAGGTAAATATTTATTATTTATTATTTACAAGGTTAGATTTCCCATACATTATTCAATGGTTCCAATTCTTCTGGAAAAAAAAGGGAATACCCTTAATTAACTTGCTATTTATTTTCAATTTATCATTATTTTTAAATTATATTTTACATTATAAGTGTTGTAATTATCATAAATTACATGATCATTTACATTTGTAAGAATATATTTCGGATTTATGGCATTAAATTGTTTGGTGTGTGCTGACACCCCATGCTCGTTCTCTTGTTGCATTTTCTAACGCGGGTCCTCCCAGGTTAACACAAAATTCAAGGGTCCAGAGGAAAAAAATTCTAATTGAAAGCGTTCGAATTAGCCATTGTATGAACCTTAGCATCTGGCAATGGAGCTAACCCGATTTGGCCAAATGAATAGTTACAATCGTCGTCGGGCAATCCATCTCGTTTCCTCATAATGTTCTCTGCCTCGGCTAATCCAACTTCCCCGGGCAGAAATTCTAATTAATTAACCCTATCACAGCACGCCGTGAGGGGGTCTCCGCGAAATGAGGACAGCCCTGCTGGGAGGGAGGGGGGCTGGATCAGATCAAAAGAGTTAATCAGCAGACGCCGTTTCTAAAGGGAAGGAACACGAATTCGGAGAAAACATTCGCTGTTCTTTTCATTTAAAAGAGGTGAATAAGAAAGTTACACACAGTTTGGATGGTTCATCGTGTTCAGTGATTCTGTAGAGTTTTCTAATATATTACGACTTAGTATAATATAATAAGATATCGCATTATTAAGCCTGGAACACACGCGCCTGTTCGCGAGTTCACTTTTATCCCAAATTTTTAGAAGATCACTCCTTATTTTATTGACTCTTGGAACGAAAAAACAGATTACCTATATTTGAATAATTTTTCATGATTTTAATTTATATTTCATACACAATTGGAACTTTTAACACAGATAAAGAACACAGATTTGTGTTCTAGGGTTATAAAACACGCATCCCTTTTTGCGACATTCGCGGAGCCACTTTTATCCCAAATATTTTGACGATTACTCCTCCTTTTATTAACCCTTGCCATAAAAAACAGATTGCTTATAACATATGAATAACTTATCGTGTATTTCATACAGAGAACAGAACGCCGTATCTTACCCCCGTACCCGTGACCAGACCGGTCACTGAACGGTTTGATGCGCAAGACACGGGAATTTTATTTAAGAAAAACAAAATAAACAAAAAGAAGGAAATATATACACTATGTACAGCACAGGCATTTTCACTTTTACACTATTAGTTCGCAATAGTCTTCTTTTCTTTAGATGTTGAAATACCTTTCTTTTATTTGAAGGGAGAATGTCCGGTAATTGAGCTCCTTAGTTCAGCTTGCTGGGAAGTTGAAGGCTAGGGAGGCCGGAAAAGATCTGTTTTTGCTCATGAATTTCATAATCCCACGAATTCTCTGCCTGGAGACGAGGTTATTGGCGACCCTTTTCAGCCATTCTTGTTCGAAGTTTGGCGCTGGCTTCCTCATATGCCAAGACACTGTATAAATACACTCCGTGGCATAGTGAAGTGCCGTGCCAATTCCACCACAACTGCAATAACCGCTGTAAGACAGGTGGAACCTTTTGAGGTAGGCAGGGAAAGGTCTATGTTGGGAGAAGAAGATAACATCCTCTCTAATCCAGTTATCTGTGTTAAAAGTTCCATTTGTGTATTTCATACACAAAAGGAACTTTTAACACAGATAAAGAAAATTTAAGCTGTCCTTTTATTTCCTCAAGTGTTCCTGCAGCCATTCTCCTTTTACCCATGCTATTCATATAAAACTTATACATAAAATAGGACATCAAAAAATGTCCTAATTTATGTATAATTAGGTATTTATGTATTTATTCTATTCCCCGCCGTTTGAGTCAGTTCCTTAAGCTGGGCATTCATCTCTACTCCATTCCATTTGTCCCAAGACTGATTTTTTCCATTTATTCATTTCGAAAAATGAGGCACATCATTCACGGAAGGTCTAAAAATTGTTTTGAGGGGCAAGGGTCAAATCCGCAGAATTCTACCCACTCATCCCTCCTCTTCCTCGACGCCGGAGATTTCCAGTTTCATTTCTACCCTAGAGCCGAGGTCTCAATGAAGGCAGATGATTTGAAGTGCCGCCAGTGGCTTCTCGTGGGCTCAGAAACGAAGAGGGTTGCAAGATAATATTTATCAAGAGAATTGATTTTTAAGAAGCTACTTTAACTTTCATTAGGCCATATTTTTTAATTCCAAAACCAGATACGAAATTTAATGCTTCCCAAACAAATTAAATAACCAGCAAATATGACATTTACTACTAGTTTCACTAACAGAAAGTGAAGTGAATGTTGATGTAACGATTCTGCTGACGGAAAAAAAACTGCTCCGCACACGTACTTCTCTCCCCGCCCACTTCACTGGATAACACTCTCCCAAAGATGAATATCTTCTTCAAAAGAAATCTAGCCTTCTATCAAGAGAAAGCAAATAATCAATCCAACAGATGTGTTTCTGTCGACGCAACGCAAACCGAAACCAAAACCTCATAAACAGCCAATGAGATTTCCACTTTGTGTGGAAATGAGGAAAAAATCTCTTAATCTCTTCTCTTAATTTCATCTGTTACTCATCTCTACAACTTTGAAACACATATTCTGACCTTGGTTGATTTTTACACCACTAGATGCCGCCACGAGAGCTATGGCGACGCTAAAACTTAAATAGATTAATTTATCCCCGTCTCGTGTTTTACGGCGTAGCGTAGTGGTTAGCGCGCCTGCCAGCCAGCTATAGGAACGGGGGCTCGTATCCCGGACAGGATAAATTTGAAGTTTTGTCACAATCGGCATCTTACAAGTAAGTTAAATTAATAATTAAACTTTGACTGTAGAAAAATCTGCCGAAAATCTGAAGGTATTTGGAACAGATTTTTTTTCAGATATACTAAATTTTTTTCTGCAGAAAATCTGAAGATATTTGGAACATAGTTTTCTTCAGACATTCTGCATTTTTTTCTGCAGAAATTCCGAAGAAAACATGTTCCAAATACCTTCAGATTTTCTGCAGATTTTTTTTAGATGGGCTGGAGTGAAAAAGTAAGCGAATAAGATTAGAAACGAAAATACGAAAAAGTTTTAAAAATTGTTCAGGTTGTGCTATAGCTCTGAAGCCCGAATGGACGAGTCACCACTGTGTGCCGCTACCCTCGCATCGAGGCCCCAAATTGGAATCGGCGCTTTAAGTGTTGGATTTTGAGTACGTTTGAGTTCCAGCACTGCCATTCCGCTATGCCAATTCCCATCGGTTTTTAAAACTGACGATTACTTTTTCTTTCCCGTGTTACAAAAATTCCATTTTGGAAGAGATGTGGATGGCCTGCTTTACACACTCTGAGTAGGCTGTGCCGACGTGGGCAAATAAATAAATACACCTCCGAGGAAGAGGGAATAAACGAAGTTTCAGCTCCTATCGCCCGTAATGAAAGGTCGGAAACCACCATTCCGTCCTCCCTGATCGACGCACTCAAAGTTGCATTTTTTATTTTTATTTAATACTTTAAGTTGCATACTATTAAAATTTTTAATTAAAAATTTCCTCTAGAAATTGTAAATTATTTTCTAAAATCGGCAAGACAAATGCTAACATTTTTTTTTCGAATATCGCCATGGTCTGTTAAAATTATAATCTTTACGATGAAAACGATCTGCAAGATATCTGGGGTGGTCCTTTTCCCATATTGTGGAAATAAAATAATGTCGGCAAAAATAAATGCAGTTTAGTTTTTTAATCATAAATATTAAAGGCAAAGACATTGAAGAAAAAAATAGTTTGCAATCTGATAGTTAGTTATTTTCTCGAACGTATATTTTTGTAATACCTTTATCGTAGGTACAATATCGTTTTCATCTAAGTTTCCTTTAAGCCAAATGAACGGTGTTTGAATGAGTAAACTAACAGTAATCTTCCAGAATCTATATACAGGGTTTCCACTTATATCCGTTACACCACTTAACTTCAAAACGGTGACAGCATAAGCCATAAAGTTGGTGTCTAGGTATAGTGAAAAGGCTATGCGCTACTCGATGAGACAACTTACAACGCCATCTATCGATAAATTTTGGAATTAGCCGTCCTATCTCGTAAACGGTGACAGATACGAGAAAAAAGTCAATTAGAAAGTTGTACAGAACTCTCGATAGTACGAAAGGATACCTTGCGCGCATTAATACTCAAAACAGAATGCAAAAATAAACAATTGTTTGGTCACAATTTCAAAAATTATCATGTCATAAAGAGTGGAAGAAAGAAACCGAGACACGTCCCTGTTTTCTGGATCATTTATTTATATTGCTCAAAATGCTCTCCGTTAGCCACTATACATATCAGCACTCTGGACTGGATTTCTCGCTGCACATTGTGCAAGATGGCAGGTTTTACGGAGGCACAAGCATCAGTAATGCGTCGTCGAAGATTCTGCAATGTTGGCGGAGGGGTCGCATATACCAGCCCTTTTATGTGCCCCCTTAAGAAGAAGTCCAATGGGGTAAAGTCAGGTGAGAGCGTGGGCCACTCTACGAAACCATCATACCCGATGACTTGATTTTGGAATGTCTCAGGTACAGCTTAACGTTTGAAATCTTATGCGGAAGGGCGCCGTCATGGTATTTAGTCCGTAAGATTGTCTTTTCTCGCTTCGCTCGCGTTTCACGACGACGCAATAGTGTTGAAAGTCAAAATCAAACAAATGTTCATTTTTTCCATTCTGTTTTGAGTATCAATGTGCGCAAGGTATCCTTTCGTACTAAATCGAGAGTGCTCTACAACTTTTTAATTGACTTTTTTCTCTTCTCTTTCACCGTTTACGAGATAGGTAAGCTAATTCCAAAATTTGCATATAGATGGCGTTGTAAATTGTCTCATCGAGTAGCGCATAGCCTTTTTACTATACCTAGACACCAATTTTATGGTCAAAGCTGTCACCCTTTAGAAGTGAAGAGGGTGTAAGGGATATAAGTGGGAACCCTGCATATAAAGTTGAAAGTTTGTGTGTTTGTATGACTTCTATACAAATCCACAGTTTTTGTCCAATCATGATGAAATCTGGCACACAAGACCTTCGAAACAAGAAGGTCACTGTTAACTTTTTAAATTTCAAAAATTAATTGAAAAATCAAGTAATTAAAAATTATACAAGATTTTGATGTTTTTTCGCGATCTCTTCCAAAACTATTGCAGCACAAAAAATTATTTTTACGTTATCTGAAAATGCAGAAAATTATCTTTTCAATGATATCAATTAAGTTGCAGAGCAATTTTTTTTTCTAATTTTAATAAATTTTTTAAAAATATATATTTTGGCATAATTTACAACAGTACTTTTCATCGTTGCAACTCAATTCAAACCGTTTTCATTTTTTAAACAAATATTTAATTGTGAATTTGTCTTTCATTGTTGAAAGCTGAGGTAATATTGCAATACATTTTGCATTCATATTTTATTTCATCAAAAGTTTTGTGGAATCTGTAAACCAAGCTGTCAGAGATATTACACATATTAAGGAATATTTCCAGCAAGCTGAATGATTATGGTTGCTATGGTTTCATTCTGTTCTCAGCATGTTTCAATCCAGCTAAATTGCTACTGGCCATAAATGTGCTGCACCATTTTAATGTTGAAATCAAATGCATATTTTACAAGCGGAATAAGAAAATGAAAATGGCGTCGACAACGTGCAATTACATGTTACATGACACGGTCAGTTATTTGATTCCGTCGAAGAAATTTATGTAGACAATGAACAGGAAAAACATGTGTTAAACACATGGTTAAGAACATGGGTTAACCATTGAAAAACTAGCGGTACCATATGGTACCAGAAATAAAGGGTTAAAATATTACAATTTTCTTCGTTATAGTGCAAATATATTTCTTGTTTGTTAGTGGATAGCGCCACATAAAAGAGTGAAAAGTTTTTCTGGATAATAATATAAGTGAACAACCCATCAGTGTCTTAACTTTGAGCGGAAGAAACAAGAACATTTTTTGGCTAGGACAAAATGACGCATCGAAAGAAGTAAGTACAACCCGTCTCTCTTTTCTGATATATATAGAAATGAATGTTTGATACAATATTTATCGTTTATGACTAGATATTACGTACACAGCGTTTCGAAAAAATATAATATTATGTACATTTTTTTTAATTGAATGTTGCTGGTACCATTTGGTACCACTAGGATTTTACACTATCTTTTCGTCACTGCTTAGATTTTTATTATTTTTTTGCTCTAGAAAATTTAAAAAATGGTTTAAAAGTGTATATTTAATTGTTTTATTATATATAATAGAGTGGTTATAAACTAAATGCGTATAAAATAATAATACGAAAGTTTTGCATGAAAAAACTAAAAAAAAATGCTTTTTTAATGCTCATTTCATAAAAATAACAAAGCCAAAAGTATAAAATGGGGAGGGTTTTGTGTCGCTAAAATGCATTTATGGAGTTAAAATGTGTGTTTGATTATATTTTTAAAATATTATTTCTTATGGCAGTTTTTATGTATAGATTTAAATAATGTTTAGATTTTATTATTTTTAAATACAGTTTCATTTTTCAGAAATTTAACACTATACGAAGCTCTGAAGCTTACAAGAGGAATAAGAAAGTGAAGATAGTGCCGAAAACATGGAATGAGAGGTTACATGAATGGTCAGTTATTTGCTTTCATTAGGAACATTTATGTAGACAATGAACAGAAGAGGTACAAGGTCAGAAATGAAACATGGGTTAGATATCTACCACAATATTAAGTTTAAAATTAGGTTTCTAAGGGAACCATGAATATAAAATGATGCAAGGTTTAATTGAAATCATATTGAACAAGCTGGTCGCCGAAGTCGGCTAGCTACTCATAAAACTGAAAGTCGCTCTTATTCTTATAAGTCACTGCTTACACCACCGTTCACAATGCACAGCAAAGCTTCTTTTGATCCAATGAAACAGCCCCAATCATTTGCAGGCAATCTATCTTGTTTTCTCGTACCACTTTGTACTTTCGCGTAATCGAACTTCCCCGAGTAGAAATTCTAATTAATTAACCCTCCTCAGAACACGCGGGGTGGGCGGGGAGTTCGCGTTTAACGAGGACAACCCTGAGGGTGGGGGGATTTGGGAAAGTAGGACAGATCAAAAGAGTTAATCAGGAGACACAATTTGCAGTCGAACACCCATTCAGAGAGGTTTTCTCGTTCTTTTTCCCAATGGAAACGGCAAGAACAGAACAAAAAGTAGAATTACCGAAGTAAATGCGTGACATTATACATTTGTGAACGATTCCGAGAAATATTATAAAATATTATAATAGTAAAAAATGCATTTTATATACTTTAATTTAACTCGACTTGTGTCATATTTGTATGGGAAGAGTTTTGAAATCAATTTTTCACTCATTTCTTTGTGGAGCTTTGAAATTTTGTACAATTGTGTGTTCTTTATGACAATACACTATTTTAATATTTTCAGAAATTAATTACCAGTTAACCGATCGATTAATTAGATATTTTTTCATAGGAGTGCCGCCACTGAATTTGAAAAAGAAAAAAATTGATTTTAAGACTCCCTATTATTTATAATAATGAATCATAAACTAAATACAGTAGAGTCTCCCTACAACAAAGTCTCCCTACAGCGAATTTCTTCCTATAACGAAATTTTTAATCGGAATGTTAAATAACATTCAAAATATTCTCCATATAACGATGTGGTTGTCTCCCTATAACGAATTTTTTCAGAAGTTTATCTTTTCGATTTTTGTCATTTTTGAAGAAAGTTGCTAATTTCTGTGCATAGAAATCGCTCACACGTGCCTGTTTCTGGAACCACAAGCATTGTTCATTCCAGCTAATACTAAAAGGGTTGTTACATTTACTTAAATAACTGCAAAAATCTCTAATCTCCGTATAACGAAATTTTCTCTATAGCGAATTTTTCAACTGGCGATTTCGTTATAGGGAGATTCCACTGTAGTAGAATATAATTAAAATAAAACAATCTTACTTTTAATAAGCTCATAAAAGCGTTTTAAAAATCTATTTTCATTCAATTTATTGATTCTCCTAAATTATTTTCAGGTAATTTTTAATGCACCTCTGATATGATATTCATTCAATATTTTACTTCACTTATTTTATACAAATCGTTTTTCATACCATTCCATCAGACTTTGACGCACGATAAACGAAAGATAAAAATTACTTTCAGAGAAACACTTCGGCTACGAAAATAAACTTTGTTTCTGTAGGAAAACCTCCGAAGAGGAATCTAAAATATTCTACACCGCTTTACGAGGCAGCCAACTCGCGCGAAAATGCCGCAACGATCTGTTACTTCCTCTGTATTAAGAATATCTCCAAATCCCCGCGGTTCCCCCAGAAGCTGGATTCCGACCCCCATCTTTCATCCGAACGATTCCAGCTCCTTCACCTCTGGGGCCCGAGGCAATGATCGCCCGCGTCTTCTCCGGGAACCCCGAGTCCCTTAATGTCCCTGCTATTAGACGTAATGCCTTAGCCATGGAAATGAGCTTGGAAGGGAAAAAAGAGTTTTATGTCTTTACGGAATTTGCAATGGGTGGAATGTTTGAATGTCTTTGACATTCACCGTATCCATTTTTGTGGATATTTTGAACATGTTTCGTAACATTAGTTGAGTGTAGACGATGAAATTATTTAGCAGTCTTTTCGAAAATACAGGTTTTTTCGAAACGCGTGGTAACTCGTTAAGGCCTTGTTCTGACGTCTTGTGGCATGACAATCCTCGAGTCGCTATAAGCAATCCTCGGTATTATAAGGTCTTATCACCGTGATACCGGGTCCGATCAGAGATCAACAAGACAAAGCAATACAGCACATTAATATTTAATTATGTTTCTTGATTAAAGGCTTTTGTACAAGAAATTTACATATAGACGATACATTCAAACGATTTGCACAACTCCCGGATGAGATTGCAAGAATCATAAAATGTTCTTAACTGGACTTAATCGCAGTTATCAGGGTGAGTCAACTCGTACACAATCGATGA
Organism: Araneus ventricosus; assembly: GCA_013235015.1. Lineage (NCBI taxonomy): Eukaryota > Metazoa > Arthropoda > Arachnida > Araneae > Araneidae > Araneus > Araneus ventricosus. Next base: position 119,676 of record BGPR01001840.1, on the reverse strand, counting down.
GCAATCGATTCAGGGAGAACTGACAAAGTTCTGTCATTCTATTCAACTCAGGGCGAGTTCAGTAAGTCCGATGGCCGGAAGAGGAAATTGAGGTAATAGAACGCTCAATTGATCAAAGTAAACCACCAAAGGTTTATGCGAATTACCAAGTCGGTAATTGTCAGTGAGGTATTCAACGCTCACTACCTTTCTAGCAATTCTCTAAAGGAATGCTCTGATGCGTTTGCAGCTCTCCAAAGGATCTATTCTAGTCAAAGATTGGCTTCAATTCCACGGGGTCTAAGAACGCCCGTAACAAGTGCAGAAATCTCGAGCGCCGAGATTCTGACTTCCCAAATCATCCGATCTCGAAAATCGAGTCTCGAATCTCGAATCACCTCTCTCATCTTCCGTCCTTACACTTTAAACCCCTACAACTAGCCCCTATGAGGCATGGCCGAAAGGTTAAGTCTCAGGGATTTGTCGGGTGGCTGCCGCAACTTCCAACCACTAGCTGAGCTCTCTTTCTCATCTCATCATTGGCAGAGGGTCGAAACATAAAGGGTTCCTTTGGCGGCACCCTGGGAGGCCGAACTCGGTGCGGTCCTTTCAACTCCCTCGGGTTATGTAAGCTGGGTTGCATTTTATGACTCTAGATAACATCGCGGTCTTTCCTTTTCGGTGCCTTAGGGAGTTCGTAAGTGGTCGATTCCTGTGGGAAAACTTCAGAGCAAGGGGAGACCTCACAGTATTTATGGATTGTGGTCGGTGGAATTCCAAAATGTCCCACCGTTCTTACGGCGCGTGGCTTTGCAAATATCTCTGCAGCGCTCGAGTGAACGGATGCACTGACGCCGCCTGGCCACTCCCCACTCCTTTGACGTGCGAGCTATTTACCGCCATAACGCGGGAAACAACAGATGCACTTACAAGCCCACGAGCCACATACATATTTACGGATCCTACTATGGTTTGGATTGAGGTGGGGGTTCATTGGCTCTCAGTGTCACGTGACACTGAGAGCCAATGAAAAGCGACCTCAACCCAAAGCATAGTAGGATCCGTAAATATGCGTGCCACATCGCTTCTTCCTGTCCCGAAGACAGGAAATAACGCAAACCGCGGACGGAACTCAGGACGGAAAACAGGCCGTAGGAACGCGGCTTAAGAGATGATAAAGCAAAATTGGGCAGCACTAATCTCCTTACAAGCCATGCTCCGAAGCATGACTATTTGTTAGTAGAAGAAACGCTAAATGCAAATAAACAAGTGACTTCAGGTATTAAACTCATATAAAAATACCTGTATCATTCTGTGTTGGGATCACAAGCAGTACGATCGCATGCTTGTATTGTATTAGATTCATACGTATCATATTTCTGTTTTTAGAATAGCAATATGCTATATTAAATATTAAATCATATTTTTTATAAAAGCTTTGCTGGCTTTTCTTCTTGCACATACCATTTAGGGAAAGTTGAGAACAAAGATTGGGTAGCACGTCAGAGTAGAGCCATTAATTCAGATGAGAGAGAAGCCATTATTAATTTAGATGTTAAGAGTATTTTTAGAGAGAGTAGCCATTAATTTAGAGCTCTCATTCTACTAGAGTGAGAGCTCTAAATTAATGGCTACTCTTTTTGTAACTTTGAAGCGGGGAATACCCGTAATTTGGAGCGCTGTTAATAAGGAAGTGTTGACTCAGTATAGTGAGGAGGTTAGCGAAGGTTAACTGTTGATCAAGCAGTGAATTGAATTATAATTGAAAGACGAGAATAAAAGAAGGATTTATTACATGCATGTAAAAAGAAATTTATTACATGTAGAACACATGTATTCCATCTGTTATTCATATCCGTATAAAATCCGTTATTATGATCCTTTATTCACACTCAAAAATAAGAAACGATTTATTCACAAATTTTTGCTGATTGTGTATTCGCCCATCACTTCAGCGACTGAATCTCAAATGCCTGTTTCCTGCGTGAGCGTTATGCAGTCCTCTAGGTGCTTTTAAGTCGAAATGTTTGCATCTTTTAAATACATGATATGTTTTATTTTGCCGTTCTACAACATTTTAGATTTTTACGCTATTTGATTCTCCGTGTTCTTATGTATTCGACCAGTTTTTTGGCGCCGTGTTTGATTTATTTTTATCTTAAGTATTGCATGTTTTTAAATCTCAAGTGTGTATTTACGTTCTTAAACTTTTCAACTCCTGGTGTGTTTTTTATTAGACTCGGTGTTTGCGTATTTTGACTTTTTGACCCTTGCTTTTTGGAAATGAACTTTACATTTTTTTAAAAAAAATACGGCTTTTGGTGTCATAGTGTGTCTTAAAGTTTTGTGATTATGTGTTTTCGTTTTTAATTACATATACGTTTGCATACGTTTTATGTATTCTCTGTGGTCTACTTTTTCCTTTCTAAGGCATATTTTTTTTATTATTTACTCATTGTGACTTTTGTTCTTTGTGTGTTTGTCAGCCCTCTGTAAATGGAGTTTTCTCCGTAGTGTGCTTTTCTCTAAATAAATAAAAACTTTCAATCAACGCCATCTACCGCAGGAAGAAGGCGTTTTCGACCATGTAATAAATAAATACTATGTGGTTCCGTCACCCCTCCCTAAAGTTTGTCGATTTGGTACTGACTCACTCTGTAGAGATATGTGTTATTGTAAAATATATGTGGTAGCTTGTGGAATGTTACTTATGTTTGATGAAATGAAAGAGAATTTTGCGCAATTATAAATATCAGTTTTATGATTTAAATTTGACTTTCTATTGTATTTCATTACTTTACCACACCTGATTCGTTTCTCTTCATCTTTATTACACCATATAATGCATACTTATTCCCCGTTCTATTCTTTCTTATTCCATCTAATAACTTCTGTTTAATCTTTATCTTACACTTTATTATTTATGCATATTCCCCATTCTTTTCCAAAATTATTCGAATTCCAATTGCTTTTTTCTTGATTATGCACTATCTTTAGGTCTTATTCTTTTTTCACCTGATTCGAAACTTTTATATTTTAATATTTACGGTATCTTACATTTTATTTTCTCACATATGAAGTAAACAGACAGGAAGTATTGTAATCATAAAAAAATTCCAATTCTTTCCCTCCACGTCCATGTATACTCGATAACCTATTAAAGCAAAGAGCTAGATAGAAGGAATTCCGTATATACTTTCATATAACTCCAGTTGTTTTTTTCCTTGATTATGCATTATCCTTAATTCTTATCCTTTCTTCACCTGATTCGAAACTTCTATATTTTAATATTTACGGTATCTTACATTTTATTTTCTCACATATGAAGCAAACAAACAGGAAGTACTGTAATCATAAAAAAAATCGCATTCTTTCCATCCACGTCCATGTAGACTCGATAACCTATAAAAGCAAAGAGCTAGATAGAAGGAATTTCGTATATACTTTCATATAATTCCAGTTGTTTTTTTTCTTGATTATGCACTATTCTTAATTCTTATCCTTTTTTCACCTGATTCGAAACTTTTATATTTTAATATTTACGTTATCTTACATTTTATTTTCTCACATTTGAAGTAAACAAACAGGAAGTACTGTAGTCATAAAAAAAATTCGAATTCTTTCCGTCCACGTCCATGTATACTCGATAACCTATAAAAGCAAAGAGCTAGATAGAAGGAATTTCGTATACTTTATTACCATAAGAATTGTGGTTGCATATCAAATCTACACTTATAGAAGGCAATGTTTGCGTGTGTGTGTGCGATGTCCATACGAATCTATCGAACTTACAGCCACGGAATTTGGCACATAAGTAGCCTTAATGGTGACTCAATGTACCTCTAATCCAGAATTTTAAAATGTAATGTAGAAAATTTTTTATTTAATGTTTTGTGTTGTTTTGGTCATTTTTGGCACGTTTAAGGCTGTTGTATTTTTCTAATGATCGCTGAAAAACATTCAATGCACCATCGGACAGAACAAACAATTTTCGTTCTAATGAAGTTTGGTTTGAATTTCCAACCTAATTTTCTGAATTTTGAGAAATTTTTAAATAATAGTCACTTTTATGGTAATTGTTGATAAGGATTTCTTCAAATTCTCACATCTGACGTTCTAACAAATCTATCTATCGTTCTACTCTCTCTTTTTTCAGCTTGTAATTGGAACGTTTTTGTCAGATTTAAAACAAGAACGGTTAAAATATCTTATTCCGTTTTTTAAATTAATTTTTCCCTGATCAGTTTAAACAGTTTATTTACTAGCGAGATTTGACAGCTAGAGTTTCTCCGGACGATCCCAGAATGCATTGCTGCTTCCTCGCAGGAGGTGAAGTAATATGCTTTCATTCCCAGAATGCATTCTACAGTCCGATTCCTTCCGGTGACGCCATTATATTTGCGTCATTGTCGAGAGGAAAAATAAGCGGGAAAATCAATAATGTGTATCTTTTGTTTTGATTTTGCTTTCAAAACTTTTTCGTGTCCTGATTCCGAAGATTTTGTCGAAGTCCTGATTGCACGGGCAACGCCGTGCGCGTACTGCTAGTATAGGATAAAATCCATGAACAGACTGACAGTCTTTCTGTCGGTGTCACATACGCGCTCATGCGTATGTGATAAATCGAAAACGAAAAGATTTAAATAGGGAAAATTTGGTATTTGGTCTTGAGACCGAAACTGAAAATCAGTAACAAATTTTGATTTCAATCAGATGGAAGGAAAACGTCCAAAATGCCTACTGTTGCGTTTTGAAAAGTTCTTTAAAAAGTTCTCTGATGAACTTGACGTTTTTCATATGTATCTTAATGTTTTTAAATTGAATTGTTGACAACTTTTAAATTCATGATGTGTTTTCTTTTACCTTTAAAAGGAACTTGATTTTTTAATATGTTATTTCGTATTTTTAAGATTAAATATTCACAACTTTTAAATTCTTAATTTTTTTCTAATAATTTTGCGGATGCGTGTATTCGATTTTTAAATCATTTATGTTTTTTTAATTTTTTAGATTTAATCATTTAATTTTTAAACCTTTAATGTGTTTTTATGTTATTAAGATGACTGTACACAACTTTTAAAATCCTAATGTGCCTTTTGGTGTTTCTGTGACTGTGTGTGTTCAACTTTTAAATTATTTATGCATTTATAAATTTTTTTATGGTTTAGTGATTAGAATATTTATACTCTTTCCATGCTTTTAATGTTTCTATGAGACTATATACAGCCTTTAATTTTCTAATAAGTTTTTTTAAGTATTTTTAAGATTAGTTGATTACGGCTTTTCTTCTTTGTATGTTTGATGATCATATTGTTTCGGCATTCTGTAACTGAAGCTTTCTCTGTAGTGCGTGTTTCTTTCTAAATAAATAAATAAATGAAATCGTCCAGTGGCTGACCGATGAACGTGTTGGACATATGGCATTTTTAGAAAAGAAACTGAACTACTCTCTTCACTCCCCGATAGATGGCGCTATATAATTGTTGTATTTTGAACTCTAACTTCCTTTTATTTTACTTATTTCCTATAAGATCCTGCTGTAATCGCTGTTAACATAATGTGTGCTCGTCATGTCTAATCTATCTCACTATTTCTTTTTCACTTTAAACTTAAATATAATAAATATATATTTTCAACAGAAGCATTCTAGTGACCCATTTGTGCCTTGAATTATCTTATGAACTATTCTATATAGCACTGCGCAATTGATGCACCATGCTCTAAATGCGTCAACAAAAGGTAAGCAATTCCTTTTTCGCCACCTTTGATCAATTTTAGTGCATGTATAACAGAACGTAATACAACAAGCAGGATAATGGAGAGCAACGCTTTATCCCATGGATATTCCAGAAAATACTACGGATACAAAGAACAACACTTGTAGAAATTGACAACACTAGCACACAGCAAATCAATTATTAATAACAGTAACAGTTCTATCAAAAGCTGTCAGCGTCAATCAGCTTACCAGCTCGCGATGAAAACAAAACTTCAAAGAGTCGTTTGCGCACAACGGGGTTTTATAGCTTTCCGACAAGGCGTGACGTCACATGGATTTCTCTAGAAAAATCTCGAGATCTCCTCTCCTAAGAGAGATAGGATAATAATTCTTGTATTTTCTAGAACCTTCAATTTGTCGGTCAAAGTCAACAAATTTGTCGCCTAGGTCGGGGTTCGTTGACTTGGCAACCAATAAGAATCTCTGTAAATCCCTCTATCTTCCGGAAGACCAACATGCCAGGAACCCGGTATTACAGATTCGTAACAATTCTCCGCAGCACAAAAGACTCCAAGTTCTGTTAGTTTACGAAAAAGTCGAGGGGAGAACGCTCCAGCTGGCAAGTTTGTGGAAGGTAAATATTTCCATTTCACTGCGATTTATTTACAAGAGAAACTTAAGACATTCCGGTAGCATGATCTCATTTCACCCAAAGCAGAGTGAGGCTGACATCTTCTTGGCAGATTGTCGATATGGAATCGAATCTTTTGTTTGAAATCCGATTTTCTTTTGCGCAATAACTTCTTCTTGTTACTTTCCGTGACACTGACAGGCATAATTGAATTCAAAGTTTAAAGGACTGTCAGTCGAGAAAAGAAGATAAAAGAGAAGTCCCGATGTCAGATTGTTGTTTCCTCACTTTTCGTTATCGATTCATCTGGGAAAAAAATTTTAGGAGATGATAACAGATTGTTAAAGGAAAGGAAGGACAAGTTTTAAAGTTCGGTTGTGAGAAAACTATGACAGTTATTTCAGTTATTCTTGTAGGGTATTAATGAGTAAGATCTGGTATTTCATAATATTGATCCATCGGAGTAATTTTTTTAAGAAAAAAACTACCTATTTTTGTTTGGTTTGGTTTTTCTGGCACAAGAAGGGCTAAACTGCGTTAAAGGAAAGTTCTGTGTCATAAATAAAATTCTTCAAGACATAACCAGAGTCTTTGTGCCTAGTAAAAATGCTAATAAAAAAGCAAATCAACTAACATAATTGTTTGGAAAAAAGTAGAAAGAATGCGAACAGAAAGCAAATTAAGAAATGGTAAATGCAAATGAAAAAGAGAATAGCTTTTCAGAAGTTAAAAATATTCGGGTGGTATTTTTCACCCACCAAATCTTGCAATGTTGTAGACGACGAATAAAAGAATCATTCTCTATGAGAATTAAAAAAAAGGGCATTCGATTAAAATATGTTGAAGGCTAAAATCAGCATGACATATGGGATACATGGGTGCCCTTCCTCCTAACATAAGAAAAAAACTATAGTGTTTTGAAGGAAATGACAGAAGCTTTTTAATCCTTCGTCAGGTGCTGGGCGATTTCTTAGATAGCTTGTGTATCCGGCTTAAAATCAGTTGGCAACACTCCCACCCCCCATTTTAGATACCATCATAGACTTCCGAGGATTGGAGACTAACGAAATTTCTGCTTCAGTCACCCACCGCAAAAGATTAGAAACCATACATCCGATTTCTCGGTTGGGGTCTATCGCCTTAAGAATAGATCCAACATTTTTTATTTTCTATTTCCTTCTTATTTTTTATTTAAAATTTAACCCGTTAGCTCCTATATATAGGACAATTACATTTCACTTCCGTGATGAAATCGAATGCATTCCATTGTTCCTTTTTTGCTTTTCCTACGAAATCAATAGTTGCTACCAAACTCCTAAACATTTTTAAACAGGCATATACCGCCAGTTAGCCAGATTTTAAGTCAAAATGAATCATTTAGAAAATTTTAGATCTTTTCCTTTGGTTTAATTTTCAGGTAATGCAAGAAATTAGAAAGTGAATTTTATCTCTTGATATTTTACTATATTTCAAAACTCTTTAATATTTAAGTAAAAAAGTGTTTTAATTTTATTTTGCTTCTTTAACATTTTTTTCTTAAAAAATAAAGCCCCCTCCCAAAAAAAATTAATTTTGCTTTACAATTAATTTAATCTTGGTGTTTTAAACATAAGTTATTTATTAAATTTTATGCTTTAAATTAATATGGGAGTTAATGAGTTAAGTTGTGCACTATTTTAAGTAATTTATATTTTAAATTATCTATTAGTTTCTAAAATCTAATCTATTAGTTTAATAAAAAATTAAATGTGGTGGATAAATTTTCCTTAGAAATTCTGTAAGAATGTCTAGAATCGGGACGACTTATAAGAGTATTTTTTTTTCTGGTTTTGTAGTGAGTGGCCTCTAAAAGATACAGGCTTTCCAATGATAAATCTTTGCAATACATCTAAGGGATGCTTTTGTAACTTTCTAGAACCAAAATAATGAATTATAAAGTAAACTTATTTTAGAAATTTAACTACAAAAATTGGAGATTCAGAAATTCTGGATAGAAAAAAAGTATGTGCTCTGACAGATCACCAAGGTCAACACTACTCATACCATAGACGCGCCAAATGAAGGGTTAACTTATCCTTGTAGGGTAATTATTTTTTTGTCATTAGGCAAACTTTACTAAGACTGTTTAGTACTGTTCCTTGTGTTAGTACCAAATGCCACTGACAGATGGTTGTCAGAAACTAAGGCAAACTTTACTAAGACTGCTTAGTACTGTTCCTTGTGTTAGTACCAAATGCCACTGACAGATGGTTGTCAGAAACTAAGGCAAACTTTACTAAGACTGCTTAGTACTGTTCCTTGTGTTAGTACCAAATGCCACTGACAGATGGTTGTCAGAAACTAAGGCAAACTTTACTAAGACTG
>BGPR01001840.1:100872-110883 GCA_013235015.1 Araneus ventricosus | reverse complement strand
TTAGTACTGTTCCTTGTGTTAGTACCAAATGCCACTGGCAGAATGTTGTCAGAAACTAAGGCAAACTTTACTAAGATTGTTTAGTACTGTTCCTTGTGTTAGTACCAAATGCCGCTGACAGATGGTTGTCAGAAACCGTCGATCTTTATAATAGTGTTGAGAATTAAACATAATATTTCTGAAATTCCCACCATCTCGGCAACAAGGATTGCATTTCTTTTAACTTTTTGCATTACGTTCCTAAAAAGGGAATTTAGGCTTAGTTAGGGAAGTAAACGATAATTTGTTCATGAAGGATGTTTTCAGTAATTTTCTAGTTGATTTCACGCCATGTAATATCAATGTACAAAATATTATTGAAAAGAAAGTTGCATAAGCACTGATGGATTAAGGAAAAATGACCTCCCAAACGGCATTCTGATACTGCTTTATCTCCTCTCCTAGGTGACAATATTGCGTTTTCAAGAAAACTATAAACAAGACACTTAGAGCAGAGATTGCTGAGTAATTCCTATTTACTTCCGGTCTTGCCCAGTCAATCCTCCCGTTCTTGAAGATAAAAATATTCGATCTAGCTGCATTTTCAAATGAGACGGTAAATATTTGCGTTTTAGCACTGAATATTTACAAGACACGCTTAACGCATTCGAGTAGTCTCGTGTAATTATCTCGAAAGAGGAGTCATTTGACGTCGTGTCGTATAATCGAGTCGATATTTAATCGAGTCTTAAGGCCTAGTTCTCTGTTGAGTACAGATTTTATTCTTTTTGTAACTTTCGGCGACACCGAAGGATTTAATTGAATTCAAACTTTAGAGGAATGTAGTGACACTTCTGTGAAACAACTTGCAATTTCCGGAAGCGTCGCATATTCGCAAACTACAGCACTTTTTTAAATGGTAAGTACGAAAGTACTTAATGCTTTATATGTTTATACATAAATCTGTCTAGCTAGTAATTCTGCAAACGGTATACCTCGCGCCGTCCCCCATAAAAAAAATCTAAGATCTGCTATTTACTGCATTTTTTAAAGGTTTAGCTTCTTTTTTTACTTTTGAATGCGAATTACTTCTCTGTTTTATCAGCATTAACAAAATCGCAAGTAAATGTCTGCTTTTATGACTATTAACAAAGTTGTAGTTAAATATCACTTGCTTTTAACGGTATTTTTGAGGCATAATGAATGGAGTTCCATTTCGCTAGAATCGTTGAAAAACGCTGAACATTGCAAGAAGCGGATACATTAAAACGGCCACCATCTGAAACGGAAACAAAAAATAAAAGTCCTTACACTTACATCGTTTTTAACAACGCATTGTGGGGTATATGCCTGAAAAAAGTGGACAAAATTATTTTCTCGCGATTCTTTTGCCTAGAATATGTATATTTTTATACATTTATATATTTTGACTCTGTTATAATAGTTTCAGACCATAAAAAGATTATAAATGTTAATTACGCACATTAAAATTAAATATTTTAATGTGTTGCGAAACAATGCTATTTGTAAGTACATATCACCATTTTAAATAGTATATCATAAAATAAGTTTGACACATTTTTTTCATTAAATTATTCCTGAGATTTTTCTTCTTCACTAATATCATCTTCTTCACCGATGGCATCTTCTTCACTGATGGCATCTTCTTCACTGATGGCATCTTCTTCACTGATGGCATCTTCTTCACTGATGGCATCTTCTTTTACACTAATGACATCGTCTTCTTCACTAATTTCTTCTTCTTCAGAATCTTCACTTATCGCTGCTTGCCCAGATAACAGCAACTCTAGGGCATTTTTAGAAAAATGTTTAAAGCACTTTCTTCTTCTCATTTGTCTAGAAGAAGACAAAAAGGGGTCAGAGGTCAATTACTGTCTATTAATAATATCGATGTATTAATAATATCGCATCCTTAAAATATTCAGCAAGTCGCACAGCTGTGTGGTCAAGCAATATCTTAGAGATTAATTTTAAAGTTTGTGTAACTTGATAACTATTTTTTTTGTTGGTTTAACAATCTTTTGAGGATTTTTGTATTAAAGAGTAATTGACTTAGAACCTGTTCGTACTATTTCGCATTGATTTCTTGTGAAACCAGCTTCCAAAAAAATTGTGAGGGCCTCCACTGGAGTTAGCTTTTCTGTTTTATATTGTAAAGTATGAAATGTGTTTCTGTATTTTGTTGCACTGCCTGAATTTGAAGTAATGTCTTTAACAATTTTGGAAGCATCGATTTTTTTTCTTTCAGCTTTGAGGTACATTTGAGCATCAGAAGTCAGTTGTTCGGTTGGCACTTCAGTTCCGAACTTCTGTGTCCTTCGCATTTTAGTACGAGTACATGCTCCTTGCATGTACTCGTTGGGTGGACGTTGCATGGCTTGGGTGGACGACCAGAAGACAATCATTCTGAATTTTCAGGCGAAATGAAAGCGGTAGGTCCCTCAAGTCATTCCTTGTTACTCTTTAAAACGACTTCTTTTTTCATGTGCCGCTATCCACTTTGTTTTCAGCTTAAACTTAAAATAAGAGAACTTACGTTTAAATCTGCTTTATTACCTCCAGAATAATTTAATATATTAAAAAGCTTTCTTTGGAGGTATATCAATCTCATGTCGAATTTTTTTAGGGCACATTCTTTCATGAGACTCTATAGATACTTTCTCTTTAAAACTTTCATAATTGATGTTAAAGGAAATGCTTATTAAATGTACGTCACGCTTTTAAAGAAATCAAAATATCTTGTAACGCTATTTGCTCGATATCATGGTAGGTTAGGGATATTTTAAACTTTTCCAAATAATTTAGATTTGTCACTGCAGACAAGCTCGTAAATTTCTACATCAAGAATTTACAATTTACATATACAATCCTCCAAATACTTATTCACAATTCAAAATACGCATGTTCGAAATAAATATTATTCCAATGTTCCAAAGTCTTCTTTAAAGTATCTAAAAGACATTAATAAAATAAATAATAAAACGAAATAATTCCAAATGATTACCTCCACATGCTATCAATTCTATTGTTCGAAGTAATAAATATCAAACTGCATCATAAGTTCCACCATTAGCGATCCCGATTTCTAAAAGAAATTATGGTCGCATTCTTGAAGATATTTGACATAACAAATCTAATTAAGTTTATCTAGCTACTAGAGCGTCATACACGTTCATCTGGGTGTACTACATTCCAATTTTCAAAATATTTTACTAGAAGTAATTTTTATATTCTTAAGCTGGTGTGGTACGAAAGGTTGGAGATGAGAATGTCTTTTCAGGTATCGTCTTCAACAGCTGAAGGTTTGCAAGGAAGAATGCAGATCACAGCAACGTTCTTGACAAAGTTTGTTTGTCAAATTTTATAAAAATATACTCTAAACAACTGAAATAGTATGAAACATTGTTCAATTATTTTCAACCACTATAAACAAAAGGTGCAATCACAAGTTCATCCGCGGGAATCCGCGACAGATACCTTTTGGTCTTCTTTCTTAGAGAATTAGGCTTTATTTTGGTACAAAAATGTTAACTTGGAAAGGCTTAGAAGTACGACTAAATCCTTAATGCTTCTGAAAATTATTTAAAAACTGAAAACAAATTCTTACAAGTTTTAATTGTCTTACATTTACCCAAAATTTTATCAAAATATGTAAAAAAAAATTATAAATTTTGTATGTTATTCCTCCATGAAGAAGATTCATTACAAAAAACAAAAGTGAAACTTTCTCGCTTGACTGTACACTTGAAACCATCTCTTTTCAAAATGCTGCGATCATACAAATACTCGCAAGCACTAATTTCTAACTTGTAACAACTGTATTAATTTACTGGGTGCTAAAATGCAAAAAATAGACTTAAAGTAGGATATTACAACTATTTAACTACAGTTTAGTATATTTAATTATTTTAAACATATTTTCAAAATTTGCATTTTGTCCACTTTTATCATGCAAATACCCCACTGTGCGACGTTTGAAAGTCCTAGAATATCAGAACTACCACAAGAAGTCTCTGCTTTCATCAATATTAAAGAAATTATTGCCAGTACCAAAATGAATAAAATATTTTAACGGTGCCGAACTTCCTTAACACTGAAACTTTTAAAACACCCGCCATCTTGTGATGGAATCAAAAAATAAAAATCCTTATATATACGAATTCCTTCACGAATAATCAAATAATGTGCACTATTGTACATAATTAACCGTACAACAGCACGTTCAATCAAATACTTATAATAATGTACGCAACTAACCATACTGCAATACATTCAGTTAAATCAAACTTACACCATTGCGTTTAATTTAATAATGCACGTTAATGTTCGTTATTAACCATAAAGCATCACTTATACAATCACATATTGTACAATCCCGTGGCGTATTTAACTGTACAGCATTACGTTTAATTAGATAACATATGATACTAAACGTAATTAACTTTACAGCCTTTATTCGGAGTTAAATTAATTTTAATGCATTGTAACTTAAAATGAGTTAAAAAACAGATTTAAGAAAGCATTTTTAAAAATTTCCTGCCATTATTGACAGTGAACGAAACCAGCAGGAGTGGTCTCCCCTGAACTTTCTCGTATACTTTCTAAGTAGAGATTCGTCAAAATCTCGAGTTCGAATTTTTTTGACGATTACAATACTTTCTCTTTGTATACTTAGTATACGAGAAAGTGAGACAAACAAACAAACCTGAAATCAAATACTTGTTGTTTTGTTTCAAAAAAATATTACTTTGAAGCAGGTGCGATAAAATAGACAATGCAATGAATACTAAAGCGAAAATTCTGCTTTGGAATTGAATTCCCAAGAAAACAATTTATACTACCACAACCGCAACAATTGCAAAAGCGCGTGAATAAAAGATTTGCTGAAATAATGAGATCGGTTTGAATTTCATTTACAACAATAAAAAAATTGTTACAATTCATGTTTGAAAACATTATTTATTGTTGTAAATAAAATTTACAACAATAGCAGATTGGTACCAGTACGCATGCGCATGAGAATCGGATTAAAAGAAATTGAATATGCAATTTGAAAGCCTCTTTTCGACGGATTTGGCCCAAAATTTTATACGGACCTACATTCATGGCGATAAAACTGTGTACCAAATTTTATCCATATAGCTATAAAAGGTTTTGAGTTATAGTGTTCACATGACCGAGGACAAACAGACAGACAGACTTCCCTTTGATGGATTTTGTCCAAAAATTGATAGAGATCTACAAATTATGTTTAAAGACTACATACCAAATTTCATTCCCGTAGCTCTAATAGTTTTCGAGTTATCGTGTTCACAGACAGACAAACAGACATGATTCCAAAATTGTGTTTTTCGGACTCAGGGAGGTCTAAACGTGGAGATTCGTCGAAATCTGGAGTTCGAATTTTTTGACGATTACAATGCTTTCTCTTTGTATACTTCGTATACGAGAAAGTAAAAAATGAGTATTTGAAAATGATGATACATAAATCCTTGTGGAGGTTTCCGGTCACAGTAGGAATTTTATTCTTGTGTTTTCTTGTTAGTAATCATGACGCATGTTCAAAAAGAATAGGAGGGTACATTTGTCTAACGGATGATTGCACGACAGCCTGATTATCTGCATGAGGAATGTGAATATCCAATGGTAAATTACCAGCTCCTAATGAAGGGTCAAAAATATAAGCAGTAGTGCAGCTACCTAGAAGATCGCGGCGGTGAAAGTTTCTTCTTTTATGTATAGACACTGAAATGACTATGGTCACTAAAATTATTCTAAATACGGATTTATCAATGAATTTAAAAGGAATTCGTAACAAAAGCGTGAGGCATTGATCCAAATATTCAAAACAATCAGAATTTCAATCATATTTATAACATTGTTACGCCGAGCACCTTCTTGCACTTTCAAAAGGAGGCACAAATGGTGACGCAGGTTCCATGGATTGAAATCAATATAAAAGGGCGTAACAAATGAAAACGGAACAGGAGTCACAGAATGAAATGGTATAGTTTACTTTTAAGCATAATCACTGAAAAGTACACAAGCACTTGTACCACTGGTTCAGCAAGCGGTGAATACCTTGTTCGTAGAAGTTGTTTGGCTGAGATTGAAACCAGTTTGGAATAGTGTTCATGACTTCACTGTCCGAGTGAAAACGGCGACCTTTCAATGCTTTTTTCAGCGACCCAAAGATGTGAAAGTCACATGGTGCAAGATCGGGGCTATATGGATGGTGATCCAACACTGTCCACCCGAATTTCTTCAACTTGATCAGTGTGCGAGTGGCCGCGCATTGTCATGGAGCAAAACCAGTCCAGAGCCCAACAGGCCATTCCTCTTGGCTGGTGCACACAAACGGTCCATGGTAACTCCAACACCTTCTGCCATTAAATAACACCAAGTTGATCCTTTAGTTGCAAACATGACACAGATGCGGATGAAATGGCAACCGATTGCCTGCCAGACGATACTGTTTGCTTACTGCCAGCGCATATCACGTGGTTCCGGGCGATTACCTATGGCAAGTAAATTCTGTAATAGGGGTTGTCTTTTTTAACTCTCTCTCTCTCTCTCTACACACAGTTTTCTACACACTCTCACAAAATACACCAAATTGTAACCACTGTTGCGTTTTCATTTCATCCACCCTTATAATTTACAGACGATCTCACAGCATAAATAAAATTGACCAATTTAAATATGTAAAGAAGTACGCTTATAGTAACTCAATCACAAAAGGAACACGAACTGTAGAAAAGGTCACAAAACTCTCTAGACTTCACTGCGTCGAATAGCTCGACCAGCTCTAGAACTGAACTTCAGAGGCTCCATTCATAGCTTGATGAGGTGAGAAATCGAACTCTCTAGAAGTTTCCTCGTATCTCGAGAACCAAACTGCGAAGAGCATCGAGATCGCGAAAGAGAACTTTAACAAACCATTCTGCAATTTTTTTTAGTGATCCTTAATAAAGGTGACGTCTTCATACCCATCCCACCGCTCAGTAGCCGTAATGGACGGTGTTCTAGTTCTAGATTGCGAAACAAGATTCGGTGCCAAATTCAGTAACAAAGTCGACAAAAATGTCAACAAGTTTCAGAATTGCTGCAACAATATATTTATGTGGTATTTTAATTTTTTAACTTTCTTAAATAATTTTTAACGACACCTCATTTTTAATTACTTCTACTTCCATCATAATAAGCGCACTACGATCTACATTTCGAGTCACGAGTCTTTCCGAGGAAATTCCCTTCTCTGAGTACTTAAATTTTCTGAGCATTCCTATCTTCCCTTTTTGATTCAACGCGATCAAACAAATGTGCGTTTTGTGCTTTTCATTTGTATCATTTTTGTGTGCAAGATGTTTTTTTCTTGCCTCCAGGTGGCGCTGTAAGCGGCTTTCTTGGGTAGCGCATGGCAACTTTACCATACTTAGACCCCATTTTTATGAATATAGCTCTTGCCGTTCAGAAATTATTGGGGTGACAACGGCGAGTGTAAGCTGACAACAACAATGCGCCGCTCAGGCGTTACCTCTGTAATTCTGGTCATGAATAATAGCAAATTATGATTCTTTTACGTACTGAAAACAAACCAAAATTATCCTCAATGATGGAGTAAAAAATATTCAGCCAAATATTGTCTTTTCCCTGACCTAAATGGATTACACTTCACCTTTAAAGCCTGATCTTACATTTATATATTTAAAAAATATTTAGGGCTTTTCTTTCGCACGATACTCGGCGTGCCTTAATTTCTTCAATCAATCTTTTCAACATCTCATGCTTTTGCGATTATGCTCATATTTCTGATTAAAAAAATTATTTTCTGCTTTTTAATAGACAATTAATAGAGTGTTTTTTAAAAATAACTTTTTTTTATCATTTTCTACGTTTCAGCGTTTAATATATTTTCACAAGAAATATTATGCAATTTTCGAATCATTAGGGATAATTAAGCTTTGATAATATTAAAATATTGCATAGTCACCGGCAACGCCTAACTCTAATTTTTACGCATAACTCAAGATTTCAGAGTAGTACAACAAGAGAGTGAAAATTCGATTAAAAAGTTCCGTCTTTAGAAACGCGAAATAAGTATAAATAAAAGTGTTTAGAAACAATTGAAAACCGTTTTTATAGTTATAAACAACAAGATGCTAGGCCGTTTGTTTCTCTTTTCCAGACTTATGTGCTCACCGAGGCGAATAAATCCATGAATTATACATTGGAACCCGGAAACTTCGGATGCCTCTCCAAAATCACTCATTTGGATAAAAGAAAGACTTCTCTTCCGAAATACAAATAGAGAAACATTCTAGAAAATGTAGAAACAACAACGAGAAGACAAGTTGGAAATGTTAGACCTAATATTTTAAAATTTGAAAGTGTAATGCAGCATTATCTGCCTCTTTGAATTTCAAATGTATACATATAATCCTTCCGTCCAAATGTAGCCAACCAATTTGCTATTTTTCCCCCTTGTCCAAAATAAGAAGTTGGATTTTCAAAAATAAATAAAAAATTTTAAAAAATTCATTTTAATTTTTTTTTCGAAATATAGGGACACATACAAATCCAAATTCATTGCTCTTATATTGTATATTAACTCTTAATATTAAATATCTCTATGGTACGTTGTGTCTTCGGTACAAGGTAACGAAAAATTGCTCAAAAGAGTTGCTCGTTTCTTTCAAATTTGTCTTTATCCATATGGGGCAAATTTTAATGATTATCTCCAACGAATTTGCATTGCTCAACATTTTTCATTGCTTATACACGTCACATGAGAAAACTTCCGTATCTGTCAAGATACATATTCGAAAAATGAGAATACAAACTCGAATATGGTGACCTATTTCGCCATTTTCAATTTGGAAGTAATGTAGTTGTACATACATATGCCAAAAGATAAATGGCAACTGTCTAAACCGAGTTTTCTCAAATTTGACTTTATCCTGTTTTAAACTTGCAGGGGAAAAGAAGATCGAATGACTAAAGTTGAGTGGAAGAAGCATTTGCCTGTTCAAATATAATTAAATTACAAATATACACTTACATGCAATCGCGAATGAACTACCATTCTATATATTTCGAGTTCTTCGTTATAAAGCTCTCAAGGGCGGTAGTGTTCTGTCAAAAACACTTTTTAAAGACTTCTTTTATCTTCATGGCGGTAGTCTTTTGATGATTAATAAAAATATGAATTTTTATTATTTAATGAAGACAACAGATAACAGCATGAATTATAATTTTTTGGTATGAATTTATACATTTATTAACATCGTTTCCACGAAGATAAATAAATTGCTTGGGTCTCTTAACCTTTTGAAGACTAATTTTTTTTAAAGTTGCATTGGTTTGAATGTACTTATTTTCCGTCAGTGTCTGAAGTGTTAAAGAGATAAACTGTAGTCTGTATTGTACCGTACAAAAGAGAATCAAATGCAATCCATTTGTAATTTCATTGCGAGTTCTCGTAATAAAATTACAATTTTTTTAAAAAATGCCACATTGAATTTCTTTCCATATATATCAGAATACGAATTTGGCTCAGTATTGCATAGCTCTCTTTCATGTGCTGAGATACATGAATGATTTTAGTTTTCCATGCTTTTTACCGGGTGAGGAAAGTAAACCATGGGGAGCATTAAATAAAGGGTCGTTGACAAATAAAATCACTAAATTCAAGTTGTTCCAGTCGCCTCAAACTAATAGCTAATGTTTGACAAGCCAAAGGACACCCAATCGAGTGTTGAGATTATTCACTCGAAAATCCAGCAAAGCACTCTCAAACAAAACAGCAAATGTTACCATTTTCAAAACGCATTAAGGGCAGATTATCTCTCGAATAGCAAACGCTGACGCTGTTATCTCCTCTTCCTCCAGATGGCGCTTTAAAAAGTCTTGAACGAAACACTTGCACTTGGAGCAGCGATAAAATGGAAGACGGCATTTTCCTTGAGTGGTGTGTATTTAGATTTCTCTGTTTCTTGAAGATAAAGATGT
>BGPR01001840.1:68194-90872 GCA_013235015.1 Araneus ventricosus | reverse complement strand
CTCTACTGTAATAGCGTACACTGTGAAATTTGTTCTCCGTAAGCACTGATTCCCCTACATTGTGGGCAACCTACAGCGGCGACACAACAAGGAGTTCCTCGAAATGGCTTTCAAAGTTCTGATGGACAACTACCGAGAGAGGCTGAGTCATTGCTTAAACAATTGAGACCATCAGCTAAGTGACATTTCGTTTAAAACAAAGCAAAACAAAAAAACACGTTGATGTAGAATGGCATTATATATACTTTCAAAGAATAAAAAGAAAATGTTCATGTTTTATTTGGCTTGGGTGTTATTAACTTCACAAATCGAGCAGTTCCTTCTGACGCACCATGTATATGCCGAATTCTGTCAATATAGTTCATTGCGATTTTCGGTTTACGTGTTCACATGAACGTGAACAATCACACAGACTTCTCTTGGACGGATTTCGTCTAAAATTGTATAGAATTCTGCATTTCTTGGGTAAACAACACTTTTCAAATTTCGGGCTATTCCTAAAATGTGTTTTTCGGACTCGGGGATGTTCGAATCGTGAACATTCGTCTTAACTGGAAGTTGGATATTTTGAAGATTTAGGCATGTATACATTTGAAAGCTGAGCTGTTCGCAAGCTGCTTGTTCGAAAGTTTGGGTTCGTAGAGCCCGGGCGAAAGATTTCCGAACGGTTAGAAGCGTTCCATATCCTGTCGGTTTTTCGACGAACACAAAGAGTTCGCAGTTCACATTGGAGAGCATTCGTGGATTGTTCGTTCTTTTCCGTGAATTTCCAAAGAACTTGCAAAGTGAATTCTGCAAACCAAGGTGTGCTTTATTTCATGCTTATTCATTTTGTTCTATAGTTTCAGATTAAATTATACAAAATACTACTCTATTAATGAATATTTTACAATTTTATACAATTTTTGTTTTTATTATTAATAATTGTATGCAATATTAGTTAAGGTATCCGACTGTGTTCGGAGACATTTTTTTGAAAAATAACTTATATATATATTTTAATGTTATTTTTCAACTGCATATGTTTTCAAACTATGAAAATAATGTAAAATTAGGCTTTCAAAATAATATTTTTTTTAAAAAACTGAGAAATTTGAAGAAAAATGACTAAAATAATTGCCTTACGCTAACAGCCATAGACAAAATCATAGTCTAAATATACATAAATCCTTGTAGGATTGAAATCCTTTTATGACAGTTATCTGTGTTATGCTCTAAACATTTTTATTAACAAGTTTGATTTCGCGTACCCCCAACTAGTCCTTCGCGTACCACCAGAGGTACGCGTACCACAGGTTGGGAACATCTGCCATAGAATGTTGTGCAATATTTCATACGGTCGGGCAGCAATTCCTCGTTTCTTCAATTTATTTTTCTCTGCAATCAGGAAACTGTAACAATGTTTCCAATAACGCATTATAAAACCCAATTACGTTCATACAGAGTCGACATGATCCAAGCCACTGTCAGGGTGGGAAAAAACCGCAACAAATATCTTTCACTGTTGAAAAAAGCCAGGGATTCTCTCCTTTTATTATTAAAAAAACACCAAACAATACCTCCTCAGGCAACACAAGCACTTAATAAGTTGCAGTTATTATTTACAAAGGGCTGGTGGTAACCATGACGACCATCTCGGATGAGCGTTCTCTTCGCCTCCAAGGTAGAGAACTCATTTGGCCGATGAGGAACATCCTCTCCAAGAGCCTCCTTCAAAAGCGAGTTGATGAGGAATATTTGCGAGGGGAGATAGTTATTTGTTAGGTGGAGGGTTGACAAAATTAGTGCTCACTCCCACTCGCCATCCTCCCCCTACACTTGAATACAATACAATCGATTCGAGGGGTGTTAAGGAACCCCGCCTATGATATAGAACTTCACCTTTCCAGTTTTGGAACATTGGCACAAGCGCGGGGTCATTTTGACCCCAAATCGTTGGACACTTACTTCTTATTTTATTGGCTATTTGTAAGAAAATAAAATAAAGTCAGAGTATAAAACTATTTTTTCGTGCAAATAACTTTTATTTAAGATATCAGACTGTGTTCGGAGGCATTTTTTTGAAAAATAACTTATATATATTTTTAATGTTATTTTTCAACTGCATATGATTTGAAACTATGAAAATATTGTAAAATTAAGCTTTCAAAATAATATTTTTAAAAACTGAGAAGTTTGAAGTAAAATGACTAAAATATTTGCCTTACACTAACAGCCATAGACAAAATCATAGTCTCTAAATATAGATAAATCCTTGTAGGAGTACATTTTTATGACAGTTATCTGTGTTATGCTCTAAAATATTTCTTGTACTTCAAAATAGTTTTGAGATATAGTTGAACATGGTTACTAAACTGGTAATTTTTAATAAAAATTGCTCTTCGTTTATATTTAAACACTTAAAAATAATACTTGATTTTAAAATTGATCTTAGTTTTTAGAGGAAAACATCAAGCATAATGCAGAAAACAATCTCAGAAAATTTCATATCAATAGTTGATTAACTTTGTTACGTCTTTAATCATTGCTACGGTCGACAGTTTTCCTCAAAAATATCATTTCTCAGAAAACACATTTAAAGTTTGCATGCAACATAAAATAATGCCTACAGTTCTATAATAAAACAACTGTAACTCCATTTGTAATTCACGTAGAGTAAAAAGTGAGACAGTTTTAGAAAGCTTATTAAACAGGCTACACACACAATTAAGTCATAAAACGTTTTTAATAATTTCATCGAAAACGACGATTTTAAACCAGTCGGATACCTTAAATACCGTTAATTTGCTATTCTTATTCAACTTTGTTCTGTGCATACAACTATCAGCCATCAGCGGCATTTCTTCTCCGGTAATATTAGCTTCCCTGGCTGTTGAATGATTAATGGGACTGCATACCCCAGTAGCACAAAGATATTATAAGAATGCATCAAGAACAATATTCACAATATTGCATAATATTGCTCAATACCATATAATATTATATAATATCGGACAATATAGTACAATATCGTGCAGCA
This sequence comes from Araneus ventricosus, assembly GCA_013235015.1. Taxonomy (NCBI): domain Eukaryota; kingdom Metazoa; phylum Arthropoda; class Arachnida; order Araneae; family Araneidae; genus Araneus; species Araneus ventricosus. Next base: position 87,853 of record BGPR01001840.1, on the reverse strand, counting down.
TGTTGTGCTACTTGGATAAGAATCCGAAATTTGTGGCGACTGGCAAATGATGATTGATGGTTCATGGTCAGTTCGTTCCTTTTCTCTTGCAACGCTGGAAGTTCATTCTGGAAATAATTTCAACCATCATCTCGTGAACGGCTCGCAAATTCAAAGATATTGTACAATATTCATAATATTGTTCAATACCATATAATATTATATAATATCGGATAATATTGTACAATATCGTGCAGCATGTTGTGCTACTTGGGTAAGAATCTGAAATTTGTGGCTTATGGCAAATGATGATTGATGGTTCATGGTCAGTTCGTTCCTTCTCTTCCAATGCTGAAAGTTCATTCTGGAAATAATTTCAACCATCATCTCGTGAACGGCTCCCAAATTCAAACGCGCCTTTACAGTATTTATTTTTCCTTCGAACCGAATTGCAGGAAGTGAAAACAAATAAAATAAAGGAATCGTTTCCGTCTCACGAAATTCGGGCGCAACCAATTCTCGCTGCCAGAAAGAAAGATTCGCGAATTTGACTTCTGGGCGTTACTAATGATGATGACCGACTTCGCTCGTTAACTCGGAAATTGCCAAGTCCTAATGTCCAGCCACCGGTCAGTAATAACGAGCCGCTCAACTCCTTAATCGTTCTGTGTTGGCAGGCGCTACGCTGGTCAGCGAGAGATTCGGGTAAGTGCGGCCCATAATGAGGATGGGGCTATCTTCCCCATGGATTGGGTGAAAACATTTACGCGATATTTAGAATTATGACCGTGAAGCTCGGAGAAAGCATTTCGCCAGCGACGTAATCAGACAGTAACCAGTATTTTGACAGTATGGGGTCCACAGCAAACATTTAGGGTGGGTGCCAATAAAAAATTAAAATTTCCGCTAGCAATAATTATAAAAAATGTGCCACTTTTTGAGATGCTTAACCTCTTAATTGGTTTATTTTCTCAACTATTAGATGACACCTTGTATTTTGGTTGTTGTAATACGTTGTAATTTTAATTCAATTGAGAACCGAAAGACCAACTGGAATGTTTATAGATTCCAAGTATTTTCTTGTATCGAATTATAACGTCTCTAAATGGCTTTGTTTCAGTTTTTAAGTTTAAAATTGCGATGATTCGATGCACGTACGGCGTACGGGCAAACCAGTTAAGGGTTAATCATTCTTTACTAGTAGTTATGTCAACAATAGACTTGCGTCCAAAAAATAATAATAATACAAGATCTACTCTTCAGTACAGTCTTGAACACATTCATCCTTGAACACATTCATTCTTGAACACATTCACTATGGACGAATTAGATGCAAGCTCCAAGAAAGACAAAAAGAAGCCGCGCTCGCTCTAGGTAATGTATAAATCAAGATATAAAGAGGTGAACGTATTCTGCGGACATCTATTAACATGTTTAACTTCATAAATTTGTTATGCAAGTCAAATTCAAGATTCCTGAACGACGAGATATCTCGTCCAGAGCGATGAGGGTATTAAGCAATATAAAGACAGAAAAATCAAGCCTAACACATATTATATTACCAAGTTTCGGATTAGAGGTTCGAATATTCTTTTAGTTTTTTTCTTTATTATTTCCCTAACGAACGACCTATCTGATTGGACTTCAAGATCGGTGGATATAGGAAGTAGTAAAGCTATAGGACTGATTGACCGGAAAATACCAGAGGAGCAGTGTCGGTAGGGTGGGCCTTAGGGAGGGGGCCTAGATCCGCAGTGTTACAATTACATAGTAATTTCCCCTTTGAGGACGGCCGTACGGAAAACGTGCGGTTCCGTCTGGTCGACGTTTCCTAACGCACGTGGCTTCTTTTTCTAGTTAAGCCTAATTGCAGTAACGCTGGGGTGACCGTCGGTAGCTAAAAGCCACAAGAACCGGCACGCATTTGCGACAGTCGGGAGAGAATGTGCCAAGCAGCTGGCACTCCCGCATGAGAGTCGTCCTCAGAGGGTTAACCCGTTCAGGACCAGCGAAAGGAGAAAGAAGCGCTTCCCCAAGCCCGCGAGCTCCGGAAGGATGCGTACGCACGGGACCGGGCGATTTTTCCCGTTAAGCCTAATTTTATTAAAAAATTCATATAAAATTATTACTGCAAGTAAATACGCTGAAATTTACAATTTATTATCATTGATAGTATATCCGAATATAATGTAATAAAATTTTCATGATATTTAAAAAAACAACTGAACTAAAATATAATTTACCCCAAAAATACAAAAGACTGTCTAGCGAACTCCAAACTGCAAACGATAATTTCTACTCCAACCCCTAACCAATAAACATTCCATCCTTTCATCGCGCCATCAAAATATAAAAAAAATCCACCGCAAAATAAATCATAGCTCTTTAATTGCTTAATCATAACGCTTTAATTGCGCAATCCTTAAATGCGCAATCCTAACACGCGCAGTTGTTTACATAATCAAATAGCCCTCATCCAACAAAAAAAATCCGGAACCGAAAGTGCATACTGAAGGTCAACACTCCGTGAAATATTATTCGAAAATTGTAACGGACTTTACCGCCATCTAGCGCCGTTTAAAAATTCAAATAAAACGTTCCAAGTTGAAATCGCATATATGTGATGACGGGCCAGAGCGAACGGAAAGAGAGATCGCATATATGTGATGACGGTCCTGAACGGGTTAAAAGTAAGCAGAATGTAGCCTTGTGGGCAAAATGTTAATTTTTCCAACTGCTTCGGAAATATATAATGGACGAAAACGAAAATTTCGATTCAGAATTTACGCGGAGAACATCATTCCCAGGACAATTCAGTCTTTTGATGAATATTCGCTTTTAATTGCTTTTCGAGATCTACCTAGTGTTTTTCCATTAACCATTAACAGCAGAGGTTTTATATTTTCCTGATATTCATTGCCTCCAAGAGACTAATTCTTCTTCGCTAAGAGCAGAAGGCGACGCTTTTATGGCGAGTTCAATACGTGGCGCTAAAGCTACAGAAAAGGATTTCCCTTTTCACGATGCGTGATTACTGAGACAATATTTAATTCAAGACCTGGAATTAGACAACGTGAAAGCAATTACAACATGACTGTGATACAATTTCAACAATAAATTTCTCTAGATAAAGATGTACACTAAGATGTTGGTTGAAGTGGGGATACGTTTTAAAAAAAAGTTATAGTCGATTTGTACCTCCAGTACAAAATATCGGAGCATGATAACATTTAAACTTGTTTTTGTCTGTCTACATTATTTTTAAAAATATACTCTTGACTACATAGCATCGGAAAACGTAACCAAAACACTTTCAATCTTATAAGAACAGCAGTTGTTCTTATATTAGTATTGTGTCACTATTTTGCTCGCTTTTTAACGAATTGCTTTCATTCTTGAATTTGCATGGCTTTTTAAAAATATCCCTTGTGTTGTGGACTCCAGGCAAAAATTTTTAACCTGAAAAAACATCCTATGGCTTCGCTAGCTGCGGGAGCTGGAACCTAGCAGATTCGCTAGAACTCTGAACTTACGAGCTTGGTGTAATCCGAAGATCGCAAAGTAAGCTCGTTGTTTGTTACATATAAAGGAGAACACATTTTCATATTTTCATGAAACTGATAGAATTAACAAAAACTACTGTTCATATAAATGTAGCGTCGTACTAGAGCTACTAAAGTAAAGAAACTTGACGCTTCGTTGTCACATGTGTATGAGAGTCCAATCAGAATACTTTGACGATCGCAAAACGCTCTCTTTCTATACTTCTCGTCCGATAAAATAAAAAATTCCTGCTTGTTCCGGTGTGCCTAATTCGTAAACAATAAACACAATGACGTCTAAATAAAAAAAAGAAACATTCGAATTCCTTAACTGCAGAAGGGAGGATTGCTTTTCTCGTGCATGCCTGTTTTAATTATTGCTCTGCTTTTCAATAATTAACTGTCTATCTCACTCTCCACTGACCTGATTCCCACTCTCACTTTTTCACTCGCTTACATCAGAAAGCGTAGTTATTAACTAGCCATGTAGGCAAAATGAATACTTCTCCTATTGCTTCAATGAAAATTGATGGGTAAAAATGGAAAAAAATCTACTCTGAATAGAATGCTTTTCGAATAAATTTGCCCTTTGCGGATCATTCACCTGAGAATGGCACTCGTGCATTTTTTAGAGAATGAACGAGTGTTCTTTTCATAATCGGTTAAATTAGCGTTTCGTTATTTTGCTGATTTGAATTGTTTCCAAGAGATATTTTTATAGCACGTTTATTGCTTAGTCTTGCTGATTCAAACGAATGTCTTATTTATGTCACGAGCGGAATTCAGAATGTCATCTTGGAAACGAAATTGTGAATTGCTGTCAAATTTTGAAAACGAAATTGTAGATTCTTGTTAAATTTTGAAAACGAAATTGGAGATTCCTGTCAAATTTTAAAAACAAAATTTTAGATTCCTGTCAAATTTTGAAAACAAAATTGTAGATTCCTATCAAATTTTGAAAACGAAATTGTAGATTCCTGTCAAATTTTGAAAAAGAAATTGTAGATTCCTATCAAATTTTGAAAACGAAATTGTATATTCCTGTCAAATTTTGAAAACGAAATTGGAGATTCCTGTCAAATTTTGTAAAGGAAATTGTAGATTCCTTTCAAATTTTGAAAACAAAATTGCAGATTCCTGTCAAATTTTGAAAACGAAATTGGAGATTCCTGTCATATTTTGAAAACGAAATTGGAGATTCCTGTCAAATTTTAGGAACCTTGCAGGACATGGTGGGAGGAAAACTCCCCCAAAACGTTTTTCATGTTTACAGGTTATTGGCACTTTTACGCGTATTTAGCACATTCAACTTAGTTTTCTGACAGAGATACATGTTGTTTAAATATAGCAATTTTTCCTTTCATCTACTTTTTATCGAGTTTTACTTTTTTTTCAGTACCACTGTACAGGAATTTTATTATTTGCATGGTGCAGTTTATCCAAGAATGGCTTTCCTGCAAAGATATTAAACCAAACTGTCAAATTTTAGGGGAAATAAGTTTACGGAAAGTCTGTCTGCCTGTCCACCCGTACGCATATTGTTACGAATATCGTCCGATGGATGTACGGTGAAAGAAATCCAGCAAGCAGAATAATGGAGAATGACGCTTTATTCGCGAATATTCCAGAAAACACGAACTACAGGTACCGAGAAAAACAGAACTTGCATAAATTAACAAGACAAGTAGACAGCAGGTCACTAATAAATGACAGTAATATCACTATCAATAGCGCTTAGTGTCTATCAGCTTACCAGCTCGCACTGCGAACAAAATTCTAAAAAGAAGTTGATTCCTCGCTTGAGCACCTCCGGGTATTAATGGCTTTCTGAAAGGACATGGTGTCACATAGAATTCTCCATAAAATTCAGATCTTGGCTCTAAGAGAGATAGGGCCATAATTCAAAAATTGTCTAGAACATTCATTTTTGTCGCAAAGATAGGAGGTCATCGGTCTGGTAACATTTGAGTCTCTGTAAACCTTTCTTTCCAACCATAAGACTAACACGGCATGGAAATGGAATTACAGATTCTTAACACTATGAACACGATAACTGAAGAACACAAGCTGAGGTTTCGCATGTGGTTTTTCTTTACTCGAATTGTAGACCTGTATCAAATATTGCACCAGACCTCTCGTTGGGTTGACTGCCTGTCAACCTGATACAGTTCGTTTCAATATCCCTAGACTAGCACTTTTGAACAGTCTGAATTCAGAAAGGGGTGACAGGCACTGAGTAAGATGAGTGCTTCTCCGGAAATTTTTTTCGTTAGGTCTTCTGATATTTTTTTTAATTAGTCTTTACAGAAAATAAATAACTGAAAAAAATGTTTTTTTTATACTGCTTTAAGTGAAATATCAACTCCGCTTGGCGCATGCGAAAAAGCTCGGAGGTTTTCCCTATCTAGTTGGTCAGTACTATCGCATATGTGAACACAAAAATGCAAGAAGCTAGATGTGGGAAATTTAGAATATGTTCTTTAGAGGAAAGCCTTCAAAGGGTAGAAAGTCTGCCTTTGCATCAAAATTACAGATATGAATCAAGTTTTTAAATGAAATCTGACAATGGGTAGATTATCTGTCCAAATCTCTATTCGCGTGTATGGGATTGGAAAACTCAGAATCTAATAAATTTGATATGTGAAATTTGGTATGTAATCTAAACACCGAAAATGTATCAAATTTTGGATCGAAATGGTCAATCGAGGTTCAAAATGCATATAGGTTTCCTCTTCACCATAAGGCGAAATTAAATATAAAACAAACAGTATGTGTGCAAATATACGAGAAAGTCAAAAAGAGAATTCTGATACTTTTTTAAAACTCAGTCTGTAGAATGTGGGCCGTAGTAGCCTGTAGGAAATGTCCCAGTTCGGAGGCTGGAGGATTCGGTGTTCGAAACCAGATCCCACCGGATTCGTCGTGTAAGGGAGCTTGGTGCTTGCCAAATCCATCGGGATTCGCTAGTGTGGCATGGAAGTTTAGAGAGGTGGTTTACACCCTAGGTGTTGTTCTCGTCATCTTAATAAAGTTCAAAATTACGAGGCCTTTCCTCAAATAGCCATTTTGTTGCTTCAAAACGTGATGTTATTGCAACAAAGTGAACTAGACTGCTATAATGATTTCAAATTCACTGACTGACAATGAAAGCGTTTTCCAATAACTAATGAATATTTTCTGCTGCGTTTAAGACGCTATCGCGAACTCTCTCTAGTCACAGATGGAAAACTGTCCCAACCTTGTCTGAATGTCCTTATCGCGTCTTCCCATTCATTAAATATGCTAAAAGAAACTTAGAGGCTATTCATGAGGCATTTCAACAGCCCATAATGAGTTCGCAGCACAATGGGTTTTGATAAGCCCGCACAAAAGAAGACGCCTTATTTGAGTAACGACTGCTGTCGGAGCCGCATTCAGCGCGCTCTCGCTATCTTTAGCGGAGGGTGATCTATGGGGTGGTCGAAGAAAAGGTGTTTGGTTGCGAAGGATGCTTCGTCGTGATCACAAAATTCGGGGCTTATAAATTTATACATGAGGTTATTCATTATCATGTTCAAATCAGACATTTTTAATTTTATATTCTCGTATACGAATTAGAGAAAGTATTGTAATCGTCGAAAAATTCGGCCTCTACGTGTTGATGAATTTCCACGTTTTAGATAACCCTCTGAGCGGAAAAGTCAATTTTAGAATTATACAAAAATGTAAATTTCAATCACATTTCGGACGAAATCTTTCTGAAGGATGTCTGTTCGCGATATATGGTATGTAGTAAATGGTTTTATCACTAAATTTGTATACTTATTTTTGTGAGTATTTAATGAGTAAATATTTAATTTAAACTTATCATTGAAAAAACTAAATTATCATTATTAAAAAAGTTAGTAAGTAAATGTTTAAATTTTGAATGGAATCGTTCCACGGGTAGTATATATTTGTCTATCCGTCCGTGTACATGTAAATGCCATAACCAGTGGCGTAGCTGCAACTTTTACCTCTTGTGGCGAACTTGGAAAAATGCCGCCGAGGCGCATTTAAATAAATAAATAAAATTAATTCCAGGTTTAGTTTGTTATGTTAACCCTTAAACGCATCGTGTAGCATATCTGCAACATGCAAAAAAATTGTGTTCGGGTGGCACCTTGCGGAATTTCGGTTAACTAATATATGCTTCTTTTCTACTGCATTGTGTTTTCAGAAGAATCTCGTTTGAAGCACTCGAGGTGAATTCTGGGAAAGACATTGTCATTTCAAAACATAGCAGATGACGATGGCGGGAAGACATTTGGCCTTCTACGAATGATTTAACCGCAGCAGCCCAATACATCGAAGGTTCTTTAGTGGAACTTCCTCGGCTTCTTCCGGTCTCGGAAGCTCGAGATTTAAGAACTTTGAAGCAACACGAGGGCATCTGGAAGACATTGCCATTTTCAAAAACATAGCAGATGAGATGACGTGAGAAGACATTCTGGCTTTCTATAATGATTTAACCTGCCGCAATCCCAATAATCGAAGGCATCTTAGTGGAATCGTTCTCTGCATCTTCCGGCCCTGCCGAGATTTCGAAGAAGCCCTTTTGAAGCAACACGTGAGGGCAATTCTGGAGATGACGATTGCGCTATTTTAAAAAACATAGCAGATGATCTAAGACGGGAAGACATTATTTGGCTTCTATGAATGATTTAATCCTGCAGCAGCCCAATACACGAACGGCTCTTTAGTGGACTCCGGGTTTCGGTATCTTTCCGGCCCCTGAAGCTTGCACTTATCATCAGGCTACCGCGTCTAACTAAAATAAATTCCTGAGGGAAAAAAAAAATACGTTTTATTAATAAAGTGATCTGCTGTTTGACAATTTCGATCAAGTAGATAGATTGCGAACAAAAAGCACATAAAAGTTTGTTTGTGCAGACATTTGAGTCTATTTTGTGGGAGAATGAAGACGTTGAAGAGTTTTGGTGCAGCACGTGACCGGTCAGACACGACGGAAATGTGGACTGCATTCAACCGGCTTGAAAATGCATCGATGGTGACGGAAAACCGTCAGAGCAACTACGTCACCGCTCAAGTCACACCTAATTATTTGAATTTTCCTGCCGACGATTTTCCGTCACCATCGCGCATTTCTCGCCGTGGTTGAATGCAGTCCACATCGCCGTTCTGTCTGACCGGTCACGTGCTGCAAACTTATGGGTGGCAGTACCGTGCCACGGGAACAGACCGATAAGCCCGTGTGATATACGCTTTGCAGATTCCACACCGGTATCCGACAAAAGGCGAAACAGACGACTATTTGCGTTACTTTAATATGTACACAATGATTGAGTTAGTGTCGCTGCTCTTCCTAGTTATAAAATTGTGTTTCGTCATGTTTGATTTTGAGGTCCCTTTCGAACGCCCCCTTTAGCGGCGCTACTGATTATAACTCAAAAATAGAGCACGCTACATGGATGAAATTTGGCATAGTGTTTTATCAGAAGACTAGCTGATATACCCGGCGTTGCTCGGGATAAAAATATTTTCAAGTTAAGTAGGGGAAAGTGTGTAAACTTTGAAGGTCTGTTGATCTTAAATCCATCTGACATAAAGCTTGTCAATTCTTACTAAAATATTCTTTATTTATCAGAGTTTAATATATCTTTCAGGAAAAGTCACAGTTTCATTACTTTTTTTACTCATGATTTTTTTTTAGAAAAAATCAAAGAATCCCGTTCGGGTTTCTCATGTTAATTCTATGGGAAATTAGCGAAAAATAGATTTTCAGTGGAAAAGTAGCATATTTTTTATTTTATGTGAGAATTTATGAATAAAACAATTTTCTAAGATTTAATAATAGTTATAATAGTTGACAATTTATGAATAAAACAATTTTCTAAGATTTAACAATAGTTGACAATTTAAGAAAAAAGACGAATTTTAAAATTTAACCATAATTACAATAGTTGATAATTTAAGAATAAAGACAGTTTCTTTAAAGATTTATCAATAGTTACAGCAGTTAACAATTTAAGAATAATGACAATGTTTTAAGAATAGTAATAATTGACATAACGTAGTTGTCTTTATTCTCCGCTCCACTACAAATGTAGTGGACTCATTTAGGTTTTTTCATAAGACGGCTTTGCAGTATTGGTTCTTCACACTCTTCTCTTTTTTATTGTTTCGTTTTGAGGTTACCTTTTTCTGTTTTTGGAGTCACCAAAAAATAATTTTATCTTCTTTAATAGCATTTTCCCCCATTTTCTCTTTTCTTTTCTTCTAACCGTTGGAAATGCTTTCCATCAGATCATTTGACGCAAAAGTGAAATAGGAATGGCCCTCACAAAATACCAACTATCTCACAACCTAAGAAAATCCTCTTCGGTTGGGTATCCGTAGCTTCCCCTAATATCCCGTTTTACCCCGTGCGCAGAGGTCATAAGAAACGAAATAGAACAGCGCGATTATTGGAGTAAATCCTTATTCTTTGATAGGGTATAAATTATTAGTAAACGTATAATAAGCTGAACTAAAAATAGTTTTTAAATGTGTAATGATTTTTAATTAAGGATAGTTTAAAATCATACGAACATTGGAGAGGTGACGTCATAAAACAAATAAACTTTCGCAGACGAAGTGAATTTAACAACAACAAAATGGAAACTATGGCCATTCTTTTTTCTTCCCTAAGTGGAGAATAATTCAGTATTTGTCGACTAGAAAGAAAAATTAATAACGCCAAAATCAAAGTATCCCGTTTAACCCCACTCTCCCCTACTTAAGCTTAATAAAACAGTTTTTCACTGCAGCGTCATTCGTTGATTTTCAGTTGTCCGTGTTGTCTGATCCCCTCGGCCAGCAATTACACCTTTCTCTTTCTTTCTCTCCGCAGTTTGAACAACCTGGTATTATTCTATCAGTCCTTGGTACTCCATTTGTTCCATTCCAACATTACTACGGTGACAACAGGAGCTCTTTCGTATCTTTGTTTTTATTTCCATTATCCGGAGTAACATTCCCTCCTATTTAGTGTTTGTGTGACTGACCAAATAAATTCCGCACATCGTTCTTCCTTTTTCTCCTTAGTCACTTTCCCTCCGGTAGGAACCGGACTCAATAATTTTGAATGATTTTACACACTCATTTGGATCACTTAAAAATTTCTAAAATTAAATGAAACATCGCATAGAGAGATTAATGACTATCATTGTATTGCAGTCGAAACATGTTGGAAGAGGTACATGCTACAAAATTGGAGCGGAATTTAAAATGTTGCTCTTCTGTTGATATTCAAAGCAAGCAAAAATCTTTACCATAACTTGAACAGTAACAGAAAAACACGGGAATCAAGGATTTGATAAAATAATAAATCGGTTTGAATATAATTACAATAATAGAAAGCGTCGTTACAAATTAGGTTTGAAATGTATTTTGGAATGTTCGGAAAATTGGGGGAAAAGACAATATGACCTTTAAAAAGATAATTGTCTGCACATTAAGATGGTATATAAATCATCGTCGTGCAATATATAACTAAGAAGTTATTGGCGAAAAACTGTGAAAAAATGCAAATATTCGCTTAATTTTCGTTTTTTAATTAAATGTCTTAAAAGATAATTATTTTTCAAATTGGTAAAAGCACAATTGACCTATAAACTCTCACCAGAATGTCATGTGCAAATTTCATATCGCCACCATTCACCATTTATGAGGAATTCTTGTGACAGATAGACCTGTAAAATACCATTTTTTCTCCTTAGGTCCTCTCCCTACGATAGGAACCGGACTAATTAACCTTGAAAAACAATCATTAGGATCATCTAAAAAATTAAACAAAACATATCATAAACTCTCATCACTTATCATTAGCGAACTTTACTGGATTACTTCACGACCATATTAGAAAGGGTATATACTACGAAATAAAACGGGAAGTAAAAAGTTTGCGTTAAAGTTTTTATCCAAAGAAAGCAAGCAATATTTTCTTATCAAAACTTCAACAATTATTGAGAAAGCACGTGAACGAAGGATTTGATGAAGATAAAAATTGGCTTAAATTTATTTTTATAACAGTGCAAAGAGCGCTCGTTATTACAAATTACGTTAAAAATTGGACGTTACTGTATTATTTCATGACCATATTAGAAAGGGTTTATGCTATGAAATAAAACCGGAAGTAAAAAGTTTGCGTTAAAGTTTATATCCAAACAATATTTTCTTATCAAAATTAACAGTTGAAAGCAAAGGCACGGGAATGAAGGATTTGATGAAGCAAAAAATTGATTTAAATTTATTTTTATAAGAGCGAGCGCGTTATTACAATTTGCTTTAAAAATACATTTTGCAATGTTAATCATAATTACAGAAAAAGTTGTACCGCTATGGAATTAGTATCAATTAAAAGATAATTATTCGCGTGCCATATGCGATAAAATACGAGAAAGATGCGAACACTTCCACTGCTTTTGCTAAAAATTAAAAGAAAAAAAAGATATTGTTTAAAATTAAAGAATATTTTTTCCCTAGATATTCAAAAAACAACAGCCCCGTTGAAATGAAACATATTTTGCAGAAGCCCGCGTTGTGTCGAAGCTCATTTATCTCTGCATCAAACGCTGAAGATAACAATGCTTCTCTTCTCGCTTCGCTGGAATCGGTAATAAATCATCTTTCTCCAGAAGATACATTGATCGTCTTTCGTTCACTATCTCCTTCCGAAAGTAAAAGCATAAGAATAAAAGCGAGTGAAGCTAATATGGGCTTGCCAGATGCTCGGTTTTTACAACGGATCGGGTTGTTTTTTCTTCCTTCGATCGAAATTTTTAATGCCCTGACAGAAAATTTCGCTTTCCTACTAGACAATTATATCGGAACAAGTGAACGGCATATGTTGTTTTCTTTGAGCAGTTACAAATTTAATATTTTTTTAATAGATTTTCTTTTGGGGACGAAAGAGATTTTCCCTTCTCTCGTCCTTTTTTAGGTTCTTGTGTGCGATGTATTGCTAGTAATATCTACTCTTCACCGCAATCTTTAAAAGTTCAGTACATCGACACAAATATCTGCTTTTATGAGTATTCACAAAATTGCAATTAAATGTCCGCTTTTATCATCCTTACCAAAATTACAAACTAATGTTTATCCATTACCAAAATAACTCAAATGCTTTAAAGGTACCAAATACGAAAATGATTCCCAAAAATATTGAGTCCATTATATCGATCACCATCTTGAAACGGAATAAAAGATGCACATTTTTCATTATTTCGATTTTTTATGACCTCGAGGAACTTTCATGCCAAATTCGAAGAAAGTCGAGCAATGTGTTTGGTTCAGGCAGCGTAGCATAATTCCAGTTTTAAGACTTTCAAGAATGTTTTAAAGGTTCTAAACCCGCCATGGAATAGCCGACAATTGAAACCATCGAAACGCTCCCCATCATGAAACGGAATGAAAAAAAAATAGACCCCTTATATATAAGGGCAAGGAGGGTAAGAGTACGCAGGGATTTTTTTCCCTGTTGTCAACAGTGCAAGCAGAAGCAAGTGTGATCATATCAACATGTGTGTTTTCAGCTATCTCAAGTGACCGCCATAATTATTTCCATCCTTGCTGTCTTTCATTTATCAGATAATATATGACTTCGTTATTTTAGCATGTAATTTTTCTGTGAAGAAATCTTAATTTTTTGTAAATAAAGGACTAATGCTTTCTTTCAAAGTAAATATCATTATGAGGTTTGTTCCCTTCCGAACAACGTGACTACGTTAGAATTTAACTTTAGTGAATTCTACGGCCATCTATGGACTATTTAGAGAAGCAATACATCGGCGGCTAAGAGTACGCATATCTGATCTGTGCGTACTCTTATCCGTTCTGTAATTTGAAGCAGCCATTCCAACAAAACTTTGCATTTTATTTTATTATTATTATTATTTAAAAAATGAGATTGGGATAATAATCTGAAGAGCTGTTGTCTGGAGAAAAAGTTTCCAGTCCCATAGAAATCCAAATAATGAGGGAGCAATATGACTAGGGTGCGAACAAATATATGATGATGATTGGATCCAGTGTGAATTATGTAAGGAGTGGTGGCATGAAGAATGTTCCAGTTACGAAGGCATTGGAGCATTTATATGCGACTACTGCTAAATTTTCAGGGTGCGTAATCTTGGCCTCACGTCCTGCGTACTCTTACCCGCCACGTTGGGTAAGAGTACGCATTTGGCATTTTTTTTCTTGCATTTCGTAATATATATATTTTTTAAAGCTAAAATTCTCATTTTTTGTACCCTTCTTCCTAAGTTAATTAACTATGATTCAGTATATTTTCGAGACTCTGACTTTTCAATTCTCATTTTTATAACGAAAAATCCACTAGGTGCGTACTCGCACCCACCTTTCCCTAACGTCGTTTTTAATAACTTCAAGGACATTCTCGCCAAATTCGAACAAAGTGTTTTAGCATGATTGTGAAACAAATTTCAAGATAAACAGACTAATTACACGATCAAATTTTCTATCAATATCAAATTTTGGACAAAATTTGAACAAGGAAGTCTGCCTGCCCGTGCTCATTCGAACACAATAGCTTAAAAAAATTTAGTAGCTAGATGGATGAAATTGGGAGACAGCTTTTCCTCAAAACTGTAGATCCGTATCAAATTTTGAATTAAATCCTTCAACGGGTTGTCTATCTATTGGTCTATTTAATCGCATGCATGCGAACACGATAGATAGAGCCAACGTTGAAATCTAGAATTGAATTACACTCCTCTTAGAACGGCGTCAAGTTCACAAAGCACCACAGAAGTACAGCGGTCAAGGATAAAGAATGGAAGAGTTTTCTTATTTGTTAATTTTGGTTTCTCAGAACTTCCGTTGTGAGGATTCACTTCCGTTTTCCCGTTACCCTCCAATTTAAGCGATCGCCAAATACGATTGGATTCCATATCAAGCCCTAAGTTCGAATCAGTTCTTTCTTGAGTACACAAAGCGCCAAAAAAGCGATGAAGAATAATTATGACAACCTTTCCACAAAATTACGTTCTTATTTTAAGTAAACATTGAGAGTTACAACAATTTGAACATGAAATTTAATATTTTCAAAGTATCTTTAATCCACAACATTAGAAACCTCCACTTCAAACATTAATTAATACCTTTAAACAGAGCGTTGAAATTTTGAAGGTTCGCATTTACTTAACATTATCACCGGATCGAAGTTGATGGGAAAGGCGGAAGTTCTATTTCATCGTAAATAAACAAAACAGAAAATTCGTCCATAACTGCTTCAAGTTTATTCCAAGGGGTCTATTCTGGTATCCCCGGTTGGGCTGGGTCCCGTTTTTAACGTACGGAACCAAACCTAACTCCCAACCCAACCGGGGGTACCAGAATAGACCCCCATATTTCATTTTCAGCAGAAAAGTTTCGGACCTTTTGCAACTGTTGGATGTAATTGCACTTCCTCCTATGGAAAAGTTTTCTGTTTTGTTTATATTTGGTAAAGTAGGACTTCCGCCTTACCCATCAACTTCCGGTGATAATGTTAAGTCAATGGGAACCTTCAAAATTTCAACACTCTGATTGAAGATAATAATTAATCTTTGAAGTGGAGGTGTCTAATGTTATGGCTTAAAGATACTTTGAAAATATTAAACTTCGTGTTCCTATGGACGAGTTTTCTATTTTATTTATTTGCATTAAAATGCGGTAAATACGTAATTCCGTTGTAATGCTAAGTCAATGGAATCTTCAGAGCGGAAGTCAAGGTTTTTAATGTAAATAAACAAAACAGAAAACTCGTCCATTGTTGTAGAGTTCACTGTTTACTTCAAATAAGATCCTCATTTTGTGGGAAGGTTGCCATAATTATTGTTTATCACTCTTTTTGGCGCTTTGTGTACTCAAGAAAGAACTGATTCGAACTTGGCGCTTGATATGGAATCCCATTGGATTTGGCGATCGCTTAAATTGGAGTTACTGGTAAACGGAAGTGAACCTCACATCGGAAGTTCTGTAAAATCCAAATAAATAAATAAAAAAACTCATCCATTGCCTTTCCGCACCCTTTGCGATTGTGGGGCACGAGCACCTTTCTATGACTGAGAATATTTACAGAGCCGGCGAAGCCTACGACATTTGAAATGGGCACCAGGCAGAATTATTTTACTTAAAAAAAAGAAAGCATCAAAAGGCTTCGTTTTAGAGAAAATTGTAGCTTTTCTAGCGCATTGAAATTAAGTGTTCTGAAGAAATTAGAAGCTAACAAGTGATGCACCGAAAATAAAAGCAAAATAAATAATAATAAAAAAGCAGTTAAAGCGACGTACTAGTGATTTATCTTCTAACTTCGTTCATTTGTTAAATTAACATGTTCCACTCACAATAAACTATCTAACAAAATGACAAAAATTTTAAAAGGGAATAATTGAAAAATTGTGAAAAGGTCAAAGGAAAAAGAAAAGAATCTGGCAGACGTACTTTTTAAAGGTGTCACACATCTGCGGGGATTCTAATATATAACAAAAGGAATACTGTTCTGTATGTAATTCCGACAATAGTAAAAAAATTTCACCTAAGAGAATTTTTGGAGCCCATGTGACCCCGAAGTATTCCAGATAGAAAGAGAAGTTCTACTTAATTTTCTATTTTACTGATTTGTGTTTTTCTTAAATGTCATATTCTCTTTGTATTAATTTGTTTATTCCACTCATCTTTTATCCATTCTCCTCAGAATAAAGAATATTCTGCTAAGTAGATGAATGATGATTTCGAAATGGCGGATTACGAAAATCTAGCAACTACAAAAAATTCGAGCAAAAGTTTTTTTTAATGAGAAACATGTGAAAATCGTTAATTTATGCGAGGCGGGGAAATAAAATCATTAAATAAATCAAAATTATCTTCAAAATTTCACTAAAACATTTTTTCTTTTATTAATTGAAATTATATATTTTTAAAGAAATTGTATTATTTAAATAACTATTTAATTAATGTTTTTATTTTTCAGTTTTCTTAAAATTCGTGTTTGAGGTATACAAATCAACAAAGAAAAAAGCCGAATTTAGGCGAAGGGAATTACTCCGCTTACTTGTCGGGTTGCCATATTAGTGATGAAATCGCGTGAGTTCCAGCGTATAAACCAACGTTAATCGCTACCCAAGGGACGGTTATAGAAAAACATTGTTTTTTTTATCTTTTTTTTGTATTTTTCACGCCCCCCATCCCCAGATTACCTAAAGGATGTAACATTTGACTTGAGCCATTGAGAAGGAAAATTTCTAAAAATGCATACCACAGCCATTTTAGGTGGAAATTAATCATAAACAAAATGTTTGAAACACCTACCATCCAAGTGTGAGAAATAAAAGGTGAACTAAATTTTTAAATGATATAACCACATCCACCTTCGGGTTGAAAGTGATAAATAATAAAATATGTAACCATAGAAGCATAAATAATATGCATAATAATAAACATAATTATATAATAAATAAAAATATCGTTAAAAGAAACTTAACCCTTCAACCGGCTGAAACGTAGAAAGGCGCTTTTTGATGATTACTCTTAAACCGGCTCCGGCGTAGAAAATTGCTCTCTGTTTATTACCCGAAAACCGGCTCCGAAACGTTTGCGTTCACCATTTAGCTACAGAGAGGCCGTTTTCAAAGCATTCAGCTAAAATATTTTTGCCGTTCAAAGGGTTAATATAATAGAAATAAATAAAGGATATTCATCAGTTGTACGCGAGTACCACATTGGGTGACAACTTCCAGAGGGCGAAGATAGCAAACAAATCTTTCAGAAAAAATATCTTACTATAATCTGCTGAGTTATCACTCAAAATGTATTTTCACTCGATTATTTTTTTAAAAAATAAACTTATTTTTCAATTCCTACTATTAGTTCACACTCTCCCTATATATATATATATATATTTATATATATCAAAACAAACTTAGAAACACAAGACAAAAACTCAAAAACAGTCAAGACAAAATGGCATAAATGGCTTATATTATATATATATATATATATATCTTGTTCAAATTTTGCAACCGATTTTAAACTAACTTCCCGATGAGCTGGAGACTTGAAACTTTAAACATGGCTCAGAACTAGATGACAATGCAATATTAATTCGCTTTCTTGTATGTCTGTCATTTCATATTTTGCATGACGCATGCGCAGTACGAGAGTCAATATATCTCGAAAACTATTAACATTACAGACTTGGTTCTTGGGTATATGGATGGCCCATGGGATCATCGAAGCACCCCATATTTTAGCCATATCTTTGCGCTTGCGCAGTACGTTTTTCATTATATCTCGAAAACTATTAAGATTACAGATTTGGCGACTTGGCGATAAATTTGGCGACCTTGGCAAAAAATTTGGGGACCATTTTGGCGACTTGGCGGCAAAGTTGGCGACTTTGGCGACAAAGGGAATTTTCAAGATTCAATCGTTAATAAAATACTTTTTATTCATCCACTCAAGTTCAAATACATTTTTTTCCACTTCTAGTGGATGGCACTTGATGTTAATACAGTTTTTTCAAATATTAATTCATTAATTGAATTTAATTAATTTTAGTTTTATATCGGAGAAAAAAAATTCTAAATTAATATTTTTCTTTGTTGACCTAAGTAGGAACTGACTTTATTTTTTTTATATATTACTTGTTCCTGTTAATGTTCTTATTTGGTTGTCTTAAGGGGAAAATGCTAACAAGTCTGATGGAGAGACGGTCCGATGTGTTCAAAAGACATCCGCTTTTTACTTTCCGAAAAGAAAAGAGGAGCGAAGCGTCGCCTCCTTTTCTTAAATACTCAAACAAGGATCTTCGTGCTCAAAAGCAACCTGTCTTAGGCTGCTTGATGGAGCCTGCACTCTGTCAAAACCCACTTATCTCGCCATCAGACGGAGGAGATCGCAATCCATTTCTCTCCGCATGGTTGAGTCCAGAAATATCCAATAAATCATCTTCCGTTAGGGGATCCATCGATCCTTTTGAGCCCATTTTTTCATCCTTAAATAAAAGCGCAAGTATCGTAGCAACGGAGACTAATATTAGGCTGATGGATGCTCCGATGGATCGCTTTCGTTTCGATACAAGTTTCTTCCCTGTCTCCCAAGAAGAGGTGTTTTAAAATTGGAGAATTTATCATTTCAACGAAACACCCAAATGATATGCACGACGCATGTATTTTTAACTCTCTAAACGGACAGAGCGACATTTTTCGTCTTTTAGGCTCAGTTCAAAACAAACAATTAATATATATATATATATATGAAATATATTCGTTGTTATAGTCGTTAAATAAGGAAAACAGGCCGAGTTATTAACTAATTTCTTTTTATTATCGGAAAGTGACGGAATGTACGTACATCATACTTTAAGTTTTCATGCCAAAAGAGAACAGAAGATCCCTGCTTTTTCTCCGGTAGGGATTTAACAGATGGACATGTGATCAAAGTGAAGGGAATAATAGCTATTTTTACTATATTACGTAAGTGTTTTAGGGAAATTGCATGGCGACAATAACTCGCTGATTTCGCGAGTTGTGTGCGCGTGGAAACGATTAAAATATGCTTTTAGTAATAAATATGCCAAAACGAGAGATTTAATATACCTCCAGAGAGGGAAATAGAACGAAACTGGAGTTTAAGAAAAGTGATTTTGAAATACATTAAAATTTTAAAATATATAGTATTAGAATTTGGAATAAAATTAAGTGAGATGCCAGATTTCAGAGATTTGACCAAATACAGAAAAGTTCAGTTTCTTCATTTTAAAATCTAATTTTTGCGACCTTAAAACTATTAGATTAAAATAATCGAGTTCTCAGAAGGTTGGAAATTAAACATATTCTTATTATAACATTCATTTTTTAAATGGGATTTTTAATTTCATCTATAGGAAGCATGCAATGACAAAGAATATTAATCAACAAAAGATTAGACCAGTATATTTGGATGTAGAACTCCTTAAGATCGAAAATCCTGAGCATATAAGCAAAATTCCAAAATGCAATTAGTGATATGAACTTATGAGCGCAGACCTAATTGTGTGCCTTATTGAACGCAAGCCGTGGTGGCTTAGTGTTAAGGTATCGGCTTCGAGACCCAAGGATTCCAGGTTGGATACCCT
>BGPR01001840.1:14289-59359 GCA_013235015.1 Araneus ventricosus | reverse complement strand
CTATGTTGACCGCACAGATTTTCCAGATCATTATCGGAATGGAAGGCTCTATTTTTAGTTAAAGTGAAAGCAATTACACGTTATATCGCTATTTTGCAAATGACAATATCCTAAACATTATCTCGTATCTTCACACTGTGCTACGAATATAGAACAAGAGGGAGTTTCCTCTCCTAGGCTTCATAGTATATTTACATGGCAAAGCACGTTTTGTGTTTAGCTTCGTCCTTTAAGCCGGTGATCCAGGCCAATCAAATCTATACACTACTAATCACTCCGATTTCCTACATCTGACATTCTCCGGTTTTCTCAGTGAACCACGCACCCTAAAGTTGGACATTAACGAACACTCCGCTCCACACAAATAGCGTGGTGGCACTCCATTCCATTCCATTTTTCAACCCATCCATATAGGCATGTCATTCAATACCGCACCACTCCATGCAAATGCATCTACTACCATCACTTCGATCCCCTACTGCGCCTACTTTCATCCGGCCTTCAAAACGCTAATCCCTTCCAGGTCCACTTTCGTTTAAAGTGAGAGAGTCTCCCCCTCCCCACACATATACATCAGCCGCATTTCAGCATTTATGACCCGTCAGACCAAATGAATTTCAAGCGAGCCTGAATTTTCAAACTTTCGACCACACACGTCAACTCCTATCGCATTAACGACCGGTTTTGGCACCATGCGATGAAATTTGCGCTGTCTGGAGCAATCGTGAATGTCCAGTTTAACACTACCTACACCTGCCATATTTATCGCTCGGCAATCCAAATGGAAGGATGTATGTTGGAAGGGGTTGTATATTCAATTTCACACACAACGCCAATTCAGATCGCTTTTTAAAACTAACGATGGACTTTGGTCTGGAGTGGTCGTGAATTTAGCATTTTAGTGAGACACCAAGAATATGCATTTTGGACTTCTTCCCTCCGACCAATTGGGTTGTTGTAGAATTGCGGATTTCTCTCAAATTTTGGAGGAAATCCGCCAACGGTAAGTTTGTCTGTCTGTCTGTGTCAAGGTGAACACAAAACTCAAAGAAGTGAATAAATGTATAAATAAAAATTGACACGAGGATTTATCACTAAAATTGTAGGTTTTTATGAAATTTCAAATAAAATCTCTAACTCTATTTGTACGCATGTAGACGCGATAATTAAAAAATGTAAGAAACTGAATAAGTGGAATTTAGCATGAGATCACAGCTCCAGAATTGCAGATCCGCGTCGGATTTCGTACCAAATCCGCCGACGGGTTTGTCCGTCTATCTAATCCTGTGCAAGTGGACTCTAAAACTCTATAAAGTGGGAATATGAAATTAGTTGTAGATATTTTTAGGGTAAACCGGGTAGCTATGGTTCGAAGGCCTGTTGGAGCTAAACTATTGGACAGAGAGCTTATCAAATTTTATTAACCCTCCAGCCGTTAGGCTTTTAGATTGCTAAGTTTAACGAAATTGTCACGTTAAAAGAGAAGGTTATTCTTCAAGTTGTGAGGTTTTGGACAAAAGGATTTCAACCCCCTTTTGTGGTCATTTTCGCGCCGTAGGGGCTCTATTAGACCTGTTATCGTTCAGGAGTGACAGATGACTTCTAACCTCGATTCTTTGTGACAGAATCCTTTGTTAGAAGACCCTTCTTTGAGTATTCTCAAAAAAGTTGGTCAAACTGACCCTCCGCTGATCACAGACACTCCCTCTCATTATGTCGCCGCGTGACACCTGGGCGGGGAGAAAAACTTGTCGGAGGAAAATCTCGGGTCTGACACTTATATGTAACTTTTATTTCCCGAGACTGTCTCGGGTCTGCCGTTATGAGACGAAAAAGGTTCACTCAGATATCTCGGGCCTGACGCTAGGAGGGTTAAAATATTCATTGTTTATCGGAGTATAATATATATTTCCAGTCATGACACACTTTCATTACTTTTTTATCTATGATTTTTTAAAGAAAAAAGTCAAACTACTCGATTTTTCCGGGTGCACATGTTAACGTTAAGGGAAATTAGGAAAACTCGATTTTCGGTGGAAAAGTTGAAATTGTTTTCATTTTAAATGACAATTTAAGAACATTAGTTACAAACTTCGCACGTAAAGCAGTCGTCTTCTTCCTCCGAGCCACTACAGCTTTCGTGGCCACAGATAAGACAGTTTTTACATTCGATAAACCTTTCTTCTTTACTTAAATTCCGAAATACATCATTAAAATAGAAACAGTCAACGTCTAATGTGTTTTTATCGTCTTCATCGGAGGAATCCTCAATACAGATTGTCCCGGTCTAACGCCACTTGGAGTACCCGGTTTTACCCCGAGTGCGGAGGTTATGAAAAACGAAATAGAACCCCGCAATTATTGGAGTAAGTCCCTATGGTTTGATAGGGTATGAATCCTTAATGAAAGTATAATAAATTGCACTAAATATAGTTTTAATAACTATAAGGATTTTTAAGTAATTATCGTTTAAAATCAAACGAACATTAGAGAGTTGACGTCTCAGAACAAATTAACCTTCACAGACGCAGTGCATTCAGCAGAAACATCACGCCACCATGACTGTTCCTTTTTCTTGACTAGTAGAGTGTAATTCAGTATCTGTCTACTATATAGGAAAAATAATAGTGCCAGAATCAAGGGTACCCGACTTTACCCTACTCTTCCCTATATAAAAAAAACCGAGGAAAAATCCAAAATGAATATGCGATTCCTTTTACTCTATCATGAAGCTAAAAGTCCCCAGGAGAACATCCTCGTTGGTTATTATTCTTCTGCGCAAAAGACGATAATTAATAAAGAATAAATCTAGAAGCCATCGCAATTTGAAACTAATCGTTATACTAACACGTTTTAGAAGTTCCGGAATTAATTTTATTACTGAAAAATGGATCAAGATAGTACCTGGTTATTTAATGTGTCCTTAGATATAACTAAACTGTGAATCTATGTATTTTTTGACGTGAAAACGTCTTTCCGCTCGTTACAGTGATAGTCGGTGGATCTTTCTTGTGTGACAAAATACCGTCAGATTTGAATCGCTAATAACTACGAGACTAATAATGCGAAAAGAATGCTTCACCCCACAACGGATATATCATATCTGTAAGAGTTTGTCACGTAGTATTTTTCTTGCCTGTGACGTCATCGTACCAGTTGTGGCGCATGCACTATATGTATTTGAACTGAATGAAACCTGTCCTCACCAATCGATCAAGTGATGCCCTGCAGAAAATGCTTCAAAAGCCATGGTGACTATGTGGAAAAGTAAATGTACCATTGCCTTTCTACTTTTGCTTCGCTCTTTGATTTCATGAATAAACCTGTTCTCTCAGAGGACTTGTTACCTTACTTTTTGAACCACCTACGTATTAAAAGTGAATGAAACCTGTTTTCACTAGTCGGTCACGTGATGATGTGCAGGGAATGATATAGCTCATTCACACTTGGAAAATATTTAAAATGTTCCGGAACTCTTTGAACGTAGTAGTATATGTTGTGATGTTTTTCCTTCCCGCGAGGACATATTCCCACGAGAAAAGAGTCGAGTACCTTTCACTTCAACCGCAATCCAGCCACACCTGGTGGTCATTAAGAAGACATTCGCGAAGGTAATAGTTGCAGGCGGACAGCGACCACAATACACAGGAATAAATATGTGTCAGAGACCGCATTTGGGTCGGCTATCAGGAGATTAGCGGTGCTCTTTCATGTCACACCTGCATACCTCCTGTGGTTATGAAACTCAGGAACAATCCCACGGTCGGAATTGACCATTGGGGACATAGAAGTTTAGTCGTTGGTCGCCCAGGAGTACGGTTGTCCAGTGGAGTGAAAGGAAGGCGGAGCTCCACCCCTTGAGGTAGGGACAAAAACGGGGGTGTTGGAGTTGGAACAAGGAGAGCGGTGAAGAACCGATTAGGGAGGCTCGAAACGGAGTTTCAGTCTCCGGCAGTGTAAAGGAGATTTGTGACCAGCTCTGAATTAAAGTCCCGAATTGATTCGGACTTACGCAACGATCGCTGAGAATCAGCAATTATTTCAGACATCTCGGCTTTTCCAATTTCGAGCACTCCTTGTAGTCTCGTGCTTAGGCTATCACCCAGATAAGGAAATTAGTCTGGATCTCCATATCTTGTGGAACTCTGACTCGATCGAACCTGAACGTCAAACGACCTGCGAACTCGAATGAACGAACTTTGTAAATAATCACTTACTCCAGATTGCTTACACAAGAACTTGTTATTTAAATTATAGCTGCGAAAGTGTAAATAAAATTACTTAGGTCAACCTACCTAAACATTGCACTTATTTGTTCATACTGGTCGCTCATAGGCCAAGACACCACAATGCCTTCATAAAATATCTTCTTATACGAATTTATTGCTACTTTTCTACAAAAGAAAACCTTGGTCCAAAAAGAAAGAAAAAAATACATTAAATCAGCCTTCTCCGAAAAAGAAAAGAGGCATAATACCGGGCTCCTGTAGAAATCCGGACGCAACCAATTCTCGCTGCCAAAAGAAAAATAGCTCCGTAAAATTGACTTCTGGGCGTTACTAATGATGATGACCGACATCGCTCGTTAACTCGGAAATCGGCGAATCCTAATGCCCGGCCAGTGGTCAGTAATAGCCAGCTGCTCGATCCTTAATCGCTTTCAATCAGTGGGTGCTACATGGATCACTGAGAGTTTCGAATAAGAAAGACTCATTTTGAGAAAGTTGGCCTATACATTGGTTTCGTACCTGCAGACAATGACACTCTCTCCTTACAATTTCAGTTGTCCAATTTTAAACTTTTTCTTGTGCAAAATTAAATTCAACCTAAATGCAAAATTAAATTCATTGGCCTTACTGACTGAGCGAAGGGAGGTCTCCGTTTCAACTCGACCGTTCAGCATTTTGTATGTCTGTAAATTAGTTTGTTGCGCATTCACATCCAAACACGGTGTTCGAGTTTCTTCGAATTTGACATGAAAGTTCCTTGAGGTCATAGAAAACGGAGTATATGAAGAATTTGCATCTTTTATTCCGTTTCAAGATGGTGCCGTTATATAGGATTAAATGATTTGGAGAATCAATGTCCTGTTTGGCACCATTGAGGCATTTCAGTTATTTTGGTCATGGCGAGACATTTATTGTAGTTTTTTTAATAATTACAAAAGCAGAGACTTAGGTAAATAATTGAAATTCGAAACAAATGGCTAAACCTTAATAAACTTCGATTAAGAAGACATGTTAGGGTTTGTTTGTTTTTTGACGCGAGGTCTACTGTTCACAAAATTACTACTAGTTGACTGAGAGAAGCGAGTTTCTGTTTCAACTCAACAATTAAGCATTTCGTCTCTTAGTTTGCGAATTTGTTTCTTACGCAGTCTCGACCCAAAGCGGTGTTCGATTCTCTTCGAATTTGGAATGAATATTCCTTGAAGTCATTGAAAACGATGCATGTGTAGAGATTTTTATTTGTTGATTCAGATTCAAGGTGTTGGCCGTTTTCATTATTCCAATGTTTTGGCACCTTTAATCATTCGAGTTATTTTGGTAATAACGAGACACTTCATTATAATTTTGTTAGCACTGTTAAAAGCGGACATTTAATTTTATTGTGTGAATGTTAATAAAAGTAGACTTATGTGATTCGTATTCGAAAAGAAGTGGCTAAACCTTTAAAGATTGCGATGAAGAGTGGACCTCAGATTCATTTTTTATTAGACTCAAGGTCTACTGTTCACACAACTTCTACTATTGCGTATTAAGCATGTTAATTAAATACACCGGTGATATGTTATATCTTTGACCCAAGTTCAAATGCCAATATACAGGCTTACTCAAAACATTTTCACAGATTATAAACGACTATAATTTTCGTGTAAACAAAGATAGGATGATAAAATCTGAGCACAGTATAGATGGAAGGTTGAAGGTTTGTGTGTGTACGTACGTAATAATACCCCTACGTGATTTCCTAGGGTCGCGCGGGAACCATCACTGCGCCAATCTTTATTCCCTCTCGTACCCCTTGATTAATCTTTTTCTTTTCGAACATTCAAAAGAACATTTTGTAAAATATTTTTTCGGACATAGGATTCAACGTTGATCAATGTAGTGTTACAGTATGATCCTGTTGCCATCTGTCGACGGTAAGAATAATTTCACTTTAAAATATTGAACAACGCTGATAAATGTAGAAATTAAAATATTGTATACATTGTAATGTATAGTATGATATATAATATTCAGCATCTTAAAGAATAATTGTTCCAGTGGTGTTTTTTTAAATGAAACCTCCAATCGAGTGATATCTTGAGTTAAAATGAAGATTTTTTATAAAAAAAATATTGTTTTTATAATATTTGTGAAAATTTAGTATCTCAGAAATACTGATACATACAATACAATACTTTGTTACGGTATTCGGTGTTTCTCAGTGTTCATAATATTGTATAACATTGTGCAAATATTATATAATATTTCTGTGCTACTGGGGACGTACCTGAGCAAATCTTCAAGTTTTCTTCTGTATCGTGCTCTTATTTTGTCTTCGATCGCGGTTTAGACGAAAATTATACTCGTTTATAATCTGTGCAATAGTTTTGAATACCCGTGTCTTTTCAAACTCTCTTCTATGAGGATGGATAAAAAAAGTTTACAAAGGTAATAAAAAATTATTTATTAACATTAAACAGAAAATACAAAAGGGAAATAAAGAGACATTCTTGACGATCACTTTTCCACATCATCACCAAATCAATTTAGGCAGTTATCTGAACGCAGGACCAACTTGTTTTACCCGGCTGACTGGGTGCCGAATCTGGGCTCCAGACTTCCCACTTGAACTTTCGCAGCTATACTTGAGTTTTGCGAGCAGTATGGGCATTGTCGTGCAGGAGGATGGTAACATCACTCAACATGCCAGGGCGTTTGCGTCGGATAACTTCACGATGGCCCAATGATAATTTCCTTCTTCCGAAATGGAAGGAACACTTATCTGGAACAAGGTTCTTTTCAGAGAGTGATGCGAGAACTGGCTCATTGGCAAGGACGTGATTTCTGCCAAGCCGGGTAAAACAAGTTGGTCCTGCGGTCAGAAAAATGCCTAAATAGATTTCGTGATTATGTGGAAAAGTGATCGGCCAGTATGTCTCTTAATTCCCTTTTGTACTTTCTCTTTATTGTTAATAAATATTTTTTTTATTATCTTTGTAATTTTTTGGGGATCCATCCTCGTACAAATTTACTCTTCTTCTACAATTACTGTTTCTCCCAAGAAACAGTAATGATTATGGCCAACCATTCCAATTGCTTTCCTCATTGTTTGCACAAGTAATATTCAAAAAAATTTCGTATATGTAATAAAACTCGTAAAACAAAATCCCAACCTAATTTACCATTTTCAATTCGGAAGCATGGTGGCACGCGCAGTTTTATAATATATACATAATTCACATTCCATTGACCACCACATTTATTTTGTTATCATATTTATCTAAATAAAACCAATTTTTGTTGCTCTAAAATCTTATTTCTTCTACTTCACCTTCTCTTCGACATGCGACCAGCATCACTTACGACCACAAGAAATAAAATTCGAATTTCAAAATAAAAGATATTTTCAGGATGAATTTTTGTTTACAATACATACTATAGAGTACATATTATGCATTTTTCATATTGTGCGCAATAATTATACGTATATGGATTGCATATTTGTGTTTTATGCACGATTTTTACAACCGGTTCAGACGACAATAGTGTTGAAAAATGTAAATCCAATATTAACCGTGAGTCATATTGGAACTCTGTCGTAAATCAAGAAGACAAGACGCAACGGAACATAGGCAACCCTATTCACTTATTAAACTTCCCAAACCTCACATAAAAGGCCTCCTCCGGAAGAGCATGCTTGAGGAGTGGCAAACCTTATGGAAGAATGGCGATACAGGAAAGAAAATATATAACATCATGCCCTCAGTTAGTCTCCGTCCCACTAACTGGATTAGAGAGGATGTTATCTTCTTCTCTCAACATGGACCTTTCCCTGCCTACCTCAAAAGGTTTAACCTGTCTGACAGCGATTATTGCAGTTGTGGTGGAATTGGCACGGCACTTCACTATGCCACGGAGTGTATTTATACAGTGTCTTGGCATATGAGGAAGCCAGCGCCAAACTTCGAACAAGAATGGCTGAAAAGGGTCGCCAATAACCTCGTCTCCAGGCATAAAATTCGTGGGATTATCAAATTCATGAGCGAAAACAGAGATCTGTTCCGGCCTCCCTAGACTTCAACTTTCCAGTGAGCTGAACTAAAAGACTCAATTACCGGACATCCCCCCTTCCCCTTTAAAAAAGAAAGGAATAGCAACATCTAAAGAAAAGAAGACTTTGCGAACTAATAGTGTAAAAGTGAAAATTCCTGTGCTGTACATAGTGTATATATTTCCTTCTTTCTGTTTATTTTATTTTTCTTTTTCTTAAATAAAATTCCCGTGTCTTGACCATCAAACCTTTCAGTGACCTGTCTGGTCACGGGTACGGGGATAAGAGACGGCGTTCTGTTCTGTATAAAATAAAATATAAGTAAAATATAAAATGTATTTGTATAATGTACATGTGCATGTAGTCCACAACACAGAACCTAGTGAACATCAGACACCTTCCACCCAATGCAAATTCCATAAAACTCCTTTTTCCCTTCCAAGCTCATTTCCATGGCTAAGGCATTACGTCTAATAGCAGGGACATTAAAGGACTCGGGGTTCCTGGAGAAGACAGGCGATCATTGCCTCGGGCCCCGGAGGTGAAGGAGCTGGAATCGTTCGGATGAAAGATGGGGGTCGGAATCCAGCTTCTGGGGGAACCGCGGGGATTTGGAGATATTCCTAATACAGAGGAAGTAACAGATCGTTGCGGCATTTTCGCGCGAGTTGGCTGCCTCGTAAAGCGGTGTAGAATATTTTAGATTCCTCTTCGGAGGTTTTCCTACCGAAACAAAGTTTATTTTCGTAGCCGAAATGTTCCTCTGAAAGTCATTTTCATTATAGACCAGTTCTTATAGCTGGGTTTTCTTCGGGGTTTTAAAATATATATAAAGCTTTTTCATTAAATATTATATTATTCAAAATTCTCTTATCGTGTGCAACCTTATTTTAAGTTGCAGCAAATAGTTTGTAAATCTCGTAGCAGTGTTTTGCATCGATATGTTTGAAAACTGCATTATTTATTACATACATTTATTCCATAAAACTGTTTTTCCAACCCTTTCTTCCAGTTAACTGATATTCACATGCATTTGTTTATGTTATATATAACAATGTAAACGAGAGACGTAAAACAATGACAATGACCAGGACATATAGAGAAAAAAGAAAAAGAAGAAAAATGGAAAGAATATCATGGTGAACGTCTCTTCAGGAGAGGAGATTTCCCAATAACTTTCAATACGTGCTTTTTTCTGAGCAACGGGAAACGAATAAACGCTAAAAATAAGCCGTTATTCCCCCCCCCAAAAGCCCCAACCATAAGAAAAGACATGCTTAGAATAAAACAAAGAAATATGTATGTATAAAAATATGTAGGGGAAAGTGGGATAAGATGTGGTATCTAAGGTTCAAAGGCCTGTTTTAGCTAAAATATTCGACATAGATTTCTCAAATTTTATTGAAATATTTATTGTGTATCGGAATACTTTCCAGACAGTCACAATTTCATTACTTTTTTTATCAAAGATTTTTTAATAAAAAAAAGTCAAACTACCTGGTTGTTAACGTTATGGGAAATTAGGAAAATTCAATTTTCAGTTGAAAAAATGCAATCTTTTTTATTTTATATGACAATTTAAGAATATTAGTTACACACAAAATTCACATGCAAAGCAATCGTCTTCTTCCTCCGCGTCACTGCAGCTTTCGTGGGCACAGATAAGACAGTTTTTACATTGGATTAATCCTTCATCTTTATTTAAATTAGAAAATACATCATTATAATATAAGCAATCACATTTTTAACAAGTTCATCGGAGGAATCATTCATACTGACTGTCCCGGTGTTACGCCACTCGAAGTACCAGGTTTTACTCCGAGTGCAGAGGTTATAGAGAACAAAATAGAACCGCAAAATTATTGGAGTAAATCCTTATTATTTGATAGGCTATGAATCCTTAGTGGACGTATAATAAGCTGGATTAAATATAGTTTTAATAATTGTAAGGATTTTTAAGTAAGGATAGTTTAAAATCAAACGAACATTAGAGAGCTGACGTCTTCAAACAAGTAAACCTTCACGGATGCAGTGCATTCAACAGCTACAACACGCCACTATGACTGTTCCTCTATCTAGACTAGTAGAGTGTAATTCAGTAGTCTAGACTAATAGAGTGTAATTCAGTAGTTTAGACTAGTAGAGAGTAATTCAGTATCTGTCTGTTATATAGGAAAAGTAAACGCGTCAGAATCATAGTAACTTGTTTTACCCTACTCTCTCCTATACAGGAAGGAATAAATATGCATGAAAACAAGACACCCACGGATCCTACTGAAAAGAAGCATATGTTTTATGACGGCAGTTTAGAAAACGAGCGAGGACAATCAACCTCTTAACCTGTTAGACCAGTTTAGTGACCACCATCCGCTTCTGAGTTATTTTTATGTAGTTTTTGTACGAGGGCCGGCCGATAATAAATGTACAGATGGCTGGCATACAAAGCACGCAGGAGAAATATTGTCTCGAATTGCTTCACTTTAAACGTTTAGGATCGTCGCAAGTTAGATTGAAGTGTCGTTTTGTTCAAGACGCAATTGAGCTTCCAGGAAGAAAAGAAACATGGGGTGTCTACTCGCAGAATATGCAAAGTGTAACGTCTTGCAGTTATGCTTAAAAGAACATTTACAGCTAAGATAAATTTAACATAATTTATTGATAATTCTTCTGGAGTAAATATAGAGTTGTAAACAAATATCAAAATTCTAGGTTATTAATAATATACTAAAGTAAGCCCCAAGGCGGGGTGTCCATTCACTGATAAAATAATTAGCGGGTTTCGCTATATTGTCCAAATCGGACTTCTGTGGGAAAACAACCACCATTTGTCTGTCGGGATGTCATCTTCTCTTTAGTTGCTCAGTCCCGACCTTATATCGCAACAGAGAAGAAAAACCCTTTTGCGTTCTCACGGGAACACACTTGTCTGCACAAAAGTCACCTGTTTAGGAATGTTGCCTATGGTGCAATAGGTAGATGAAAGTTCGGTAATGAAAGGCAGTAGCCCGTAAATAGAGGGGTGAGGATTCCAGATGCTTGAAGGACCGTCAGCATGAAAGGTAAGGGCAGGTGTCCATTGTTCAGATGAATGTCAAAGTGACCAGCGCCTGGGAACGCACA
Organism: Araneus ventricosus; assembly: GCA_013235015.1. NCBI lineage: Eukaryota > Metazoa > Arthropoda > Arachnida > Araneae > Araneidae > Araneus > Araneus ventricosus. The sequence goes on along the minus strand of BGPR01001840.1, from coordinate 47,977 downwards.
CACCCAGTCTTAAATCAAAGTCAGCTATCGGAGGAGGGCATACGTCACAAAAGTTTGAGGTACGTGCAGTTATCGGATTTTTGCAAGCCAAATGAGTTAATTGAGCGAAATTCAGCGCAGATTGTGGGGTGTTTATGGGCCGAACGTTTGAAGCCAAAAAGAAGTCAACTTTTGGTGCTAAAAATTCAAAAATGGACGAGCGGATATGAAAGATTATCCAGAGAAGAAAATAAGGGAGAAAAGGACTTCACCAATGGATGACAACTGCTCAAAAGTCGAACGTTTGATTAAACTCTCTGAACACGGCTAGAGTGAGAATTTCAGTTCCCCAAAAACTGGAGTAAATTTTCGTTCACGAAAAAAGAATGGAATCCTCCCTTTCTTTACAGAAATTCCAGGAGGACGACACCCAAGGTGGGACGATCAATTGTCAACAAAGAAAGGAACTACTTTTCTCCCGTAAATTTCACTCAGGCGCTCTAAATCGCCTGAGTTCGGCTTCTCTCTATTTGGGCGGTTTGAGGCGGATTAGGGCTCATAGAGTTAAGGAATATTGTCGCATTAAAGTTCGTGAAATTGCTGAAGTGACTGGAATTCCTAAGAGTTCTTTCTATTCATGAAATCTTATGCGAGCTAAACTTCCATAAGTTTCGGCTCGCTGCAAAACACCATTCTGGAGTGCTTCAAGCAATGTGACAAACAGCAGTACCATAAAGGGATGTTCAAACTAGTGTCACGCTGGAATAAATGTCTCAATGTTTATGGAGATTATGTAGAAAATAAACAAAAGTACGTAAGTAAGTAAGTTTTCTTGAATTATAAGTGTCAGTGTAATTTTGCCTTGCACTTTTATTATCCGACCGCCCTCATATTCTGAGATTTTTGTTCTATATTTTCAAATGTATTATTCTTTTGAAAGAGGATTGATTTTGTCAGCTAGGGACCATGATAGTATAAAATGTGCAGACATTTTTCGAAACTCATACACCTGAAGTAGTCAGACTTCCCCCAAAATCTGCTTTTGCAGTGTTTGTGGGTCAGACGTACTGAAATATATGGTTTGAATTGCGATAGAAAAATTTTCTCCAGGTTCTTCACCCCCAGTAAGCGAAAGTGTTTCATTTACAAAACTGCAACCGAGTCGCATTCACTCAAGTAAAGCTCCGTTGTTAAAATTCTGCATAGTAATGCTTTGAATTGTACGCGACTGTTCTGTTTCTACTGTTCCCGTTGTTAAAAAGAGTAGGAAAGTGACTGTGAAATGGTGTTCCTCACCCAAAGTCTCCTGATTAACTCTTTTGATCTGCCCTAGTTAAGAAGACCCCCCTCTCTTAGGGTTGTCCTCAATTAACGCACCTCCCCTCCCCCTCCCGTCGTGTTATAAAGGGGTTCATCCATTAGAGTCTCAACTCGGCGAAGTTCGATTAAGCGGCGGCAGAAAGCATTGTGATGAAACGAGATGGATGGCTTGCCGCGGTTGCGAGCATTCAATGAAGGAAAGGGCGTCCCCCCGTTTTGTTCCAAGGAACAAGTAGAGACCTCATTTGTCCAAATCAGAGGTTGGGATCAAGTGCCGCATCGCGGTAGAAGTGGGAAGCCTGTGGGCATTGGCAGCGTTGCTCACTTCGCGCTCCATCCACCCCCAGCGACTCGCCCTCAGTCTGCTCTAGTCGTTGTCCGAATCCTTTATGAGTTCAATTGCGGCTTCTGTTTTGAGAAGCGATGATCGAAATATCTATTTCTTTGGTAGCGAGTGTCACCAAAAATAACCGGAGTTAACTTCAATCCAACCGGAGAGTATTATCGGCGCTAATTTATAATTTACACGAGGGTAAACTCAATGGTAGCGCATATTGCATTCTCAAAAACTATGAAATAATAGCCTCAATGCAAGGTAAACTTGATCACATCAATTCGGTGTTCCAAGCTGAAATGCTTGCAATTAAAATGGCAATTTAAGCAGCTTCTTCCCTTCATAGACCAATCAAAATTTGGACAGACAGTTTGTCAAGTTTGATGGCCATACTTAATCCTAAATTCCACCATAGTATGGACCGAGAGATTCAAACCCTTTTGCTCTCCCATAAACACATTCACCTCAGATGGCTTAAAGCCCACGTCGGTTATTTAGGCAACGAATGCGTAGACCAATTAGCCAAAGAAGCCATCACAAAAGGTGATCCTTTCTTTCTCCCTAAGCCACTTTCCTACCAGAAATCTGAGATAAGGTCAGCTGCTTTAAACATCTGGCAAGACAACTGGGATAATGGAGAAACTGGCCGCAGTACACACGAAATAGTGCCTAGGGTCTCATACAAGCCACTAGAATGGAATAGAGAAGAGCTAATGTTCGTTACAGGACGCGGGTCCTTCCCTTCATACCTTCAATCTTCGAACACATGACAACTTCTCGTGCGGAGGAAAAGGAGATCCAATGCACTATGCCGCAAAATGTCGGTTTACCTTCTCCTGGCATTTCCAAACTCCTACAGTGGTACTCCTTAAATTACAATGGTTGGAAAACATTCTCACGAATAACTTGTCAAGAACCCGACTTCCGACTCCTAATGCGTTTCATACGTGATGAGAACAATCTCATTGTAGAGGATAATCATTGAGCACGCATCCACCCAGACTGACACACACTTCCGGCTACTTATGACTCTTCTTTTTTTTTCTACGTATTTTTATTATTTCCATATTGTTTTGTTTTCCATGTTGTTCTTATGTTTCTTTCTTGTCCAGTGTATGTTTCCTTTTCATTATTATTTGTTTGTGTCCCTGTTATATGTTTTTGTCCTTTCTAAAAAATAAAATTCAACTCCATCCATCCAAACCGGAAAGGAACCAAATGTCTCTAAACACAGGGATGCAGGTGGTGTAATGTAATGCAAGTGAAAGTGCCAACTTCACAGTGCGTGAATGCCTTAGTTTTTGGAAGAAGGCGAGGATTATTACAAGAAAGGCACCTCATCGTGTAGAAAAAATTATGAAGATGTGCTCTTATTGGCGCGTTCAAAAAAGTGCCTGCCGTGGGTCAGACGCGCAGAAAGAACATGAACATTAGTTCATATCGGATTTAAGTTATTTATCGGACAGCTAAGGCAAATGCTTCGGAAATTATAAAAACTGAACAAAACAGAAAATTTTTATTGAGTCAAAGAGATCCAGGGCGGAAGGGATGTCTTACGGGAATCGATATGAAGCTTGTAAAGAGTGAAGAAAGGTCATCATTGAGAGTCAGGGAACATGAAAACAGACGGTAGAGGGCTCATTGTAGTTCGGAAATAGCTGACAATTTCATGGATTCATCAGAAGAATCGTCATTCATCAGAAAAAAGACGGGATAGGGCTCATTGTAGTTCAGAGATAGCTGACAATTTCATGGATTCATCAGAAGAATCGTCATTCATCAGAAAAAGACGGGATAGGGCTCATTGTAGTTCGGAGATAGCTGACAATTTCATGGATTCATCAGAAGAATCGTGAGGCATCCTGGATATTTCTGAGCGACCTGGGACTTCATCAAACACCATACAGACCAGGGAGGGTCCGCAAACGCGATACGCAGTCGGTCTTTCCGCGCATGACGTCGTATTGGGACAAATTTCCAAACTCTCTGCTATTCCAAACGGCTTCGAATTAAAGAAATAAATTTATTCCATCTGTAAGAAACTGTAAAAATACCCAATTAATGGTCCGTTGTTGTATCTTCATCATTTTACATCACGATATTGCTTCCTATAGATTATAAATTCCCCGCGCTATGTACTTTTATTTTCAATGAAAATGAATCATGTTCCTTATCTTTTTGTTTACTTTACAGTAATTCCAAATAAATAATAAGCTTCTTGAGAATACTATTTGCTTTTTCCCTCTGTCTAATAGGAGTTTTCATTGAATGGAAATAAATAATGTGATCCTTTGGGTTTATTTAAATCTAGTCTGGAGTGAGTCTGGGATTTTTTGTTTGTTTATTTTTCTCCTCACATTCCAAATTAAAAGACGGGAAATTTTAGTTTTATTATGAATATTTCTCGTCTGATTCAGAGCTGAGTTGGTTGCTTGATTGTTAAGGAGAGGGTTTTGAATTTTCCTTTGTTTCGTTAACTAAAGATTTAAAAAACGGCTCTTTTCAGAGCCCAATACTATAGTTTCTAGGAAAAAAATGAAGCTAATACAATGCCTGTGTGCTATTGTCGGATGTTCGATGCATTTGGGAAATTCCAAAGGCACAAACTTTTCTTTTCATTCATTTCCGAAAGTTCCTGATGTTAGGAAAATTTGGATTTTTAAATGCAGAAGGAAATATTCTGTTTTAAGCATAAAATAACCATTTTTGCAATCATCTGTACATAGTGTAAATACTGATTATCACATTTCTCGAAAGTTTTGAAATTATATATGTATTTGAAAATGTAATATTTATGAATTGAATTATGCATGTGATATAAATGTGCATAATTCTATTATGGATTTTGCGATGAAAGCAATTATGTAAAAATAAGCTATTTTGGTTCCTATTTATTCAAAACTATAAATTGGTTTTAGAAGGCTCTGAAAGGTTGTTGATTTTGTTTTCAGTCAGATAAAGTTAGTGAAACACTATTATTTAAAAGAATGCGTGTTTTATAATATCAGGCAAAATTATTCTTAACTATAGAGCTCCTCTCGTCCACTGTTTTAACTAGAAATGATTTTTATTTATAAAGTTTGGGGATTATAGACGTAATTATCTCCTTATTTCTTGCATAGAAACCATATCAGAAAATTAGATATTTGCGTTTTATTATAATTTTTAATAAATACTCAGAATTTTTATTTTTCGTAATGTGCGACTCTTGAACAACGTTTCCACAAAAAAAATCTGGCTTAGAAAAAGTTTTTCGGTTGCTAAATGAGCTCTCAAACGATTCATTTATTCCGTTACGTAACACTGGGACGAAAAGCATGCTCCCAATCTGACGTCATCACTGCATCCACTCTCTGTGAGCCTAACATTACTACTCTCAAGTAACCTTGATACAGACGACTCTTGAGAAAACATAGATGCACAAATAGGATTAGGGATGAAAAAGTACGAGGGAGGAAATGTTTTTTAACTCTAAAATTAATGGCTGTATTCGATCGATGAAACATTGGTCAGAGAAATGCCATTTTTATTTTAGAAGACACAGCTGAGTTTTAGGGCACATCATAGATGAATTGCCACTCAGGGGCAGAAAAAAACATACGATGCCCCGGTTCCACTGGATGCTACTGGAGGTCTTAGACTTGGAGATTCATCCAAATGTGGAGGTCGGAATTTTGTCGATTGCAATACACTCGCTTATAGCCATGCACACGTGGAAATAAAAAGTTATCAACCTGTCAATCTCTTCATGTGAAAATTGTGATCACGCATTTTAGTCCCGTCGAATTGTCATGTAGAGTACCAAAATGTGGGTAAAATACTGCACCGTCAGACTAAGAAAATAGCCGATCTTTATATCAAAAAGACGATTTATTTGCCATTTACAAAATAAATCGTTTAACCGTACATAAATGTTGAAGAACTGGCTTTTCAAGCTTGAAATCTGCTCACGCATTCGGCGTCTCCAGAAAAAATACAACAAAAAAACAATGGTAAAGCCGTAAATCAGTTCAGCATTTTAAATATAAGGTTGACTAATAATGAAAACAATTCGTTACAATACATAACAGAAATTGTATTGCTTTAAGTTGTTGAGTCGGCCATGCAAAACATGACACTGTATTCTGCACACGGACATAGGACCGGATAAGGGGGAAAGGGAAATTAGAACCATCGGTTTTTTGCGTTTAAATAAAAGGCTATTAATCTGAGAGAAAAAATTTAAAATAGAAAGCTATAGTTATTAAAAAGATCTATAGAGTGGCATTTCGAATGTTCAGATATCTTAATTACATTATGAGTAAATTTTAAAACACATAAATTTTGGAAAATTATTTTTAATTTTTTTACAATTTGAGCGAAAGTTTTAAAATTCTACCATAGTATGTATCTTATAAGGTGGAATATTTGATAAAAATTTCAGAACGATGTGTTTTTTTAAATTCAACATTTTCGATAAAAAACAGGGTCGTAGAAAAATGCCTATAAGTACTTTTCTGTCTAGCCGAATTCGTGGCGAGGAAGCCAATACTACTCTTAAAGTGTTGTTCAACGATTTCAGACTCCTTCCATAGGGTCGTTTTTAAAAAGGAAGTGGTGAAAATTAACTTTGAAGTCATCATTTTGTGTGAACTATTACGCCCGAACGCATTCATTCATAACGGAAGAACGCGTTCAGGTACAATAATGGGAACATGATTTTTCTTTAATGTAATTAATTTATTATATTCGTTATTTAATTTTTAAAATCAACTATGAAGAGGGGAGCGAAATAATATTACTGTGCTCCGACCGCCATTTATCCCTGGTAAGTCACTGAGGGCAGCACATGATGCCCCGGTCCAAATACTCTCGTTAAGCCACTGGATGCTGACCAGAGATGAGATGATACTCTGATGATTTCTCTCTCTCTCTCTCTCTCTGATGATGAGAGATGATATCTCTCTGATGATGAGTGATAATAATTCTCTGATGATCTCCATATATCTCTCTCTCTGATGATCTGTCTCTCTAATCTCTCGGATGATGACAGATGATATCTCTCTGATTATCTATCTTTCTCTGATATCTCTGATGATGAGAGATGAGATTGGATGCTGACAGAGAGAGATGGAAAGGGGTTGCCTATTTTAACCTCCAATGCGAGTGTCTTCTTCATGCAGTGGCGTAGTGACTGGGGAGAAAAGGGCGTATGGATAGTCTTACAGGACAATGGAGCCACAATATAAGTGTGTATTTTGTACCTTTCTTAAACTGAATGTGGTGAGGGAAAGAAAAAGTAATATTATCCTCCTATCGTCAATTACCCTCTCTACGCCACTGTATCTTCCAACCCTGTTTCATTTTTTTGGGATCCAGGGAGGTCTTAAGGCTCTATCAGACGGCAGTCGGCGATTTCCTTGTGCATTAGAGTAATACCACTCACCAAAAGTTTCTAGTCACATGACGCATTGAGTTAAATGGTCAGACAGGATTTCGGTATCATGGAAGGCGAACTACGTCACACCCGATTGGTTTGAATGTTCGCTGCTGACAGTTCTAAGTAACTATCGTGTACATTTTCAAGCCTATTGATGCAGACCACGATGTTCTGGCATCTTGTCTGACCGGTCGCGAAAATTTTGGCGAGTGGCATTACTCTAATGAACACGGAAAACGCTGCTCGTCTGATAGAGCCTTAAGACATGGAGATTCATCCAAATGTGCAGGTCGGAATTTCGTCGATTCCAATAATCTCTCTTAGTTTACCGGCGAAATAAAAAAGTTATCATATGAAAATTGTGAGCACGCATTTAATGAGCAGGAAATTATGCTCGAACGCGAGATTCCTCTGGGTAATGAAATTTAATGAGCGCCGGTGCGAAATGTTATCACTTCGGGATTGAATCGTATCTTGTCCGCTGGAGGGGGTCATTAAAATGCGATTAGGGTGATCGTTTTATGACGGGCATTTACGACGCCTCACGCAGCGTTCTCCGTTTTCCGAACGTGGAAGGGTGATAGCGGAGATGTATGACGTCACACGGTTGAAATACGTGGTTATCACCAACCACGGGTAATGTAACGCTGTTGCAGACCGAAAATTCTTAAAATCGGGTGGGTGAATTCCTGTAGATCAGCTGCCTTCTTCGTAGGATTTTCGAATGATTGGTATTGGAAGTTTTCCTGCAATACTGATTACCCTAGACCCTAATAAAGATTCTCCCCTCCAATTTCTCTTAAGGACGAGTTTTCTGCTCTCTTTATTTTGGGTTCACAGAACTTCTATACCCATGATCCACTTCCTTTTTACAATAACCCTCAGATTTAACCCTTTGAAAGGCAAAAATATTTCAGCTGAATGCTTTGAAAACGTCCTCTCTGTAGCTAAATGGTGATCGCAAATGTTTCGGAGCCGGTTTTTTAGTAATTAACAGAGAGCAACTTTCTACGCCGGAGCCCGTTTAGGAGTAATAATCGAAGAACGACTTTCTGCGACGGAGCCGGTTTTAGAATAGTAATCAGAGAGCGACTTTCTACGTTCCAGCCGGATGAAGGGTTAAGCAATCCCCAAATCCATTTGGATACTGCATCAAAATTTAACCGCCCGTGATTATCTAAATCGTTTGTTTAAAAATTTAACCGCCAAACAGGCCTTAGAAGTCGACAAACAGAGCGATAACGAGCACTTATGGCAGCCTTTTCACAAAATGAACCTCTTATTTTAAGTAAACATTGAGAACTACAGCAACAGGATTATCAAATTTCATATTTTCAACATTAGAGATCTCTACATTAAACATTTATTAAGATCTTCAAACAGAGTGTTGAAATTTTGAAGATAGCCATTGACTTAGCATTAACACCGGTCTTAACCTTCTCGTATGCGTTCGTAATATGAAGCATTTTCTGTTAAATCCTTAATAAAAATCCAAAAGATACTAGAGTGTGTAAAATAATTTACCCTCTCTGCCGAAATTATGATGAAGACAAGCGACACCAGACGTACGAGGAGAAAGGGAGTAAAAAGTTCTGGAAGCTAGCAAACCTAGCTCCATCTATGAAGAAAAATTCTAACTAATTAATCAGAAGAAAAAAGGCTAATATTTAAACAGTTATAACAAATAAAACTAAATTAATCTATTACTAAAGAAGAATTATAAACTTTTAATACTCATTTGAAAAAAAACTATTAACATTAATGAAAGAATCTGGGAATCCGTTGTCTTTAAGAATATTCTTTAGATTATCTAAAGCTTTAACAAAGTTAGAATGGTTATTACAATTGCTATTTATTCTATTAATTTGAGAAAAAATGGAATCCTTTAAATTTCTATAATGAAGATTTGTAGTAGTGATGTAGTAGATTCCTAGTTTGTAGTAGATCTTGTAGAGAGATGATTTGTAGAAAGAGATGAGAAGTAGTTTCGAAGTGCAGTGAAGACAATGAAGCATACTGATTATCAGTGGCTTAGTGGCGCCCGAGTCATAAGAGGCATTTTCGCCCCCACCCATATCATCAATAGTGACTTAGCTTATGTAAACGGCGCCGCTGCATGGTATTTTTTCGCCCCCTTGTCCTATTTCACTTTAAAAAGTGACAAAACCCCATTAAGTTTTTTCACCCAGTGTCGTAGAGAGGGTCATTTGCCGCCGGGGAATAATATGATCGCCCCGGACCGTCTTGCTGGGTATGAGAGGGTTAAATTGAATTACAAACATTTTTGTATAAATGACAGTAAACAGCTAAATCGAAACACTGAACAGATATAGTTTATAGCCGTACAGATGGACGAGTCAGGGTGACCTCCTATGTGTTAAATTGTATCAAATACAGTGTCAATCAAATATGGAAAGAAATATTAGGGAATTGAAATTCTATATCAGTACAAGTATATCCATATAACTAAGTGGTCAACGCTGCAATAAATTCTTATTCATTGCATCTTTTATTTACAAGACTCTTCATCTTAATTCATCGGTCACTGTTTTTCATCTTAAATGAACGTGTGGTTGGCACTCTAGCAGTAAAGGTATTTGTGCTGAGTAAACAGTTCCACAGAAGAGATATCGTCTTTCCTAGTATTGAGCAACCATGGGAGATTTTTCACACCTTCCTTTTATGTATGGGTTGCTGATGAGAAAAACTTGAAGTCCCATTATAAACCAGCGGGAGTGTTCTCCCCTAAACTTTCTCGTATACTTCCCCCAAAAGGTGCCGTTTCTACTTTCCCCGCGTGGCTAAAAAAATTCGAACCTACTGTTATCCAGAATCCAATGACTATCAGAAGATTTTTCATTACAGTGATTGAAAAATATCTAGGCAAAGAATTCAAAGAGATGCGTACCGATTAAAACGCATCTGTCGCACACTGCTCTTGCCGTCTCAAGGACAAACTGACGTAATCGCTCCTTTCGCGAGCACAGAAGTGCGCATGTGTGTGGAGACAGCGGATTGGTTTCAATGGTAAATTATACAGACCGACAGACAGTCAACCCGTTGATGGATTTGGCCCAAAATTTTATACGGACCTACATTCATGACGGTAAAACTGTGTATAAAATTTAATCCATCTGGCTTTTCAAGTTTTTGAGTTATAGCGTTCGCATGACCTCGAACATACAGACAGACAGACTTCCCGTTGACGGATTTTGTCCAAAATTTGATAGAAACCTACAAATTATGTTTAAAGACCACATACCAAATTTTATCTCCGTAGCTCTAATAGTTTTTGAGTTATCGTGTTCACAGACACACACACAGACAGACATAATTCCAAAATTGTGTTTTTCGGAATCAGGGAGGTCTAAAACGTAGAGATTCGTCAAAATCTCGAGTTCGAATTTTTTGACGATTACAATACTTTCTCTTTGTATACTTCGTATACGAGAAAGTAAAAATAATTGTTTCTCAAAGGAAACAACAACCGAACGATTAGTTTTTGTTACCGCGAAACTTGTTGCAAAACTTCTGTCAGATTACTATTTCGAAAACTAATCTAAATTCGTTTAATCAGACGTGTGCTAATGACATTTAATTTGCCAGAAATATTACGTAAGTGATTATTATTTCAGAAAACGGGAAAAATAAAACGGCTCGTAGAAAATATTTTTTAAATGATATCATGTATCTTCAGTAATCGGAGATCATTCTTCCACGTCTTCCATTGTGTGGATTTACCACATGCAGAGAATATTAAAAAAATACAGGACGAATATAGTTTCCCATTTATTTATTTCCCTATGTGTGAGAGGAAATTAAAAAGAAATTCTTAAAACATTTTAATAAAATAAATCATCGTAAGAATAAAAACAACATTGCAAATTCGTTTCAAGAAACGACTAGGAAAGTAACGTGACATTTTATCCAATTGTTATTATTTTTCAGCGATAAACTAGTTCGCTGTTCACGAAAACAACGAAAACGCCGACCACCAGATTCGATACGCTATTTAAGACATTTTGTTTTAAATGCCGTGTTGAATCTGGTGGTCAACTTTTCGAAAAAAAGAAAAGAAAAGAAAAGAAGAAAACATAAACTCATGAAAGAAACAAGGAAAGGTGATGTTCTTTTAAGCAAATTTCGAACTAATATGCTTCCTACTAATAAGCTCCTTCATAGATTCAACATCGTCTCTTCTCCTAACTGTGAATTTTGTGTCCACGCGGAAGAAACTATATCACACATCCTTTTTCATTTCTCAAGATACCGTGATCCACGACTTCAGCTCTTAAAAGAAATTCAAGACTTGAACCCTGTTGACTCCGATACATCCCTCCAAAGCCTGTTAAATTTGGTCAAGAATGCCAAGATCAAGCTGAGAGCCCTTGAAAAATTCTTTCTGTTTTGCAACCGCTTCTAGTTCGTTTTTTCCCTCCTTATTTAATTTGTTTAAGTTTAATTGCTTTTGCTGTATCTTTAAAAGTGTTTTCTTTCATATTTTCTATGGTAAATCTGTTTGTTTCTCTTGTAGCTCTTGTAACGATGCCAAGCTTGTGCTTGTAGCGAAAGTAACAACTCTGTACAGTAAATAAATAAATAAAAATTTTGTTAAAAATAGTTATTTATTTTCAACAAACGGCTTTGTCTCGTTTTGCGAAAATAATCATAAGTTATCAAAAGAAACTTTGAAGCACGTTATTAACTGCTTTTGTAATAGTAAAGTAAGAATAGATTTTTGGTGCCTTCCACCCTATATAAATGAGCACGGTCAAAGTGATTAATTAATTTATATTATACACGGCTATTATTAACAATAATAAATGAGGAGGTTTAAGTATAATTTATAAGATTTTATTACATTATAACCAGGGATTGCTAATAATTTGCAGATATGAAGCATATCTTTACTCTTTAACAAAAATGCAACTTTTAAAATTCAGGATACATTCCATATAAGTGATAACATATGCAATAGACTTTCCCAAGTGTATCTGACTTTTTTTCTTTTTCCTCGTCTAAATTATGTTACAGAATTCAGGTTTTTTTTATCCTAAATTGTGTAAGAGAAATTTTGTTGTTGTTGTTTCATTTCTTATTGAAAATTCATTTTTTTAAGAATTTTTCCTGTTTATCGTTTCTAAATTGCATCTCAGACTTCGGTTTTTTTAACATTTTATTTATGATTTATCATATTTTATTAATTTTTCATTTTTTCTTTATTTTCTTTATGTTTCTTTATTTATTACGTTTATTTGTATTTATTTATTATTAATGTTTGTAATTACTTTTTATGTCTGCTGTTCGTATTTTATTAAATTTATATTCATATTTGTATTTTGTATTGTATTACTTTTATTGCATTATTTTACTTATATTGTTTTGTACTGTATTATATAACTAATTTTTTGTATTATTTTGTATACTTCTATTATATTGTAATATATATCTTTATATTTATATTGGAACTTTTCTTCCCACCAACATGCTTTACACCTTTTAGGTAAGCAACGTCGGAGTGGGGAATACAAAAAATATGAAAGTTATGTGTAATAATATCTAGAATTTTTATTCCTTCAAATATAAGTTTAACCATTTAATAAGACGTGCATACAGAAAAAGTTTATGTCATAAATAATAAAAAAGCAATAAATATTATAATATATTTAGCACAAATATATAATAATATATTACCAATTAATATATTTATCACACCAGGTTTCATCGATATTTATTAATATGTACCGATAAATGTAATTATTAAACGTTATTAATCACAAAGCCCGAAATACGTTGTCATTTTTATTACTAATTAACTATATTTCTTACAAGAGTCTTAATATTTAAAATAAACCCACAGGCATCGAAATAAGACGCCAGATAGCAACATCTGAAGGGTAAAAAGAACCGGAAAATAGATTATGATTTCAATAAAACAAGAAACATTTTAAAATAATCGTACTTAAAACATATCCACAAGGATCTAGTACGGAAATATTATAAACGTGTGACATTGAAATTCCATCGGATTGGGTGTGCTTTACAATAAATTAAAAAGTAATGCATGCATTTTGTGATAAAATAAAGAAGCGTTCAATGAACTATGCAAACTAAATTTAATCAACACTAACTGAATCTGCAGTTATATACAATTTTAAGAACCAATCAGGCTTACTGGTCCGAACGACCTGTCCTCGCCGCTTACACCCAATATGTGCTGGGTGGAAATCACATTCACGATCACTCCACTCAACCCAAATTCGGACGCTCAGCGTCAAAACCCGTCATTCCCGATCACTCCACTCAATGCAAATTCGGACGCCCAGCGCCAAAACCCGTCATTCCCGATCACTCCACTCAATGCAAATTCGGACGCACCGCGCGAAAACCTGTCGCGAATGCAAAAATCAGATGGGAATTGGCATTGTTTGGTTATATAAATGTTTGGAAATCCATTTGGACTGACGGACCATAAATGCTGAAATACGACCGATGCATATACGAGGGGGCGGGGGAGGCTCTCTCGCACTAGAGGAAATCGGAGTTGGCGGGGGTTCGCGTTTTGAATACGGATGGAGTTTAGTTTTAGTTATATTAGCGTCCCTTTTTGAACCAAAATGTCATTTTGGTCAGATGGCGAGGACGACACCTGAATTGGCCACTCCCTCTTATATGCGTTTTCCAACATCCATGAATTCGCTCACAACGTACGACAGGGCAAGATTGATTTAGTTTAATTTAGTTATATTAACGTCCCGGTTTGAAGAAACACGAAGGCTGTTTTACTGCGGACCTCGCAATTTTTAATCGTGGTCAGATGAGGGAGGGACTCCCTTCTCCAAACTTCCACACCAAACCATTTTTTTTATATTTAACGACATAGTTTGTGGGATTTTATATCTAATTGAATATATATTGGATATATAATTGATTTTAATGATTTTCAATTTTAATAGTATGCTTTGAATTGGTCATTTTGAATAGAATTTGTTTGGCCTTGTGGTCGATTTCATGGCCTTGTCATTTTCAGATTTTAGACATTTGAAATTAAATTTAAACTTTTAGGATCTATATAATGGTTTTAATTAAATTGTTTTCAATAAGACTTTTAACATTGAAAATTTAATGTAGGACCGTTATGTCTGATTCCCTTTCCTGGTCGGGGGCGCCTTGTCGCGTTGGAGGTGTGGGCCTGGTTGCTCTGCATTGCACATGACGGACTGGGTATCTTTGAACTGGTGGGTTTCCTGCACTGGGAGTGGTTATTCCTGTTGGTTTTTATTACATGGTTTTAATCAATATACCCGATGCATGCTTGGTAATAGAGTATTGGCATTTTTAAAGTTTTAACTGATTAGTTGTGTGGGTGAGTGTGGATTAGTTTTTATATTTTTAAAGAAAAAGGGAAAGGGAAAATGGATTGCCAATTCCTTTTGTGTGTAGAGTTTGTTTGTGTGTTTGATTTTTAGTTCCACATAATTTGTCTTTGTCTGTTTTGAGTTGACTTTTTTTGTATTTTTCATCTCACACATTGTATCTTATGGGTGGAATGCCATTGATAATTAAAATTGGGAATGTATATTTTGTGTCTCCCCGGCCATGGTCAATTTTTATTAGTAAATAACTTTCAATCCGTATGTTGTTATTTGTATTGTCTCCTTGGCCGGGTGGCCCTTGTAATGTGAGACTTTTATATATGTTAATATGTATTTAATTTCCACCCTTGTTGCGGGGTGCAGTGTGTATATATGAGGAAAAACTTTTAATAAATGCGAGTGAGGCTTGCGTCCTCCTGTTGCTGGTGGTCGGTTCTCTTCCTCTCCGACTCTTTAATGCCTGAAACCCAGTAGGGTAGGCTGGGTCGGGGTGGGTTTTGTTGCAACACACCAGCGGGAGAACGTTTGACTACCTGCGTATGATTTAACGTGCATCAGGACCACATACACGTCGGATCTTCAGTGGAATCGGGTTTCAAACATGGAACTCTTGGTCTCCAAATCCAAGACTTTCTCACTAGACCACCTAAGCCCTGCCCCATATGGTAAAAGACAGTTTGGGAAGATATGGTCCCTTCACTACAGGGTGATTCAAAACAGTTGTGCCGATTACAAACGAGTATAAGTTTCGTTTAAACAATCACCGGAAGATAAAATTTGACCAAAATACAGAAGGAAGCCTGAAGGTTGTTTAGGCACGGAATAACTGCCATTCCTGAGTTCCCTTTTGTGAGGGGGGAGTAGGCGCAGTAGGAATCGGAGTGACCCATTTCGGATGGTTTTGCTGTTTTCAGTGGAGCGGTCCATGAATGATATACCTAAATGGACGGGCCGAAAATTAGAATGCCGTGGTGCGCCACCACGCCATTTGAGTGCACCGGAGCGCTAGTGAATGACAAGCTTTAACATGTTCTCCGAGTTCTTGGTGAACAAAGCGGAGGGAGGGAGGCAGTGCCATCTGGTGGCACGATGGATAATTAAATCGATTACTAGCGTAAAAAATTTCGAACTCGAAATGTTGACGAACCTCCCAGTTTGAGACATGGAGGAATAAGTTTCGGAATTAAATTTGTATGTCTCTCTCTCTCTGCCTGTGTTGGAGTCCGCGATTCAAAAATGCAACTAACATCATAACTGCAGATGTGTATCAAATTTTGGATTTAATCCATCGATCCGTAGAAGTGCTTGTGCTAAGCAAGTAATCTATTTCCTTCCTGCAGTCGGAAAGTAAACAAAAAGAAATCACATTTCGTCGCTTAACAACAACAATACCTATCTAATTTTTTTTTGAAATTTCAAACTGAAAGAAAGAACTGAATATTTCGCAACCGATGACGATTAATTCTAAATTTTTTAAAAATCTGATATATAAACACGATACTGCATGTAACTACCGTATGTAAAAAAATCAGGAATATTCATTAGTGGTTGCGAAATATTCAGTTCTTTCATCCTCTTTGAAATTTCAAAACATCGAGATAGGTGGTGTTGCTTGTTAAGCGACAATTTGAAATTACTAATATAATAGTCCAGATCTGTCTCTCGGTAACGCTCTGACGTCATCAAGAATAAAACTCGCGCCATAGCACTGCGAGACGTTAAACAGCATTATTTCATTGTTAGAGAGCCTAAATTTCAGCAATTCTAAATTTAAAAGAGTAATTGTCGTTCTAATTTCAAATTTAATAGCTCTAAAATAGTGAAATAAAATCTGCTATCCATTGATATAAAAAATTTATCTCTCTATGATCAATAGATCCCTAGAAATTTTAAATTATATTAATCCTATATTTCAAATTAATTTCCGTTTTTTAATAGAAACTAGTAAATTAAGTCAGTGGTATATAATGCTCGTGATATAGTTTGGACGCCAAATTGTATCTGAATGCAATCGTGGCGATGTTGTTTTCTTGCCAAGAATTAAATTAGCCACCAGTGACGTGAATCAACCATTCGTTCTCAACCTCCGCCAGGTCCGTTAATTCCAGCTTACACGATGACTATCAACAAATCGCAGGGGCAAACTTTCGATCATGTTGGAATTTACCTCGATGAGCCTGTCTTTTCACATGGACAGCTCTATGTTGCAATTTCAAGGCCTAGGATTCCCAATCACGTTAAAATTTACACAAAGACATCTGAAGTGCAAGGAAAATTATTAAACAACGAAAAATACTTCACACGGAATGTTGTTTACCATGAGGTTTTTTGAATAAAGAAATATGTAAATAATATGTAAATAAAAAATATTTCCTGTCATAAAACATATTTTATTTGTTTTCAATCAATGTTAAACATTTCTGTCGCATATATATCTATTTAAACACGTCAAATTTGACGGGAAATCTCTCGAATGAAGAGGCAATTTGCACCCGTCATACCATGACGGGTGATTTTCTAGTAATAATAGAAGAGATTGCAGTAGAAATAATAACAGAAGTGATTACTGTCAAGCAAAGTGATATAATTTACCGTCAATCTTTCATATTTAATGTAGAGACACAAAAACCAAAACACGTTGTCAAGATTACTTTAAGTTGTACAACCAGAGTGAGTATAAAAGCAGGTTATGCACCCTTCTCCTGTTTGCTATAACTCTGAAGTTATACCGAACATGAGGTGGTTACCGGTTTTGTTTCGTAACCAAACCGATTGCTTCCATAGGTAAAAGAGAAATGAACCTCTTTTTTTGCATGTCGTACCTTAGTGTTATATATATTGTAACAAAATTGCTTTGTGGGTGTACGTGAATGCAATCCAATAAGCAGGATTTAAAAAAATAAAGCTCTTTATTTTACAAATATTCCCAAGCAAAGAAACGCAGCACAAGTATTAGCACAGCACTAGTAAAAATTCACAACAGAGATTACCAATAAATCTCAACACATCGCTCAAAGGTTTCTTGTTAACTCACCAGCTTGCTTGCTGATCAAGATCCAACTGACTGTTCTCGGCTTGAGAGCTTGCCTTTATACTTTTCAACAGGAAGTGACTTCATTACGTAGGAAGTGACGTAATCTCTAGAAAAATCATGAAACCAGTAGAAATAAGTGGAAAGTTTGAGGTCCTTCTAGAAAATTCCCCTTGTCGCCAAAGTCGCCAACTTTGTCGCCAAGTCGCCAAAGTGGCCGCCAAATTTGTCGCCAAGGTCGACAAATTTATCGCCAAGTTTGTCGCCAAGTCTAGCATCTCAGGGAAACGTTTTTATAGCTTTGTGACAATATATATATATATATATATATATAGATAGATATTTCAAGCCGGTAATCCCATCGTAATTCTGTCAAATCGACCCCAATCTGAAACAAAGTGATGATATTCCTAGATTATTTCCAGTTTTGGTTGGGAATATCCTACACTGAAATTCGAATACTTTCCGTCGGCACTTATCTTAAAATGCCTGAAATCGAAAATCTTTACGTTCAACAAAATAGAAACAAAAAGACACTGCCTAGGGTAAATAGCGCTTCATCTTTTATCTCAGCTGTAAGTGCTGTGTTTACGCTTTTCGTAAAGGCGATTGAAAGTGCACGCTTGTCATATAAAAGGGGAGATAAAACAATATCGCCTACAATTTACGATGCAATTTTTGCCCTCATGTGCGATGAGAATGAAAGCCATTTGTTTAAGTTCGGTTGAAAAAGAATTATCTCCGTTTTTGAAGATTCGTTCAACTGTTTTAAGCCGTTCGCGCCTAAATTAACTTACGACCTAAATTTCAGTAAAAGTATTTAAAGTTATGTTAAAAACGACAAGATTAAAACAATTTTTTAGACAACTGTAAAAGTTTCATTTTTTCGCCCTTTTTTAGAAAATAATGAAAAAAAATCGGAAGAAATCACTTCAAAAACATTTCATAGTTAAGCCTTAAAATATAGTAAAATATCAAAAAATAAAGATTACTTCAAAATTCCTTGCATTATCTCAAAAAGTAAAAAAAATAAATAATTAAATAAATTTAAAAAATAAAAAAATATAAAAATGACGACACTCTGACTTCAAAATCGGGCCGCGGTGGCATAGTGTTAGGGTCTCGGCTTGGGGCCAGAGGGCTCCAGGTTCGAAACCCGATTCCTCTGAAGATCCGCCGTGTATGGGGCCTGCTGCACGATGAAGCATATGTAGTGGCCAAACGCCCTCCCGCTGGCGTGGCGTGGAAGTTTGGAGAGGAGGCGCCAGCTCAGGCGTCGTCCTCGTCATCCGACCGTGGTACAAAATTACGAGGTCCGTCCCAAAATAGCACTCGTGTTGCTTCAAAACGGGGCTTTAATATAACCAAACTGACTTCAAAATCTGGTTACCCCTTTCCGGCACAAGGAATCAAATATTTTTAAATATGATGAAAAAACATCATGAATGGGATTAGTTTATTGTTTAGACATAGAATTTACAAAAAAAAAACCACCTCTTTCTGAGGAGGGGTCGTTGTCCCTCTTCGGGGACACTCCCTCATATGAGGATCCCTTTGGACACAGCCATCTTGATACGCTCAAAAATTAATGTTAAATCGTACACAAAAATCATAACATTATTCTTCAAAAATATTGGAGGAAAATTGTCGAGTAAATTTGCGAAAATTGTGAAGGTAAAGAACTGAAAAAAAAATTTCCATCTCCGAGTTAAGAAATTTGGGCATTTTAAATCTATAATTTTTTCGAAATAAAAGCGAAATTTCATTGTGCTGCCATCTACATTCTGAAAGGAGAACTATCAGCTGCCTTTTCCTGCAATTTTCCGGGTTTCAAATTGGAAGCGAATTTTTTTTTTTGAAAATTTTAAAGATGGTGTCCTCTTTTGCGACCACTGTGCCGGGAAAGGTTAATGGGTGATATATGCTAGTTAAAAACTGTTTATGAGATTGGGAACCCTATCATACTGACATGTTAGGCAAAGCAATAAAATAAACAATGGAACACTTTCGGTTTAGCCACGGAAGTGATACGTAACTGTCCCCAAATGAGACTGCTGGGTGTTAAAGAGACGAACTCAAGCATTTCTCTGCTTTCAGGATCTTTAAAATTAGTTGCAGTAATAAGTCTAGGAATTAAGAAAACCGCTCTTTTTTCCAGCTTTGTTAGTTCTGAGTAGAAGAGCTCTCTCTGGTGAAAAATCAGGCCTCCTTCGCTATAATTAAGAGCAAAGCCACTCTTCAGACGTAAGACATAAATCGAAGACATAAATCGAAAAAAAAAAAGCAGATGTTGGAGGATATTTTTCCGCAACGCGTGACTTAACTGTCAACCGAGAGACGCCCTAAAACAGCAGAAAGAAGAAGAAAAATATTCAGAAGGAACAACAGCCGCTTTAATGAACTCATAAATATTTTTTCCCCGTTTGATTGCCTCCATTTGGCCTCATAATGCTCTCTCTCTCTTAAAATAAAAAAGGAGATTTGGGGATTCTGAGGAGAGGCGTGTTTCATCTTGGAAGGGGATTAAAGAGATGTCTAGAGGAAGGAACATAAAGACGGCCTTTTTAGAGTAGATGTGGCATCAACAGACATGGATTATGAAATAGGGAACATAGAGGCCTCGAAATCCTTTTTTGTGATATTTTAAGGGTAATTTAATTTTGTGATTTTATTTAATATTGTTGCGAATCTGTTATGCCGTTTCCCTACAATGTTAGTCTTGCGGTTGGGAAGAGAGTTTTACAGATTCATATTGGACGCCAAGCCAATGACCTCCGATCTTGGCAACAAAATGAAAGTTGTAGAAAACACGAGAATTAAGGCCCTACTTCTCTTAGGAATCGAAATATGGGGATTTTTCTAGAAAATTGCATGCAAAGTCACGTCCGCTCGGAAAAGGTATAAATATCAAGGTGCACAAACGAGGTAATAATCTCTTTGGAATATGGTTCGCTGTACGAGTTGGTCAGCTGTTAGACGCTCCGCGCTATTGAAAATGGCGTTTTTGTTATTATTAGTGATTTTCTGGCTGATCTTTTTGCTAATTTGTACAAGTGTTGTTATTCTTGTTACCTGCGCTTCGAGTGTTCTGGAATATTAGAGGAATAGACCGTCGTTTTCCATCGTCCAGCTTCTTGGACTTCATTTGCCCTACAATCACCGGAAGATTTTCATAACAATATACAAGAGCTGTGTACTCAAATTTACTGAAATTAAAATTATGTATCGCTTAAGGGCCGATTTATTTTGTAACCTACGGTATTTCGAACGAGTTAACTCGGGGTATGTATTAAGCGGTTAAATTTCAGGCCTCTTAGATAGGGGCGTAGCAGTCTCGTGCTATACTCTCGGCCTCTTGGCCGGAGGATCGTGGGGCCGATACTCAGTCGCACGGACGGTTCATTGCTACCCAGTCATGGACGGGCTGACAGACAGACTTCCCATAAATGGATTTCGTCCATAATCTTATACATATCTACAATTGTTGAGAAAGATTACAACCCAAATTCCATATATCTAGCTTGCTACGCCTTTCAGCTATTGTGTTCTCAGACAGACTGCGTTACTTCGGGTTTTGTTTTCTTTCACTGAAGGAGATCTGGACGGTGGAATTCATCTAAATTACGCGAGATGGCAATTTATAACGACTTTCTCTTTCCATTCTTCACACAGAAGAAACTAGAATTTGAAAGAAATCAAGAACGGATTGTATAAACTCATAAATATCTTTTATTCTGCTGCCAACTCACTCTAACAGCGTCAAGTAGGGTTTTGATTAATTAAGCAAAACGTGGTTTTGTATAGTTTAGTTACATTAACGTCCCATTTTGAAGAAACACGGCGGGCACACTTTTGGGGCGAACTTCGTCATTTCGAACCGCGGTCATATGACGGCTTTACGACGCGACGACTCTAGTAGACATAGTGGCGTTAGGTCAGATGACGAGGCCGACATCTGAGCTGGCACACCCCTTCGCCAAACTTCCGCACCACACCAGGAGGAGGATGTTTGACCCCCTACATATGATTTAACGGGAGACTGGTCGAATACACGACGGATCTTCAGTGGAATCGGGTTTCGAACCTGGAACCCTCCGGGCCCAAAGCCGATGCCTTTACACTAAGCCATCGCGGCCTGGCTTTATTTTTAAAGAGGTTAAGTGAATGATGCCTTTAGCCTAGAGAGAGCAGCATAACTAAGGCATCTTTAGATTCATTGATAAGCCAATGCGTTTTGAGGATTAACCCGGTGATACCTCGCGTTCATTTTCACTGCAATTTTTTCAACATGAATTGTACAAAAAAAATATTTTGAAATATTTGCCTCTTTTGTATTCAATCGATGGCAGCACATATGAAACGTCCGGTCGATAATGTAGCCTTTTTATCTTCAAGTAAGACTCGAAAGTACCTTTTTTGCAATATCAAATAGAATAGGGTAAGTTTGATCAATTATGTGCCTATTAATTAACTAGCATTTAACAAATGTATTATAAAATATAACTGTAGGAATATATTTTCTATTTAAAATATCAAGTAATTTTAGATTTCGATATTTTTTGCATAAGACTTCGTCTCAAAAGGCACGCTAGGCTTAAGAATGGAATAAAACATACATTTTCAGGCAGGATATTTCTGTAATTTTTCATTTGATTTCAGGATGTGTAATAATAGTACGCAAAATGTTACTGAAAAAATGCGACCTGGGCATTAATGGGACAAAAAGGTAACACGCCGAGAAGAAAGACGCCGTTTCAATGAAACAAGGAATTAAAGAAGTAGGGACACAAAGAGAGACGGGAAAGACTTTCATTACACCTTTCAAACCACTTGACAAGGGGCGGACAGTGGGTTCGAAAGTGTGGTATTCTCAAAAGATAACGAAGCAGCTTTCCACCCTTCGGAGATAAGTGCATAGAGAAGAGTGACAAGAGGAAAAGGGAGGAAAATAACAATAGAAAACGACCAGAAGTCGAAGGGGTCTATTCTGGTACCAACAACGGAACCCATCCCAACTCCCAACCCAACCGTGGTACCAGAATAGACACCTAAACCAGCGGGAGTATTCTCCCCTCGACCGTCTCGTACACTTACACAATATGGCGTGCTTTGTGTTTCGGGGAACAGTGAAGAAAATCTAGTATAGTTTAATTAATAACAGTTATAAATTGACTCAATTTTAATGAAAATATTATTTAAAAATTGATTAAATTAATTAATCAAACACTAATAAAAATTCTTAGTATTATATATAAAGGCCCATATGCAGCTATTTATAATATAATACAGATACAAATAATAGATATACTAAACAAAAATTAAAATTAAAAAAGAAATAAAAGTATAGATAAGAAACAGCTGATTTAAACATAAACAATGACAATACATCTTTAAGCGTACTAACGCAACAGCCTCAAGTGATTGCATCAACAGATGTGTGAAACGATAATATTTAAAACACATAAAAATTAATTTAGAAAGTAAAAAATGGTCAAAGAGGAAGAAATGAATGAGGAATCGAATGGCGAACTTTATCGAAGACCACTCGCCATAAAGATTCCAAATTAGACAAGATTTTCTGTCAAGGGTAAGATTATAAATCATAAGTATACCCTTTGTGGCCTAAATCCTGTCCAATATCAATATGAGAAACATTCTCCGTTTAGAAGCAACACGAGGGATATTTTGGGACGCAATTCTTAGTTATAAGCCACGGCGCCTCAGATCTCATCCCCTATCTCTACTTTCACACCACACCAGAAAGGAGGACTGTTGTTTATTTTTGTTTTGTAATTACTTAACGGACCATCCGGCACTGATTCTTTTTATATTTTTATTTCAGAACACACTAACACCACACAACACACTTTTTACAGTGCACGGAATACTCTTTATCATTTTTAATACTTAATTGTGGGTTTCAATTGAGAGTACCTTTACCCACGTCATTTATGAACCACAGCTAACTCATTTCTGCCAAATCCACGAGCGTCACTTATCGGTTGGGTGTATGCGCAACATCCCATTCCACTTGCAAGTAGCACGCATGTGTCGACAAGGACAATTGACCCCCTACTTTTTATTTAGCGTGAAATGGGCCCACAAACATGGCAGATCTTCAGTGGAATCGGGTATTGAACCTGGAACCCTCTGGCCACGAGGCCGAGACATTACCGCAAGCCGCCGCGGCCCCTACTTTTTTGTATATTTCTTTTAAGCGAAAGCAAAATTTCAATATTTTAAAGATTTTATGCGAATTTAACCCTCCAGCCGTTAGGCTTTCAGATTGCTAAGTTTAACGAAATTGTCACGTTAAAAGAGAAGGTTATTCTTCAAGTTGTGAGGTTTTGGACAAAAGGATTTCAACCCCCTTTTGTGGTCATTTTCGCGCCGTAGGGGGTCTATTAGACCTGCTATCGTTCAGCAGTGACAGATGACTTCCAACCTCGATTCTTTGTGACAGAATCCTTTGTTAGAAGACCCTTCTTTGAGTATTCTCAGTAAAGTTGGTCAAACTGACCCTCCGCTGACCACAGACACTCCCTCTCATTATGTCGCCGCGTGACACCTGGGGGGAAGAGAAGAACTTGTAGAAGGAAAATCTCGGGTCTGACACTTGTATGGAACTTTTCTTTCCCGAAATAGTCTCGGGTCTGCCGTTATGAGAGGAAAAAGTTCACTCAGATAACTCGGGCCTGACGCTAGGAGGGTTAATCAACTTGTAGACAGTATTACTCCTTATTTCTGTCGTATAGCGAATTCAGTTATAGATAAATAGTTCTAATGGCTGAAGAGGAGAACAGGCAATTTTACAGGCGATCTAATTGTAGTGGAGATCTCGTCTTCCAGTGACTGGAAAGGGGGAAATCACTTTCCCGTTTGTGTGCTGAAATCTCCACCTTAAAAGGAGATTTTGGATTTCAGCTGTCATCTAAAAGTTAAAAGGGGAAAATGAAGGGGAACGTAGAGTAGAAGAAGTGAACGATGTAAGGATTGCGAATACAGAAGCACAAGAAAAATGCATCTTTATTCATCATCGTCAATTACAATATAATCTTTTCAATAGTTTCATAGAAGCTGAGAGTGCTGGATAGTCGACATATAGACATATAGACACAGGGTGGTTGTAATTCTCTGGCTAAAGGAGTCAAAAATAATTTTGCCCACCTATTATGCAACCAAATATAGGTGGGCAAATTATTTGCATCTGCATCAATCTTATCAGCATCCATTTAAATGTTCTATAAGTATTCTAAGTTTTATAACTGGTTATCATTGTGTTTCGATGCATTGCAACTATTTTCGGAAACTATTAGCCAAAAGATTCGATTTTTAGCCATCTTAATATAGAAAGAACATTATTTATTTAACGATTCCATTTTAATTGCCACGCTTTCTTTTCTGATTTCCACAACTTTAAAAACTTTTATTGCTACTTGGACGCAGTCATGCATTCGAAAACCATGATTGCGTCCAACAAACAGGAGCCACAAGGACGCAGAAATTTTATAAATTGTTGACTTCACTATTGAAAACCGTAGCTAAGTGTGTGACGCCTGACGTAGAAAATTCAAGCAACTGCAAACAGTTGCGCAAGAGGTTACTAATTATCAAAATTCAGTTTTAGAAAAAATCATTATTAAAATTTTTCAGGGTGGTTTATTTGTTATGGTGAAATTTCTGATTATTACAAAACTTTCCCCATGCATTCATCGTTTACAAGAAAAGGGGGAAAATATTTTTTTGGATTTTACTTTTAGACGACGCTTGTCACATACCCAGAACAAGAATGATACTGAAAAAGCAGAAGAAAAAGAACAGCCGATTACATGGACTGAAGGGACCAGATTTAGAAAGCGAAATATGTTCCATCGTAGAAGGGGATTAGGGAGATGTCTTTCTGCCAAGAATCTGTGCGGGAAATGCGTCCCAAGAATAACTCGAGACATTCGTATTAAAGAACGGATTAGACAGAAGGATGTCGATGATGGGCGAGGAAAAGGAATTATAAAACTTGGGGCGCATAAGAAGGATCATGTTACACGTGATAAAGATCTCCATCAAGTGCGGGTCTTTGGGTGGCAGGAGGGAGTAATCGGAACGAGAACAGCTTTCGACAAATTACCGCTTGGAGTCAAATGACAAGAAAGAAAGAAGAAAATTAGAGACAGTACTCATCCCTGGGATTTCTCGCATACTAATACAATACGGCGCCTTCTGTCCTTAGTTTCTTCGAACAGTAAAGAAAGAGAATGGATCTTGCATCTCTTCCCTTGGATCAACTGTGTTCAAAATGTTTTACAGGTCTACCATTTTGCAGGCAACACAGATATCAAATTTCACTTTCAGTGGCGTAGCAACAGGGGGCAAGGGGGTACAAATGCTCGGGCGCCACTGTTACAGGGCGCCGCGAAGACAAAATATTCGTGTTTCAATATTACTTTTTTCTGCCCCCGAAAGTGGGGAGTAAAAAAAACCCTACTCCCCATTTTCGTGGCCAGGAAATATTGTCATGTAGCTATGCTTCATTTTTGTAACCACGCTTCATTTTTGTAGCCACGCTTCATTTTTGCAGCCATGTTTCATTTTTGCAGCCATGCTTCGTTGTAGTAACCACGCTTCATTTTTGTAACCATGCTTCATTTTTGTAGCCATGCTCTAATGCTCATTTTCTCCCACCGGTCTGCTCCAGAACTTACACCCTTTCTGGTAGGCCGGCCCGGTGTGGGTTTTAATAAAAAAAGTAATAAATCGCTTCATAAATCAAATGTGAAGCCCGCTTGAGGGGTGAAAAAAATCACATAATGTCCAAGTTCCACTTAACCTTACTACGCCACTGGATGCCAAATAGAATGCAAATAGAGGGGATTGCCTATTTTAACCTCCAGTGCGAGTGTCTTCTAAGTGCAGTGACATAACGACTGGGAGGCAAGGGGTTGCGTGGATAGACCGGATGTCATGCTTAAAGGAAAATGAAGGCAAAATATAAGCGTGTATTTGTCACATTTTTAAGCCGAATATCATAAGGAGGCGATAAATAATACGTTCCCGGTGCCACTCACCCTCTATACGTCACTATTTAGATTTCTAGCTTGTTGCGCTTTTCAGTTGTTCTGTTCACATTAACGCAAATGGATCAACAGATTTGGCACTAAATTTCATGCGAGTATGCAATCTTGGCAATAATACCAAATTTCATTCATCTAGGTTATTGCATTTTTGAGTTATTTTGAGGAATTTCGTCCGCAATTTGATAAAACCTATAATTCTGATGCGAAGGCTATATACACAATGTTATTCGTCTTTTCTACCTTTTTTACAATTATCGAAAGCGCAGATAGGTAAACATAATTGCAAAAAAGATTTTGTCGACTCAGGAAGTTCTAAACAGTGAAGATGCATAAAACTCTCTAGGTAAATCTTTCATAATTGGAACTTTAAAAAATTGTTGATCATGTTCTGTTATACCGAAAAAAATTGTACTTACTGCAAAAAATGTCACCTCTTATTTTATAGCTGTATTTCTGAATAGAGAAAAGCGCATCGATAATTTTTGAGCCACAACTCATCTCATTCTCTTATTCTAAGAAAGGCACCCTCTGACAACTTCAGAACCAGTTTAGATTCTAGACAAAACAAAAATAATTGTTTGGTAATTAAAGAAATCCGCTTTTATTTCAATACGACATCTTTCTACCTCCTTTGTTTACGAATAATTATATTTAAATTATTATTATAATATTATTATTAAATTTAAATTTACTTATATATTAAATATTATAATTATTATATTTAAAACTTTTTCTCATTTCTGAAACACATTGTACTTCTGAAAATCGATGGATTCCTACCTCAGACACAAAAGCCTCAGATCTCAGAGCTGATGCCCAACCATCGACCGCCACGATCCCCTAGATTCTCAACTTATGGTCCATGGATCCGGACGATTTTGCACCTCCCTCGATGGGGAGTCTCTGTAGTCATTTGTTGAAAGTTAAGGCTTGTCTAAGGAGATGAAAGAACGCAATGTACTTCATAGATTTCAATGCAGGACATTTGCTGTGATACCATATGTCTAAATCCTTCTTAACCGCACGTTATAAGTAATTATAAGTCGATGGGAAAACGCTCCCGGTTTCTTATGTTCCCACTGATAGCATACCTCACGACGACCCGCCTACCCTAAAGGGTGTAATGTCGCCGGAGAGAGCCCCAATTCGCCAGTGTTTATTTTAAATTTCTAAAAGCTTACAATCAACAAACAAACAAAAATAAAAATGTGTGAAAATTACAAATTGTCTCATGCCGGGGCCAAGAACCAAGACTGGAAAAAGTGAAATTAAAACCCACACAAAACACAACAACACACACACTCAAGTACATATGTACAAAGCCTTGTGGGGAAATTTATCTTCAGCCCATCGGTTTACACAGCCACAAAGGAAAAGCAAAACAACGTGAATCTATAAATAAGCAAGATGTCATTAAGAACCCAAAATGTTTTCAGTGTTAATGCTTTTAGACACTTTTATTTAGCTTGCTTATGTTTGAAAAGATAGTAATTTGTAGTCGATTTATCATTATGTTCCTAAAGTTCAGCAACGGTTTCCGAGACTACCACTTCTGGGCGATTTCAAACCGGAAAGGGGTGCCAGGCAATGAGTCATATGAGCGCATTTCCGGAGTTCTTTGTTAGATCACGCTCAGTAAAACGTAAACATCACCCTTCCATTCTTCATTTCCCCCTATTTTGATGAAAATAACTCCACACCTCCAAAAGCGCGGAGGGTTTCCGAATCCGTCGTTAAGCAATAACGAGCTAGAGTTCTGAAATGCTGTGAATCTATGTATACTCGATAACATTATACAGTTTTAGTGTTTTAATTACATGATTATCAGTGAATCCGGTAATTTAATTAAATATTTATTCCATATGGGTGGCGCCACCTAGTGGTGAATTTAAGAAAAATACTAATATCAGGAGACCATAACATTTATAATAATTAACTATAATTCAAAGACAATAAACTAGAAAATAATTAAAATAAAAATATGCCAACTTTTCAGCACACTAAAAATAGCGTACTTTAAAAAAAACGTTTTATTATATTTGTTGATGTTGATGTGAAATGCTCATTATTCACTCAGCCTTAAACAGTAACCCGCGAAGTCGCAGGAGTGCGTTCTTTATAAGTAAGACATAAAAAGGAAGCATATAAATGGTCCTATCCTAAAGCATGGACTTAGCAAAAAGCAGCCCATGACCACTATTTATACGCTACACGTGATCTGAATCCATAACAAGAACCACACTAAAACTGCAACAAGAGAAAAAAACTCCAGAACATTTATTGAGCACATAAAATCTTTCAGGATTTGGATTGTTGCCATTAGACATAATAATACTGCTTAAGATGCAAAAGAAGAGAGAGGTGAATTATAAGACAAAACGTGTTCTGTCTCCAAAGAGAATTAAGTCTTGTCCTTACCCATGATAAATGACATGACGAAACATGTCCTCCAGACAAAATAATGCCCCTAGAATAAAACTAAAATTCTTCCTTAGAAAAGGGCCCAAGTGGGTTTATTTTAGTTACATTAACGTCCGTTTTGAAAATAAAAACACGAGTCTATTTTGCTACGAACCTATTAAGTTTAAATCACGATCAGATGACGAGTATGACACCTGTCCTAGCACCCCGTCTCCAAGATTCCACACCAAACCAGCGGGAAGAAGTTTCATCCATACGTATGATATAACGTGCAACAGGCCAAAATACACATCGTATCTTCAATGGAATCGGATTTCGCGCCCGGAACCGTTTGTCCCCGTAGCCTAGACATTACCAACAGTCCACCGCATCTTCAAAGATAAAGCGGGCAGAAGTCATTTAGCATTTAGTTTGCAGTGGAAGATGTCGCAAGTGATTTTTTCCACACGATGAGAGAAACGGAAAAGTACCTGTAATACCTTTTGTAAAAGTAATAAGAAAGATTTGAAGCTAAAAATAAGGAAAGTCGTACTGCAAAGAATGAGGAAGTTTGAAATCGATTTCATTCGGTAGATTTGCATACATATTAAAAATTTGCAACTCTTTCATCTGGGAAAAGTAATAAGAATCTTTCGCGATGTTTTGTATTAAAAATTTTTTTCAACAAATACAACTGGGAAATGTAAACGCGCACCTGTTACAACGCATCAATCGTCATTATACCAAATGCTGCATTATTTATTGTTAGGCTTGTGCTTACTTCATAGAAGAAACGGTTAGAAAAGTCAAGAATGGAATAAAAAATTTCGAAACATTGTCACCTCGACTTTCACGTATGGATGCCATGTTCATGTTTTCAGCCATGTTCGTGTTCTCAGCCATGGTCTGCCACACTGCACTGAACCACTTACAGGACACAAATCATAATTTCAACAATCAACATTCGCTAAATTTAGAAAAATGTTAACAGTATAAATTTTGCTATTTTTTGAAAATTACAAATTGGACGACTGACATAGGATCTTTAAGGATTTTGCATTTTGATCTGTCAAAATGTTTCTCAAATTGATATTGGACAGGATTCAAGCCACAAAGGGTACACTTTTGATTTATAATCTTACCTTTGACAGAAAATTTTGTCTAATTTGGAATCTTTATGGTGAGTGGTTTTCGATAAAGTTCGCCATTCGATTCCTCATTCATTTCTTCCATTTTGAACATTTTTTACTTTCTAAATTAATTTTTATGTGTTTTAAATATTATCGTTTCAAACTTCTGTTGATGCAATCACTTGAGGCTGTTGCGTTTGTACGCTTAAAGATATATTGTCATCGTTTATGTCTAAATCTGCTGTTTATTATGTGAATGTCGACTTTCACCGGTGAAAGTCGACATTCTCCAGTTTCGGTCTTTCACAGTAACATCTATACTTTTCTTTCTTTTTATTTAATTTTAATTTTTGTTTAGTATATCTATTATTTTTATCTGTATTATATTATAAATAGCTGCATATGCGCCTTTATATATAATACTAAGAATTTTTATTAATGTTTGATTAATTAATTTAATCAATTTTTAAATTTAGTCAATTTATAACTGTAGGATATCATGATTTAATGAGCGGACATGACGACAGAAGAAAATTATACGAGTATAATCAATTACTCAGCTAAATATACTTCAAATATTATTTTGAAAAATTATATAGTTCTATTTTTTTCGAATGGCTATGTGGATGATCGATGGGAAATTGAAAGATCGAATGAATGAAGATTACCATGGCATAATAATACTAAACTTCTCTTTCAGGTATAGAAAAGTAAAAATCAAAACGTTTTAGGGACATTGGGCATTTAAGGTGTGGATTAAAATTGTTAGGTCCAGTGGAATGAATACAGCGATGCATCGGAGGTTGAGAGCCTTGAGCTCGTGTACTCCACACACAAAAACACACAATGTTGGCGAATGTCCACCCTCCATTTGGCATGTCTCAAATCGCTTAGGTATATTTTGTATTCCTTTTTGATTCTTAAACTCTCGAAAAGTGTGGATTAGGAAAGTTTCGGGATTAGTCGCTCATCGCCAAAGGACGAAAACTTTAATTCCGCTCTCTGAGAACGCCGCGCTCAGAGTTGTAAGATTTTTCATTCTAATACTTCTTTATCTGCATATTTTAAATTGTGCACTGCTGTTATCGCTTAATAAAAAATGCACTTGACGTGATAATGAACATTTTTTATAAATCGTGAATGATATTCCAAAATATTTACAATGCACTAACGTATTAATTAGTACACTTTTCTAATATAACGATTGGCTTCAATGAGGTACAATTGTTGTGATAAGAATCTGCGATTAATTAGTACATTTTTGTAATTTTTTGGTAATTTTTTTTGTAATATATTGGTTTGTACGAAGCACAATTTTTGCGATAAGAATTTGTGACTAATTAGTACAGTTTTCTAATATAACGATTGGCTTCTACGAAGTACAATTTTTGCGATAAGAATTTGCGCTAATTAGTACAGTTTTCTAATACAACGATTGGCTTCAATTAAGTACAATTTTGTGATAAGAATCTGCGACTAATTAGTATATTTTTCTAAAATAACGATTGGTTTCTACGAAGTATATTTTTCGCAATGAGATAGATTCCCGAAGCATCTTCGGCACACTTTTTCTAGAGTGTTGAATTATAAATAGCATATATATCAATAAATCTTTTACATATTTAGCTAAAAAAACTGATGACAAAGGCATTTTATGATGGGAAAGAAGATAAATTTATCTAATAGACCGTCATGCCTAATGTGATAATGTTCGGTGTATCATAGCAGAGTTAAATTAGAAAAAGTTTTGATTTTTCTTTCGTAAACAGAAAGATATTCTGTTTACCAGTGCAAAGTTAAATATTTATCGCTAACTTGTTCTTCCAGTGTGGAATTTTAGGTTTTTATAACGACATAATTCATTCTATTCTTTAAACAAAGAAGAAAATATTAAAGCATCGTAACCCTAAATAAATGAAAAAAGTCGCTGAATGATTTGTTGGCGCTAAAAGACTCCATTAAGGCATTCACTCGGAAATACTTTGGAGGAAAGGTGGTTAAAGAGAACTAATCCATTTTTAATGATTCAGTCTTTCCCGAGTTTCAAGTGCAGTCATTCAACAACTATCTTTCCGCCATGGTTTCTTCAAAAATTCATTTGCAGGAATTGAATATAAAAAGACAAATACTGGAGAGTAAATGAAAAACAGCTTTTTAATCGCTGTTCCTTAAAAAAAGAAATGTCGTTTAATTTGAAAACATAATAGCAAGCGATATACGTTTATATATTTTTTTAAGAAACGACGTTTTCCCCCCCGCATAAACGAAATCTTCAAAGACAAAGTATTGCCATCATGAAAAAACTTCTACCTGAGGTTTGGATGCTTCACCATCTTTAGCACCACACCATGTCCGATTGAGTTTGTTAAGTTATATTAACTTCCCCCCTCCGCCAGTGATAATACGTATCTCCTCATATGAACCAAATATACGATAAATTAAAGCTTTAAATTTCGGTAGACACAGTTCTGGATGTCTGTAAAAGTTTGGACCAAATTTCTCAACAGGTGGATCAGCCGTCAGTCTGAATATTCATGTATAGCTGAACGCTTTAACACTCTGACTCCTAAGCCGGCCGTAACCGGCCATGCGACTTCTATACTAGTGGGGCGGATTTCGGGCGGTTGCTGTTCCGAAATGGGGGAGAAGGAAGTTGGGCGAGTGGTCATTAAAGGGGCCCTTAGGGGAGAGATGAGAGATGGAAGGCCTGCCATTCGTATCTCCCACCCCCCGTAGTGAGGAGAAAGGGGAACGGGGCGGACGAATCCATTCCACAGATCAATTAGTAAGAAAACCTCCGTATACAACTGTACTCAGATTTTGAGAGCTCTTAGTAGTCAGAGGGTTAACACAAAAACGCACCAGTGTAGAAATGAACCTTTTATGAATGAAATTCGGTGTGCGTTCTAGACATCAAATCATCATCAATAGATCGGTATCAAATCTTGAACACAATCGAGCAAAAGGAAGATGACCAAATGCTCCTTCAATTCTCTTCAAACTTCAACGAATAATTATAGAAATTAACCATGTTGCGTACGCATATGAGAAATTCGAGGGGAGAAAACTCTTTATTACTATATTAGCATTAATAACTGTATCTGATTACGGTCTTTCTGCAGCCAATGTTCCTGATTTTTTACTTCTTAAAATCCAATATTTCCAGTGGTCGCGGTAGCCTGGTGGCAATGAACTCAGAACCGGGGGTTGCGGTTCTCTCTCACATAGCTCTCCTCCGACTGCCGAATTTTCACGAAGATCCGTCGCTCATGTAGGCCTGGTGCAGGTTAAACTGGGTATTCTCAAACTTCCTGTAAACCGTAAAACCGTCAGATAGGATCACTCCCTATTACGCTCACTTTACCCCCTCCGCACTTGCTCCGATTCACTTTAGAGCGAGAAAGCTTCAGCTCCCCCCACATATCTACACCGGTCGAATTTCAGCATTTATGGCCCAGCAATCTAAACGGATTTCAAACTCTTCAAACTTTCGACAGCACCAAGCTAGTTCTCATCTGATTTTCGCACTGACGAACGGTTTTGGCACGGTGCGACCGAATTGGCATTGAGTAGAGTGAACGGGAATGACTGGTTTTGGCGCTGTGCGTCCGAATTTGCATTGAGTGGA
>BGPR01001840.1:0-14279 GCA_013235015.1 Araneus ventricosus | reverse complement strand
GGTTTTGGCGCTGTGCGTCCGAATTTGCATTGAGTGGAGTGAACGGGAATGACCGGTTTTGGCGCTGTGCGTCCGAATTTGCATTGAGTGAAGTGAACGGGAATGACTGGTTTTGACGCTGTGAGACCGAATTTGCGTAAAATGGAGTAATCGGGATGCCCAGCTTTAAAACTCTGAAACGTCAATGGCTAACGCCATCCTGCTGAGTTTGGTGTGGAAGTTTGGAGAGAAGCATTGTCGTTCAAGTGTCGTTCCCGTCACGTGACCACTTCTCAAAATGTCGAGATCTATCCCAAAAGAGCTATTGTGTTGCTTCAAAACGTAACTTTAATATAACGGAATTCAACTACACTCGCATCTGTAACATCAATTTATATGGCTTTACTGATAATAGCAGATAATTCTTCAAATGCTATATCAGAAGACCAAAAGGTTTAGCAAGAAATCCGAAACATTTCTGCAAACAGTCCCTTCCCTTATACAGAAAACAAACACAGATTTTGCATCCTTGGTGATTGAAGTATACCAAAACAAATGCGTCAAACTCACGGCCTACAACGAATATTTTTGCAACACAGCACACATAACAGCACATAACAAAATTTTTTAAACATTTCCTAGCTTAATTCTTAAAATTGCGAACACAGTCTTTTTTAATTTTTAAAACTTCATGTACATGCTAGACAATAAAGTAAAAAGAGCAAGTACATAGAAACAAAATTGTTATCCTACCAATGTCTTGGGAACATATTTCCATCTGTAAAATCGATTTCAAGTTGATACTTTGACTGTAATCTAAAATTTCGAATCTGTGTAATGAAAAGTTTTAACAATACTAACTTAGTTTCCTCTTAACCAATTAATTTCTTTTCATTTATTAAATTGTTAAAACACTATTTCTCACGTGAATGTTTAATATTTATCCCTACTTCATTTAAATTAGGACACTACTCAATTTCTCTTCCCGAATTTCTAAGAAGATGGAGTTTTTTTCGTTTTCTGTAAACACTTAATGATGTGGCCGTGAATCTGGGCATGAATCGCCAGATGATTTCTTGACGCTCCAAGTGTTCATTAAAATCTGAAATACTTCCGAAAGAAAAGCTTTCTCAGATTATTATTTTTTCGGCTCTAATCCGTTTTTAATGGCGTCGTTTCGTACCAGTTTGAAAAGCAGTCATTCGGAAACTGTCTTTTCAAGCTCGCTGCAAATTGTTCCGTTTCTTTTCCTTAGACAGACAAACACAAAAGACAGATGAAAGGTTTGGCAGAGTGCGTAATTGAAAATAATTTATACATTTAAAAGAAAGTCAATGCAATTAATTTGAAATGACGATTCAAAATGAAATGCTTCCTCAAAGCGCATTTTTTACGGTAATCAGCAAGAGTATTTCTTTCTTTCTTACTACTTGCACAAAATGGCGCGTATTGTGTTCAACTTCATAGTATGGTGGAGAAATCTGAGATTGCACTTTGGAAATCAACCTTTCGTCCAATTGCAATTAAAATTTCATACAGCACGCACCCGGTTACCCCAGAGGACTCACACAAACATTATTAAAAATGAAAATTTTTACCAAGTTAGGGATATAGCAATAATAGTATATAAAATGAATAATATAATGAGAGCAGGGATAGTATATTGATAATGAGAGTTCGTCTGACATAACGCATGTGTGCCTGGTTGGTTTGACAATTTTGACTCCTAAAAATTTATCGAGAAAGATGTGTATCCGAATAATTTCAGAAATATAATATTAAGACTTAATTTCAAGATATAGTATGAATTGTCCAACAGCTGGAGAATGTTTATCTTTAACTATTGTTTTCAAGGGGTCTTCTGTCTTGGGACAGAAGGTTCGAAATGGTTCTGCTTTTCAGGCAGATTATTGTAACTTGGCATTTTCTTAAATAGTATCAACTGAAATTTTTCTTGTCATCCCCAGAAGTTTCGTACTTCCTCCTATTTTTACTGAGCAGGGTCTCTGCTACAGGACCGGAGGGTCGCAGTTTCCAAACCCTTCTTCCATATACACGGGTCTCCGATGCATATAATTCCTCCATGTATACGAGTCTTAAATCCGATCAGGGCCAAATATCTACCCGTTGCCGTAGTGTAGCAGTTTGGAGAGGGATCAGATGTCTCTCTCCTCACATGACCACGATTCAGACTGACGACGTTCCTACCAAATTATCCCTCGTGTTGCTTCGAAACAAGACCTACCTAAATTAACAAAACTGAAATTAAAATTAACTCGCAAAATTATTACGTGTGACAAAGAGTGATAATACACTGTTCAGCAACGGATTCCGAGACTACCACTTTTGGACGATTTTACACCGGAAAGGGGTGTCAGACAATGAGTCATATGAGAGCATTTCTGGAGTTCTTTGTTAGATAAAGCTCAGCAGAATGTAAACATCACCCTTCCATTAATCACTTCCTCCCATTTTGATGAAAATAACTCAGCCCGGCGCATGCGCAAAAGCGAGGATGGTTTCCGAATCCCTTGCTAAACAATATTTAATTTTTACTTTCTCGTATACGAAGTATACAAAGATAAAGTATTATAAACGTCACAAAATTCGAACTCGAGATTTTGACGAATTTCCACGTTTTAGACCTCCCTGAGTCCGAAAAACACAATTTTGGAATCATGTCTGTCTATGTGTCTGTGAACACGGTAACTCCAAAACTATTAGAGCTACGGGGATGAAATTTGGTATGTGGTCTTTAAACAGAATTTGTAGGTTTCTATCAAATTTTGGACAAAATCTGTCAATGGGAAGTCTTTCAATCTGTATATTCGCGGTCATGCGAACACTATAACTCAAAAACTTCAATAGCAATATGGATAAAATTTGGTACACAGTTTTATCGTCATGAATGTAGGTCCGTATAAAATTTTCGGCCAAATCCGTCAACGGGCTGACTGTATGTATAATCGCATATTTTTTTCCTTCTGAAACGAACTCCATGCGCATGCGTACTGTAGCAGTCTCTGGAAGCAATGCCTGTGCACGCGGTAGGATTACACAACTTTGTCCTTGAGACGGTAACAGTAGAAAATCGGTTCGCGTTTAATCGCACGCATCCCTGAATTTGATTCTTTACGTAAATATTTTAGAATCACTTTAATCTCCAATGAAAAACCTTCTGATAGTCATTGGATTCTGGATTAGAGTAGGTTCGAATTTTTTTATCCACGCGGGAGGAAGGGAAACGGCACCTTTTTGGGGAAGTATACGAGAAAGTTTAGGGGAGAACATTACCGCTGGTTTATTTAGTTCACAGGTTATTGCTGTAATTCAGGGGTCCCAACCGTTATTCCTTCGCGTACCCCTTGATTAATCTTTATATTTTCGCGCACCCCCTAATGTCATATCCTCCGCACCACCACCAATAGCAACAGCCAGAAATTTTAGTTCAAGAGTCAAATGACTCGAATTAATAATATTTGCTGGACTTCTTTTTGATTTTACATTTTATCACAATTTTACAATAGTATTAGTTCGACGGAAAAACGAATGAAAACGGTATTGAAATATTTTCACATTAACTTCTAAGATGGTTAAAAAGGAGACTCAGTAATAATCAACTATTCAAGCGGTATAGTTATTAAATAGCGTGTTTTAACTCGGGAAAA
Source organism: Araneus ventricosus (assembly GCA_013235015.1). NCBI lineage: Eukaryota > Metazoa > Arthropoda > Arachnida > Araneae > Araneidae > Araneus > Araneus ventricosus. The sequence goes on along the minus strand of BGPR01001840.1, from coordinate 10,632 downwards.
CAAAATTCTGTAATTTTTTTAATTTCTTATGTTTTCTTGTTTCCATCATTTTCAAATTTGATTTCGCGTACCCCTAGGGGTACGTGTACCACAGGTTCGGAACCTCTGCTATAATTACTAATTTAATATTTTTGCCGGTAAATCATTTCAATAAACAGTTTCTTAAAATTTAGTCATAGCAAGGTAAATATTTTTGCACCTCAAAACAAGTAAAGGCCCCCATTTAATGACATTTCTAAACACGAACGAGAAAAAAGCCTCCAAATGATTTCTTGCGCTATCGAAGCCAGAAATGTTTTAAAAGGAAAAGTTCCGAAATATTATTATTCTTTTGGCAACTAATCCCTTTTTAATGACGCCATTCAGTCTCCAGTTCGAAAGGCAGACGATCACAAAGGATAGTTTCGAGCTTTCTGGAAATTATCTCATTTTTTAAGGGTGGGAAGACACAAAGGGGAGATGAATATACAGAAAATGGGAAATAACCCGTAATTATAAGACAAGAGAATTGTAATTCATTTCATAACATCGTTGAGTATGATAGGAGTTTTCTCTTTTCACTGTAAGAAGATGGAAATTCTTAATTCATTTTGTATTCTCTGCCTTACATGGAGGGGATAAGGCTTTGAGATTTTGTTAAACTATGCATTCTCGATGACAACGCACTATTTTAATAATTTCAGAAATTAATTATTAGTTAACACATTCATTTAATGAAATTTTGTTTCCGTAGGAGTAGTTTCACCCGGTAGTGAATTTTAAATAAATTGTAATTAATTAATAATACATTAAGAATTCTTTATTTTATTTATAATAATGGATTATAAATAACCTAACCTTAAAGAATACAAAATGAAAAATATTTAAAAGTTCTGCTTTGTAGGACACAAATAAAATCGTTTTTAATAATATCTTTTCATTATATACATTTAAAGTATAAATAATCCTTTGGCGGAATATATAGTACGCATTTCGAATTCATTTTTGACCAAATTTAGTAAATTAAGGAACAAAAAGTTTAACTTCGCTGGAACTATTTGCAGGTGGAATAAGTGTGCTGATGACAAACATAAATCTAATTCAAAATAAAAGGAAATAATTTCATTTGAAGTAGGAATTGGCCTCTGTAGGAATTCTTGAAAACATGCTAAATTTCACGGTAATGACATCTGGCATTGTTGATATGAGAAATCAGATTATTGCTTAGGTTTTTTTTTTTCTTTCCAATAGAACATTACTTACGTCAAAATTACGTAATACAGCGAATTTATTGTATACAAAATCTATATGGTTAAAATAACTGGTAAAACAAGAGGATAAGTCCCCCATCCCCAACCACTGGACAGATTTCGACAATTTTTATTTCATATGAAATCTTATTATGTATAGATATGTCATCAATGATCGCCTCCATTTTCGAGAAATATCGTGAAAGAAAACTTTTACAGAGTCCCTTACCCTCTATAACCGCCATTTTATTTCGCCAAGTTGCCTGCTGAACCCGGCTATATTGAAAATTCTATAACCTCAAAAATTGAAGTAAATTTTCGTACACGAAAAAAGAGTATAGCTACCGGCTGAACCCGGCTAGATTGAAAATTCCATAACCTCAAAAATTGAAGTAAATTTTCGTACACGAAAAGAGAATGGAATCCTCCCTTTCTTTACAGGATTTACAGAAGAACGGAACCCGAATTTGGGCGATTAATTGTCAACAAAGAAAGGAACTACTTTTCTCCCGTAAAATGCACTCAGGCACCCGAAACCGCCGGAGTCCACACCTCTGTCGAATAGGGCGTTTTGAGGCGGAATAGGCCTCATAGAGTTAATATTACGACCGAGCAGCTGGTCTCTGAAGGTGGCTAGCATTTTCCTTATTATTAAAATTTTCTATCTCGGTTTAATCCAAATGTTTGTTTACTATTACGTGTTATTGAATGGTTACTGCCAGATACAAAAGTCACTTGATAACTAAATTATTTTATTGCCCGCTAATATTTAGTGTTTTTTAAATGTATACCATATTTACGGACGGAACAAGCATTTCAATTTTGGTGGACCTAAAAAATTGTATTTTATGTTCTCAAATTGTATTATACAGTGACATAATTTTTAAAAAATGGAACCTCTATACCAATCCATCTAGGCCATCTTAACATGACGTATTTTAGGTTCGTTTCGCCGGTTTTGTCTTCCTCTGCAAAGGCGGCCCGAGGTAAATTTACAAACCGGGCAGGGCAACAATATGGCGCCCCCCATCTCCAAACTAATATATGTTTTAAATTCTATAATGTCTGTATTCTAAATGTGAAATAAACTAGAAAGTATGCATATTTTACTTAAAAATATGACTTATTAATATCATGATGAGAATTTTTTTAACTTCAACTATATTTAAGACTAGCAGTACGCGCACGGCGTTGCCCGTGGATTCAAGACTTTAACAAAATGAAAAAAAAACTGCCCACAATTACATGAAAAAGTATTGAAAACAAAATCAAAACAAAAGATACACATTATTTGATTTTCCTGCTTATTATTTTTTTCGCGCTACAGTACAGAGTACGTTAATCCAAAACAATATTACAAAATTGGAACGTGAAAATGATTATTATACAGCAAGCAAAATATGAAATTGAATCCGAAAATAATAATCGAAGTAATTAATTCTGGTGAAGGTCATGACGTATCCTGCGCGGCCGCCAATCAAAATTGCCAGCAAAGTTCTGAAGAAGTGCCGCGCGAGGAACTCGATCGCGAAAAATAACTTTCAACCGCCCAGAAAAAAAAGTAATTAAAGAAAAACGGAATAAAATATTTTAACCGTTCTTGTTTTAAATCCAACAGAACCGTTCTAGTTATAAGCTGAAAAAAATTGAAATTCATAGTGTTATTAGAAAGTCGGATGCAACAAATTTAAAAATAAATAAACATTCCGATGGCAAAACTGACTAATTTTTAAAAATTTCTCAAAATACAGTAAATTACGTTAGAAAACTAACTTCATTATAACGGAAATCGCGTGCTCTTTCCGATGGTGTTTCTATTTTTGTCGTACAATTATTCGAAACCATTCTATTGAGAAATTAGCGCGAAAAATCAACCAAAATAACACAAAACATTAAATAAAAATTTTACTAGATTAAATTTTAAAATTTCGGCTTCGAGGTGCATTCAGTCACCATTACGACTACCTGTGTGCCAAATTTCATGGCTGTAAGTGCGATAGATTCGTCTGGACATCGCAGACAAACACACACACACACACGCACACACACACAAACATTGCCTTTTATAAGTATAGATAATATAGTGGTCTCATTGAAAGTAAAATAATATATTCATCAAATATATTTTAAGACAATATGTGACTTTATTTTCACACAGTATTATAAATTCTGTTCAAATATTCACTTTTCTTGCCTTTTTATCTGCAAAACATTTCATTATCTCCTCAATTTCAATATTCTGCAAAAGGTCTCGTTCATTTGGCACAGTTGCTAACCCAAGTAGTCGTTCGTAGATACATTTTAATGAGTTTCAGTTTAGAAGCTCTTCTCTCGTCAGTTAAGGTGGGTCTACACGAGACCAATATTGACGGTCAACAGCATGTAAATGTGCCGTCGCGACAAAAACTTGCCATTGTTCTCTCTTTCTGCGCATGCCTCATCTTCTTTCCGCTCATGCGTGAATTTAATGTCGATAGAATATTGTCTAGTGCAGACATGGGCAAATTAAGGCCCGCGGGCCAACTGCGGCCCGCCGGAAGATTTTATCCGGCCCGCGGATGGAATTTTAATTTGCCTCCGACGGAAATTAAAAGAAAATATGATTTATATATTATATATTCATCTCCTTTTTTACTTTGTTTAAATATTATTTTTTTCTTCCTTTTTTTCAAAGGACTGATGATCTTTTTACTTTCTCTATTTTTGTTCTACAAAACATAAATCGACGGAAATAGCAAGCACAGACAGTGTGGGCGCCAGTGCGTCTGCCTTTCTCTCGCGCCCTCTGTTTGTAATGTTCTTTTTAATTTTATTTATTGATGGTATTTCCGGTTTCATTTCTGTTGAAAATCATTCTCTTCTTCGAATTCAACCACATCGCAACGATGTGTTTCTGTGCATTACTCGCAGTGCATATTCTATAGAAGCTATCAATAAACAGACAGCTTTCAATCGGTAAAGTGTTAAAAACGGAGGTTCTTTGTTAGTTATAGCTGTAGACTGGCGCCAACAAGCATTATCTCTTTCTCGGGGAGTAGACATATGGGAATCCAATATAGGTGAATTAAACCTCACATGTGGCAGACAGCGCATTTTAAGCTCCAGCCAGCGACTTTTTCTTTTGGCGCGAGTTTTAATATTATTGATTGCGTATGGGAAGATTGCGGACATATAGCATCATTGTGAATAGTGGTGAAAGTATTAAAAGTATAGCGTAGCTAGTTCTTGTTTGGGTTATTCGTAAAATATTTCAACCCCAAAATGGCTACTAAAGAACGTAAAGTTGATTCAGTGTCGTGCTTTTAATGATGAATGGACCTGGAAATTTTTTTACAGTTGTTAAAGATAAACCACTCCCAGATAGCAAAGAAAGCTTGTCTAAAAGGTTTTGGAAACCTTGTCGTCGGCAAGGGTAAAGGGTTGTTACAAAGGTTTCCGTGACAAGGGCTGAACCTTTCGGCAAGGTTGCGGAAAGGTTCGCTAGTCAACAAGAAACAAGGTTTTCCGTGAGGTTTTTAGTAAGATTTCCCCAAGCTTTTATTACAAGCTTGTTTCAGGCCTTTCAAAAGGTTGTTAAAAGCCCTCCTTCGGCGGAAAAAATAGAATCCCCTTCGAAGCCGTACTCCTACAGAAGGGTCCAGCCATCTCCCCTTTCTTCACAGTCGTACTTCTACAGAGGGGTCCAACACCCTTTCTTATCCCCCTTCTCCTGATGTCATCTTAGTCCAACTTAGAGTTATCTGGAATGTCAATTAAGTAGATTAATTAGGAATCTTAATTAATCAAAGCTTAATTATTAATTTGATTAATTTAATTTTTAATTGAACTTACTTGCACGATTTCGTTGTAGATTGTGACAAAACTTCACAATCCTCCGAGCCAGGGACCGAACTCGCGTTCATAGAGTTGGAAGGCAAACGCAATAACCACTATACCGAACGGAGCTACACACGATGGGACTGGTGGTTCATAAAAAGTTTTCCTACGTCAATTTTTGCGGGAATGGTTTCCGAAATGGTTTGAGCGGAAATGCTTTCGCGGACTTGTCGTACAAACCTTGTCGGTGAGGTAGTTCATAAAAAGCTTTCCTACGTTAACCTTGCGGCAATGGTTTCCGAAACGGTTTGCGCGGAAATGCTTTCGCGGATAGCCTATGGAAAGTGAAATGGCAACCTTTCCGCAACCTTCTTTGCTATCTGGGGTGTGTCTCATCTGCAATGAAGCTGTAGCAGTCTTCAAAGAATATAACATTTCCCGTCATTTCACATCCAAGCATAAGAATTCCAATTACGAAGCAATGTCCGAATATGTAGAAAGTCTTTGTAAAAAATTATCAGGCCGACAAATTTTTTTCAAGAAGGTAAACACTATCCAAGAAGCAGCTACACATGCAAGTTACATTGTAGCATACAATATTGCTAAAAATAATAAAGCTCTCAGTGATAGGGAGTTCGTTAAACAATGCATGCTCCAAGTTTGTGATGTTTTATGTCCAGACAAGAAAAATAATATTCAGACTGTAAGCTGATCTCGAAAAACGGTGACTTCTAGAATCGAAGCCATCGATAAAAATTTGACATCACAATTAGAGTCAAAGATTGGCCAGTTTAAATTTTGCTCCATAGCTATGGATGAAAGCACTGATATCAATGATACTGCTCAATTAATATTATTTATAAGAGGTGTTGATGAGAACTTTGAATTTACCGAGGAACTGGCGTGCATGCGTTCTTTAAAGGGAACTACAAAGGAATGTGATATTTTAAGTGAATTTCAGGAAGGGCTTTTAACTTTGAAAGTGCCTATAACAAACATATGTAATATTATGACCGATGGAGCACCAAATATGACAGGAAAAAAATCTGGATTTCTTGGACTCTTTAATCAAAACTATCCCGGAAACAATGTTGTTTTTCTACATTGTGTTATGCATCAAGAATATGAAACCCGTGCTTGATGCAGTCTTGAAGCTTGTAAATACTATTCGATCTCGTGGGCTTACTCACAGGCAATTTCGAGATTTTCTTCAGTCCGTGCAATCTGAATACTCTGATGTACTGTATTAAACGAAAGCAAGGTGGCTTAGTGCAGGATGTGTTTTCGAGCGAGTTTGCAGCTGAAAGACGACATTGTGTCGTTCTTCCATGAGGAACAGTGTTCTGCGGAGTGCGAAATGTTAGAAGATACAGAATGGCTTTCGGACTTTGCATTTTTCACAGATCTTTGTCATATGAACAACTTGAATGTCAAGATGCAAAGGAAAAATCAATTTATCGACGATATCTGGGTCCATTTCAAAGCTTTTAAACTAAAACTTAATCTGTTTGCTGGGCAGCTAGCTAAGAACGACTTGTCTCATTTCTCGAGGTTAAATTCAATACTCTCAGTAAATGAAGAGAAGCTTAAGAATTATGAAGATGGCTTGAAAAAACTGCATTTTGAGTTCGAACGCAGATTTCAAGATTTCAGTGCCATTCAAACAGAATTGGATATTTTTACCATGCCTTTCAACGTAAATTGTGAAGCAGTGAGGTCAGATTTGCATCTTGAATTAATTGAGTTGCAATCTAACAATCATCTCAAGCAGTCATTTTTAAATATGCCAAAGTTAGAGTTTTACAAATCATTATCGAAAGTAAGTTTCCCAAATTTAATATCTCACGCCCAGAAAATCAGTGCTATGTTTGCTTCATCTTCTATATGTGAACAAGTGTTTTCAACTATGAACCTTAGAAATAATTATTTCAGAAGTAGACTGACAGATGCGCATTTAGCTTCGTTCCTTAGAATCAGTACATCTCACTTCGAACCTCAATATAAGGAACTTTTAAAAATGAAATCGCAATTTCTTTCATCTCATTAACATATTTAAATTGTAATACTTGTATATTGTTTTTAAAATTTTAGAAAAATTTATCTTGGCCCGCCAAACTTTTTTTTTTCGATTTTTTGCCCGCGACCGAAAAAGTTTGCCCATCCCTGGTCTAGTGTAAGCCCTACTTTACTGTCAGAGTCGGAAAAATCCTCATATCCACTGATCATGTCGATTAAACCATTCTTTTTCCCTTCACACTCCCATTTTGGCACCACACCGGACTTCGGCGCCATGGGCAGTTGCCCGGTTTGCCCGGGCCTAGGGCCGCCTCTGTTCCTCTGACTTAGTTGCAGGCCTCGATGGCCTAGCGGTAAGCTTTCAGTTGCGGAATTGGAAGGCTCCAAGTTCGAAACCCGGTTCCACTACAAATTCACCTCGTTTAGGGTACCAGTGCACGTTAAACAAAACCAAATAAACCTCAGACCATGTTAAGACAAACATCTTCACGTTGGTGTGATATTCAAGCTTGAAGACGAAGGTGCCGTCTTCGTCATCTGACGGCAGTTCAAAACGACGAAGGCAGTCACAAAATAGCCCTCGAGTTCCTTTGAAACGAGGTGTTAATAAACTTAAAAAAATCTGGTTTGATTGCATCAGCCGTTGCATTCTGTCAGTAACAATTTCTCCGTCACGCAATTTGCAAAATGAATGCTTCTCTATCTCTGTCCACCTTGTAGCAGCTCTTTATAATGCCAGTTTCTTACCATTGACTTTTTTTCAGGCAGTGATTTTTATATCATGCAGTTTATAGAAAGTATTTAAGCATAAAAAAGTTTTTCGGTTGAAATATGCGTTTGAGATTCAGGAAAATCAAAAATGTGACGTGCGTCCAAATCTTGAGGTAGAATTATTTGGCGATAAGTCATTTTCTCTCTTTATATTTCGAGGCCGCGTTGGCCTAGTGATAAGGTGTCAACCTCGGAGCTGGAGGGTTCCAAGTTCCAAACCCGATTCTACTGAAGATCCGTCGTGTATTGGGCCTGTTGCACGCTCCATCATGCGTAGGGGGTCCAAACGTCCTCGCATTGGTGTGGCGCGGAAACGTGGAGAGGGGGTGCCTGCTTAGATGTCGGTCGTCCTCATCATCAGACCGCGGTTCAAAATGTCGTGGTCCTTCCCAAATTATCCCTCATGTCGTTTCAAAAATAGACGTTAATATAACCAACTAAACTTTTATACTTCGAATACGGGAAAAAAGGGAACATTTCGATACAGTTACTGTGAAAAATAACCATAATATCTAACTCTGATGTTAAATCCCAAGCTTTTATGACTGCATTGAACTCCCGAATCTCAGTAAATACAAACATGAAAGTTCGATACATCAATAAAAGTCAATTCTCAAAATTCCTTAACAAAACAGTATTCATAAAACATTTTCAAAACTTTCGATGTCAAACTGTGAAATGTTTATTTTGGCTACAGGCTGTTGAAGTCTCCGAAAATTGCAATCAGTAAATAAGTATCTGCTCCTTTTACTTTATTAGATATGCATAGTTTTCCACAATAATGGTTGATATGTGGCAACGACTTAAAGTTTTCTCTTCTCGTTAAATTATTTTCATAGCAAAACACCAGGTCTAGAAACATGAGATCACTTGATACTTTTTTTCAGGGGAAAAAGTGGAAAATTTTTAATATGTATGCAGATCAAGCGAATGAAATTCACCTTTGTCTCTTTCGTTCTTAAAAGAGTCTGATTTCTATCATTTTCCTCTCGAAAACTTTCTTGCTTTCCTTCTTCAATTAATTTTCACAACTTGTATTTAACTTGACTAGTTTCTTGCTTGTAAAAATGGAATTTTGAAATCGATTTTTTGCTCTGTTTTTCGGATGTAGTAGAGTTTGAAATTTTGAAAACATATAAATTTTCGATGACATTACAAACTCATTTTGTTTTCTCAGAAGTTAATTATCAGTTAATCGATTCATTTCATTAAATTTTGATTTCATGAGCGTGGCGCCACCTGGTGGGAAATTTGAGAAAAAATTATCTTCAGGAATCCATAACATTTGTAATTATGAATTGCAAATTAATAAGAAAAATTAGAAAGCAGTTAGCATAAAAAATAAACTTTTCAGTATACAAATAAAAGTTTGTTTCTGAAAATGGTTTTTTTAATCTCTGTCGTAGTATATAAAGTAAAGGCTATGGCGACTAACATGTAATGTCTGGCCATATTAGTCATAGCAAAAATTTACATCATTTAACGCATTAACGCCCAGGAAACTATTTATAAGAGTTGCATTTTAGTTTCGAGGCTGAACCGAACTCATTCTATTGTATCTATTTTGCCAGAGCCGGCTCGAACAAAAGCGGGTCCTGGTTCAAAGCTAATTCAGGGGGCCTGAATCAAATTTCTTACACCAAAATAATTTATTGCTTTTTGCTGTTTAGTGCATTGTGCTATTTGTCATTGTTAGGACTAAAGGAATGCATCTAAATGATAAATAATTAAATTATTTTTATAAGGTTAATATTTCAATCACAAAAAATCGTTAATAAATCAAATAACAAGCATAATTCCTTCATAAATACATTTTTGGCATGCTAGTTGTTAGATTAAGTTCACAATATGTGATCTTTTTCATTTTTTTACATGTGCAATAGCAAATTCGTTATAAAATTACGATTTAGTTTTTTATTTAAAAAGGATTCGATAGATAAAATGGCTAAGCAAATCAATATTTCTTCATTAATGCTAGATCTCAAGTAATTTTTTATTATTTTTAACATTGAGAAAGATGTTTCTGCAGATGCGACTGTAATTGGTAGGGTCAACACAGTTTTAGAACAGAACCGAAATTTGGAAAATAAGTTATTTTTAAATAAATATTACAATATTTTTAATATTGTATCCTGGAAGGTAAAACTTGAAGACAAATTTTGATTTCGTTCACTAAATCAATGCAATTCATTTTCGTTTGCAAACTCTGTCAGCGGCGCGGGGCCCTGTGCCCTCGCACCGTTCGAAATCCCCTCTGGCCGGCCCTGTATTTTGCTTTGCCAGATAAGTCAATATCTATTCCCCAGTTCCTTAAGAATATTCAACAGAACTATACTGTCCATTAGCCAAAATTTCAAGTCAAAGTATCATCTTTATTCATTTCCTTTCGAGGAAATGCTAGAAATTCGAAGGTAACTATTATTTTTATAATTACAAAATTTTTTAAAAAATTAGTATATAGAGTAGAACCCCGCTAATCCGAACTAAATGGGACCTCCTGTTCGGATTGCAAAAAATTCGGTTTACACGAAATTCCGATAGAATTAGAAAAGAAAAAGATGTGCGCTAAAAAAATGTAAGTTATAAGTACTCAGTACTACTGTCTCTTGAATTCTTTTATTCAAAAGCAATAGAAAGAGAATATGTCTCCCCTTTTCATTAGAATAATGGATGTGCTCATGTACGAAGTGGCCTTATCTTACAGCGAATTGCATTAGTTTCTTCAATGTGTACAAAATTATGCATGCTGAAAGAGTACTTTTTTGTTTTTAGTATGTATATTTAAATCCTTTCAGGTAAT
>BGPR01001839.1:203553-216414 GCA_013235015.1 Araneus ventricosus | reverse complement strand
GAAGATACAATTTTTATTTATGCTTGGTAAATCAAAATTACAGCAATTAAAAATAAAATAAAATGCATTTTTTTTAGTTTTTTTTTACTTAGTTTTAATATTTAATTTCATCTTTAAGCATTTTCTTCTTAAGTATTTTTTAAAAAAATTTATATTTAAATAAGGAAATGTGTGCCCTTGTTTGATGAATATTTATAAGGCATTATTATAGAGACCAATTATATATATGCAATCACAGAAATTATGGCCTACGTCAGGGATGGAAAATCTTTCATGCCCCATGGGGCAAACTGAAATTCTACATGATGTTTAGTTTGTGCACGATTTAGAAATAATTACACCATATTAATATAGTTTTAAAAACTAAGATTATATTTAGTTTCACATTTAGGTGTATATAATGTTTACGACTTTAAAAATCACAATACGCGTTTTTTCAACATAACTAATTAAAATAAGTTTGCGCTTTTATGTACGAAAGAAAAGCTAAGCTGGTTTGTTCAGACTATCAAATAAAATAATTAAAAAGCAGGGCCGCAGATTTTTTGCAGTAGCTAAAAAATTTAGTTATTATTTTAAATAAGCTCAGCAGAGATAGTATTAAAGTAATTACATTAAGATATGAATCAATGGAAGAAAAACATCAAAATTTTAATGTACTAATTTGTACTCACCAAAAAAAAGTGGTTTAATTAAAATAATAAATTTTCTATATATGTCGTTTTTCATGGTTTCAAGGAACCTTCATGCCATCTTCGAAGAAAGTCGAACAACTCGTTTGGTCGTGACTGGATAACAAGCGAATATTAAATTCATTGATTTGAAAAAATGAAAGTTGATTGACTTTCATTATAATATTGAAAAATATTGTTTAAAATTATGCTTAAAAATATTTTTTAAAAATTGACAAATTAAGGAATAAATTGCACATCAACTAAACTGGCATCATTTAAAAGATAATATTTTTGAAATCAAATAATCTGCAAAATTTATAGTTATGTGATTATATTTTTGGAAGTTATCGCTGAAAAAATTCAAAATTCTTGCTTAATTTTTAATTATTTAAAATTAGAAAACTCTACGAGGTGTCCACCCTCTTCAGTATTTTTATACCAAATTTGGTGTCTCTAGGCTCAACGGACTGTAGAATATCAACAGACAGGCAGACGCCTACATATACTTTCTCTTTTATCATTTGTAGGCATTTGCATACTAAAGCATGATCAGAAGTAAAAAATAGAAATAACACTATGGTATTTCATGTTAGATTATATTGGATAAAAAATGAAATACAGCTATTCTACACCAAACTTATAATTTTCTTGTTTTCAACTGTCGTGTTTGAAATTGATTGGTATAAAATTTTAATTCTATATGTGTAAAGATGAAGTTTTCGTCTTTTATAAATATCTACAGTTTTTGCCCAATCTTGATGGAATTTAACACACGTGCTCTTCAAAACAAGAGTAGAATCACTTTCAACTTATCAAAGTCCTAAAGTTAGTTAAAATTTCAGTTATTAAAAATTGAACAAGGTTTTGGTGTTTTTCCGCGATATATTCCAAAACTTATTAAATGAATATTAGAATGATTTTTGTACCATTTTAGAAATTCAAAAAATTATCTTCTTAATGATATCAATTTAATGACAAATTATTAAAATATTACTAGTACACATCACTAAACTCCAAATCATCCAAAAAGTTTTCTTTCCTCACTCTTGCAAGAAGTGCCTTACTACTGGAAGGCATTTCTCTTTCCTATTTAACCTAAGGAATTTAAAATAAAATAACTTTAATTATATTTTCATTATTTTACTCGGGAAATTGATTTAAACCCTGTTGGTGAGTAATTTATTTATTTAGATTCTGTTTAAATTATGAAATATACATTCATGGTACCAGGCTTGGTGGGAAAATGGAATTCTTCGAGTGCATCTTTAAAAATAATATGCTATGCTTTTACCAATTTCTTTCCTTAGTTTGAATTCATTTAATACTGCTTTGTAGAACGAAGTCCAATGCTGATACAATAACCGCTTAAATCATTCACTGCCACCGACGCGCTGGCATGTCCAGAACCTATTATCTAATTAGATGACCCCTTCTCTAATACAGTTAAGAGATAGCAATGAAGGGGTCTTTTAATTAGATAGATGGTTCGAATCTCGGGCGTGGATAGTGGCAGCGAATGTGGTAATAACTAATTTACAACTGATAAAAGCAGAAACTTGTGTAAATAATTTGAGCTCGGGAAAAAAATGGCTAAACTTTTAAAGACTGAAATGAAGAGCCGATTTTTTTGGAGGGGGGGAGGCGAGGTCTACTGTTCATAGAACTACTAGTGTATATGACAGATTTTTAGATAAGGAATATATTATTATATCCATTTATTGATTTTAATTTATTATATTTTTAATAAATAAAATTTATATATATATATCAAAACAAACAAGAAACAAAAGGCAAAAATTCAAAAACATACAAGACACAATGGCAAAATAATAATCGATAAGGACCATAATAAATTGAAAAATATCATGGCGAACCGCTCGTCAGGAAGAGAAGCTCGCCTATGATATTTATAAGTGCTTTTTTCTGCTAACGACATACGAAACCCCTTAAAATATGTCGCCATCCCTTCAAAAAGCACAAGACAATTAAAAATGGAAAAAATTCTGGAATAAAAGACAAATACAATGAAGATGATTTTAAAAAATCGAAAGCAAAAAATTCCGAATATAAAAGACCTAGAATAAAATAAAATAGTAGTAGTCAAAAAAATATAAAAGAAAAAAGTTTTACCACCACCAGGAATAAGCAAACAGGACATATATAACAAGTAATATTTAGATTTATATTATATATATATATATATATATATATATATATATATATATATATAGAAAAATGATAACATTTTTGATTTAAGTGGGCCCTATTGACTGCTGGCAACCGGAGTCATTAGGGCCCACAGTCCCCCACTGAGTATAAATAATAATTTAAACAATAAATTCTTGCTTTCAATTCAAAACTATGTTATTTTATCCTTAAATTGTTTCTTTTAATACCTGCAACAGTGTGATTATACAATGACTAGAATACCTTACCATGAGAGATGAGAGTATTTATAACTGATCTATTCGTTGGGTTTCTTTCTGTAATGAACATTCAATTCATAACGATGTAATTTGACAGTGCATCTATTCTTTATCATCATTCAGAAATGTGAATTTCACTGAAGCTTTTTTTTATATTCATTATAGCTTCCTTTCTTTTTGAAGTTTAATACATGAAAAGTTACTAACAGTAGATTTGCTTAGATAACAAAATACTAAAATTTCAACAATCGTCACTGAATACAAATTCAAGTTTTGAAATAACTACCAAAGATCTAGTCAAAGTATCGATATTATAAAAATGTACTATGTACAAAAGGCCCTTTTTCCTTCATTATAGTGATATCAAAATATAAGTATATTAACTATGATAATTTATATAATTCAAAGCGAATAGCACTATATAGTTATAACTAATGATATTTCAGATGGCAATTATTAAATTATTATGGTAATACCAAATGAGTAGCTGCTTGAAAATTTCTGAAAGAAAGAAAACATTATGAATAAACATTATATATTTTTGTCACAAGATAACATTCAAAGAGCTAAAATTTTTATAAAAATCTAAGTTTGACAAATTATGAATTATAAGTCATATAGCACATTTAATAGGCTAGTTTTTACTTTACGGGTTTATTTTAAAGCTTTCATTAAATGATGTTAAAACAGTTTACAGAACCTTTTTATTAAATTTACTAAATTTATCCTTCTAAACTTTATGTCAGCAAAGTTTTAATCGAATTTAGGCCGAGTGACTCAGACAGAAAATTCGATATCATAATAATTATGCTCCGTACAGATTTACTAACAGGCACATGCCTGTTTTTAATAAAAACTATTTCCCAATAACTACGACGCATTTCGTAGTAAGCTCTCCTGCATTGTGTTAAATATGAATACCTACCCCATTTCAAGAAAATTTAAATCCATTTTAGTTCGACTCCTTTAAAAAACTAATCTGCAACTCTCCTCTTTTTCAAAGTATCCATTGATTTAAATTGTATTAATACTTAAAACATAATAATCTAACTTCCTTTGTAGATTTAAATCCTTTGCAACGTGTGTTTGAATCATCTGATTTAAAATGTTATCGCAAATACTGATAAGCTGCCACGCATGCAGAAGGCGCACGGCTAGCCCCTATTTACTAAATTATGTTTTCTTTCTCTCACTATAAATTGTATATATTATCAGTGGCGTAGCTGAAACTTTTGCCGTCCGGGGCGAATTTGCAACATTCCGCCCTTCATTTACAAGTTACAAAAGACACGTAAACCTTTAAATTAAAAAAAAAATGTTTTTAGTAATTTAGTAATTAATTAGTAATGTATTTCATCCTTTGACGTCCTCTATCTCCGCAAATAGGTTGCGAAATCGCACGTCCACCCTCAGTCTTTTTTTCTCATATCGGCAATTTACCGACAAAAGGAGAAAAACACAAATTAATTACATTAGTTATTTCTTTTTATGTGCACAATAATTGTGCTAGTTGCCATTGTTTTACTTAGTTATAAAATAGTTTTCCAGCATGCCTGATTTTTCCGCCCCTTTCGAAGGGCCCCCGGGCGTTTAGGCCCCCCCCCCCCCTTTACCGACGCCAAAACATATTATTCGGCTTTCATTAAAGTGTTTCACCCAGCCTCTTTGGTCACGCTCTGACCCTAAACAACCAGTTGAAACATTTTTAGGGTCGGAGAGTAGGGGATGAAGGGCACCCTCGTTCCCCAATGCTGAGTATGCGATTTAGAGGCGGTTTTTTCGGTAGTTATGTGGAATGCTGTTTTTGTTCATCTGAGGGTTGTGTGGAAATTTACGATGCCAATTTTGTGTAGTATTTAGTATTGGACATTGGTGCAATGCTGGAGTTTTCGAACTCTGCTAAGAATGAGCTGTCTATTGTTAATTGTGATGAGTAAATAATGTTGTGTAAGTTATTTGGGTCGAAGTAATAGTTTTGTGTTAGTTATCTGTGTTTGAGGTAATAACGTTGTATAAGTTAGTTTTGGTTAGGCAATAGTTTTGGTGTTAGTTTTGTTAAGTGTGGTAATTGTGTTGTATTCTCTCTCTCTCTCTCTCTCTTTTTTTTTTTTTTTTTTTTTGCTCATTTTTAATGTGTTTTGAAAGGTCTGTTATCAAGAAGCAAAAGAAAAACAAGTTAAGCCACAACGCCAAAGACTTGGGTTTGACTGTACCTAGTGTTTACGAAATTACAGATTTAAAAATAATCTAATTGAAAATTCTTATATATTTATAAAAATGATATTGATTTTGTGCAAAATGTTATCCATAGCGTCATTGAGGGAAGAAATTCTTAATTTTTAATTACTGAATGTACCACTTTTTATTTTACTAAACTTACTAATTACTACTTTTAACTACTAAACGAGAATATAAAAAAAGAATTTAAACTGAAATTAGAAAAAAAATTAAATTAGAGAAAAATAAATTAGAATAAACAAATCTAAAAACTAAGGTACAATCTAGTCACATGGAACCATTTAAACCCTCAACTAATTTATTTTCTTTCCTATCTAATAAGATTATCCCTTCTGTTCTGGAAACGGGCTGTAGTTTTTATTCATCTCAGACGGCATATAACACTTGAGATATTTATTGACTCTTCGTAATTTTTGTGCAAAATTATAAAGCTAATTAATGATTAGATATTAGTTTTAAGACTAAAAATGCAATAATTCGATGCACGAATATTCTCCGGCTTTTAAGTTAAGCGGTTAAAATAAAGCTATAAAATTTATTAAGAAAGCGTACAAGTAGAGATAATCTAGCTTACTTCTTCAGTTTTTATAAAAATAATTTAACACAAAAAATGTTTCCGAAGAATTAAATGACGAAATTCTTCTGAGTTTACTAGGAGAGAAGCTACAAATTTAATGATGGAATATGTGACTGAAGAAGAACTCGGTAATTAAATGAAACTGAAAACTATACTTTCAAAACAATTCCAACCTACTTCTCCTCTCCCCCAAGAGTGACCAATCAGTTTCGATTTAGCCATAAATCAGATGATGGAATTTATGTGCGGTTCATTTCGCGATTAAACCCAACCTTTGAGAAGTACTGACAGTTGTGTGAGGTAAAAAACCTTAAATTGGTGTGCGATTTAAACCCTTAACTGGTTATCCCGAGTTCACTCGTGCATCGAATTATGGCATTTTTACACTCATGGTCTGAAATTAGGTCATTCGTAGCCGTTATATTTCGATACAAAAAATGAAGAGTAACTCATTAACATTGCATGTGTTCTATGGATTCTTAACTGAATCAATACGACAGCAAAACAGTGAAAAACAATGAAAAATAAAGTAGAAAACTTGACCACTAATATAAGGTTATTTATTAAGCTTAAATGGAAACATCCATGCACTTTTTAAAATTTTTTATATACTTTTGTAAAATAATTTTTTAACCTATTTGTTCCTTTTTCATGAAAATGACCCATTCCCAAAACAGAATGTGTCATCTAATTAGACAGTAGATAAAATAAACACGTTAAGGTATTAATTGAGGAGGATAAGATCTGCAGTAAGCTTGATCTCTAGATAAAAAGGCATATTGTTTGTTAAACATGGGGAAACATGGTATAAACCTTAGAAATTAGGAAGTGAATGTGACAATGGATTAAAAGTAAAAGATATATCTAAGCCCGAATCAGCTTTCACGAAACCTTTAGCAAAAGTTTAAAAAAGTTTTAAAGTTTTTTTAAATAAAAAGACCGATATGAAGGAAACTATGGGAATAAAATTTATTCCGATTTTAAAAAAAAATGTTTCAAACGTTTATGTGTCTGGAGAGAAGAATTGTAATAAATCTATTTTGTGCAAAGAAACAAGACACGTGCATTCTTTCAGTAAGTGATTCAAATTTTAAGTTTTTTATTAATGAGTGAATAAAAGCATTGAAATCGCATAATTTGTGCTTAAAGTGTTTTTCTCAAAACTCTAATGAGGAAATATCCAAAGCGATAAATTGTTTCTGTGCCAAGTCCCAATCTAGACTAAACCATTTTAATGAACAGAAAAAAAAGAAATTCCAAATTCCCACTAAAACTTAAAGAAACAGTGCAGTGTAATTCTTCCCTTTTAAGGTTAACTGCTATCTTGCCCTGTTCATTCCAGGTGCCCGGATGATAAATCCGAAATAAGTTGTCAAGCGAAATGCCTTTGCGATAACGACTCTGTGAGGTCTTGGGTTACTAAAACCAACGCAAAAAATCCAAAGGAATGGATGTTTTTGTTTATTAGCCGGATTCGGCTATGCTGCGCCAAACAAAGGTAAAAAGAGCAAATCACGTAGGAAAAATTCTAAATTAAAAAATAGTACAAATTTTAAATTCTTATATAAAATGTTAGTGATAAAGAGTAAGAATGTCACAAGCACAGTGATATACAAACAATCCTAAGAGAACAGAGAATTTAAACTGCCTCCACAAAGCCCAATCCAAATTCTTGGTCAACGCGTCCCCTTTGTAAATGAATACAAGTACTTAAGACTATTTCTTGACGCTAAATACATCGTTTGATAACTACATCAAACTTGCCATTGACAAAGCTAAAATTGTGATCTTAAAGACCGAACGCTTAATTTCTAGAAAGAATAAGCTAGTGAATAAGCAAAAACCTCTGCTGTGCAAAGCTGTTTTAAGACCAATTATGCTTTACGTATCGCCAATTTGGGAAAACGCTTCATTGAAAAACCTGCAGAAATAGTTGAATTGAAAGTTTATTAAGTAAAGAATTGATGAGAATAGTAGACTCACCTCGGCACTTGTACAACCACTTAAAAATTGAGCCTACTTTGGATCATATGAAATTTTTTCGCATAAAAACTACTGCCCAGCAACCCCGATCTCGAAAGAGACCCGAAAGAATGCTTGAATACGTCTTTCAAAATAACCCAGAAGTTAAAAATCTCCGGTATTTAAACTCCATACATGCAAATTTGGACCCATTTATCACTCGAAATTAATTCCGTTTAGACCTTCTTTAAAATGCTACCTTGAGTTTCCGTGTTCTGCCAAGAAATCTGCATTCTAAATTCTGTAAAAAAACTAATTCCAAGATTTTTATCATCATTGAAAGCGGTAGATGGTCTGGAAACTAGCCAACATCCTAAATTACTCATCACATTTAAAATTTCTCAAACACACTGCTAAAAATTCAAACTCCAAAGCTACATTCAAAGTTTATACGTAATTATTGAGCTGAAGTCACTCCCATAAAAATTTTCAACATTTTTAAAGTTCAATTAAATTAGAGGTGAGGTGCAAGGATGCTTCGCATCAAGATGGAACTCCAAAAGAGAAACTCTTTTACCGTAATCGTACCTAGGAATTAGAGAGAAAGAAGAGTTTAATTTATCTAAAAAATTGTTATTGGAGATATGAAACAAATTAATTTGGATTGCTAAACTCATCGAATAAGGAAACATTTTTAATCTCGACAAAATTGGTTCAGACAGTTAGAAAAAAGTTTTGTTAACCCAAATGAAATTTGAAAGAGTATCAAGAGATAAATAAAGAACAAGAAACCATTGGGATAATTGGGAAATATAATGGGAATGAGAATGAATATTTAGTGTCTCATAAAACTGTAGTTAGAGCAGAGAAGGATACGACTAAAGTTCGCGTAGTTTTTAATCGTAGTTTGAAAACTAAACGAGTAAAATTTAATGACTACCTGGAAACAGGTCCTAATTTAAATACCCATATTCTTGATGCGATTGTAATTTTAGAAAATTCAAAATTGCATTTCCATGAGACATAAAGAAGGCGAGGAGTATTGCGCAAGATGATCCTAAATTCTTGAAATTTCTAATCTCTTAGAGAAGGTGAAAGGCAATATCAAAAGCAATATGTCAGGTCCCCCGACCTAGAAGTGTCAAGTTCTTTTAAGAGATAAAGCAATTCTAATGTGTATGTGCAGTAACGTCGTCTAGGTGTCCAGGCCTCTAGGCATGTGAGGAGAATTTTTATCGCCCTTTTTCCAACTAAATTGCATTTCCCACCATTCGCTCGCAACAATGTATCCTATTTTACCTTCTCGACATGGTATGTTTACTTAATCTTTCAAGATGTTGTCATGCGATAATTGCTATCTCAAACTATTCCCCATATATAAAAGCAGTTGGATGTTGGGAAACAGAATCGAGAACGTTCAGTCAACTGATGAAAAAATGAAGGTCAAGGATTTCTTCTCCTAACCCCGGGTATCTTTATTCACCAGTAATTCAGTGTTTCCCATGTACTCTTATAATTACTAGAGTTAACTGTATCTGATTCCAGATTTAATGTTATTGCTTTAGGAGAAAGAAACCAAATTAGTAGATTTAGTTAATATATAGAGTGGTCATAAATTATTGGACCATTTGAAAAATTAATAAAAAAACTTATAATGTTACAATTGCAGGTTTTTTAAATGTTTAAAGTTAAAGTTTTAAATTTTAAAAGTTGTTTTCAGGTAGGTAACGCGCCGTTACTGTGGTCTAGGGGTCGGGAATTATTGGACATCTCCCATTTTTAAGATCCATTATTTCTAAAACTTTTAAAGATAGATGGAAAATAAAGGCATGCTTTGGAGGAATTTTACGCTCCTTAATTTGTTAATTCACATGTAGTGTGAAAATTGAATACTTTTTTATATATTGAATAAAAACTAAAAAAGAAAACCAGAAAATGCGCATCGGCTTCTGCTGATTGGTAGCCATTGCGTATGGAAATCTCTCGCTGTAGCAAATTTAGAACGTCATAATGGTGCGCCACCTATTTGAAAAAAACTTTTTTATTTGCTCTTTCATTTAAAAAAATCGTAGTTGTAACATTATTAGTTTTGTTTTAATTTTTGAAATGGGTTCAATAATTTATGACCACCCTATATAACCAATTCAAAGAATCATTAACTCTGCGTTATTTCATCCATTTTCATTAACCGATAAATAATGACCGATAACTAATGTGGCATTGTTTCTGAACTGCAGAGAAACACGGACGTATATGGTAAAATGGTAACCATTACGGCTTCTTAAATTAAGATTTTTGCTATTACAAATTACCAGGAATATACAGTTGTTAAAACAGTAAACGAAGCCATATTATCCAAGAATATCCGCAAATGCTCATTTTTTAATGCTGCCATACAAGAAGTTTTTAAGGCTCATAAGAATTTATCGACCTTCATAGAGTATCTGTGTTCTCAGTTTTTAATATTCTGAAACGAGAACTTGCAGAAACGCAGGCAAACCGACTCAGAAGCCTATTGAATTGCTAAGAGAAGAGATAATCTTCGTGGCCTACATCCATCGAAACTCGTAAGATCCCAGTTTCCTCTACCTCCCCCCTCCATTACCTCCATTACGAAGCTGAAGGAATTGCTGCTAGGTGACAATTTCCCACCGTCAAGATGTGTTCCATTTTTAACGATGGAGAAACAATAATTTTAAGAGTTTCGTTTTTTTTCGCCTTTTTTATTTTTATTATTATTACTCCCGTCGTCCAACTTTAGTTGTCCGATTTGTCGTTTGCTTCCTGATTAGGAAAGTCAAATTTTGGAAAGCTCGGTTTACATAGCTGGTCTTGAACTTTTTACATCCACTTTTTTAACGTATGTAAGGGCAACCGACACAAATTTTAATAGAAAATGCTAAACGAGGACGCTATATTCGATTTTGTGTTTTTCGTTTCTCGAACAAGTTATTTGTAAGTACGAAAAGTTTTATAATATTAATGCACATTTGCTTGGGTGAAACGTTTGTTTCTCACCAGTAATGGTAAAAAAAGCGTTTGGAAAGAAAAGGTCAATTTCCTTCAGAAAAAAATTGTGATGTGGACATAGTGTCAAAGACAAAACGTATTGTCGGTATTTAATTATAAGACTTAAAATGTAATGCAAGACGAAAGAATTAAGCTTTGAATGTTTTTAATTTTGGGGCCGCGGTGGGCTAATGGTAAGGTCCCGGCTTAGATCTGGAATGTTCCAGGTTCGAAACTCAATTTCACTGACGATCTGTCGCGTATTGGGCCTGCCGCATGCCAAACCATACGCTGGGGGGATCGCGAATCGTCCTCCCTCCGACATGGTGAGGAAATCTGGATAGGGAATGCCAGCTCTGGCGTCGTCCTTGCCATATGACCACGGCACAAAATTACGAGGTTCATTCCAAAATAGCCATCAAGTTCCTTCAAAACGGGACATTAATATTACTAAACTTTTGTTTAGTAAATTAATTTATGAATGATTCCTTGATTTTTTTTTAAAAAATAAGTCTTCTAGTTAAGAGTAGCTAGAGAAGTAATTAAATTTAATAAAAACATTTTTAAAAACGTACTTTTATTCTTGTACTAAAAAGGTACTGACTGGTAATTGAATTGAGTCTCGATGTGTCTAAGTTTTTGTTGGTAAAATGTATGCAATATTTATACAACAGCAAAAACTTATAACAACAGCAAAAACTTATAAGATATGCAGATATCAAAAAATATTTAGCACAAAAATTGAGGTAGCAGTTCGTGGCCCTGAATAAGTCGAGACTGAACTCAATTTCCAGACAAGTCTCGATGGGTGAGACTTATTTAAGTATCTTGGACAAAATAAGAACAGCAAAATTTCTAAGACATGCAGATATAAAAAGATATTTAGTACAAAATTGTGGTAGATTTCCGTGGTATTTAACAAATCGAGACTGAACTCAATTTCCAGCCAAGTCTCGGTGGGATACATGTCGAGAAAGACTGCAATGTGGAAATAACTTAACCTTTTGGTGTTAGTAAAAAACTTTTTGCGTTGGACTTTACGAATTTGTAATAAAATGTATCGTCATATTCTTTAAATAAAAAGTTAGGAGGTAAGAAACCCCCTGCAATAATTTATGGACACCCTCAGTATTCTGTGGTGTAACGAAGCGAAACTGAACTTAGTGTATAAAATGACACACGCAGTCAAGTGAAATTTCAAATATTAAACTCAAAATCCATAAACTGGTTGGTGAGAGTGGGATAAAACCTGGTACCTTTGATTCTGGTGCTATTATTGTTTTTTATAGCGAACAAATACTGAATTGCACTCCACTAGTCAAGAAAAGAAACAGTCATAGTGGCGTGATGTTGCTGTTGAATTCACTGCGTCTGTAAAGATTTATTTGTTTTAAGATGTCAACTCTCTAATGTTCAGTTGATTTTAAACCAATCTTATTTAATAAGCATTACAGTTAGACTTTGATTGTTTATATTTTAATTATGTATTTTTTAATTTAATTAAAAGAGAAGTGTTAATCAGATGTAGAAACTGTCTTAGAAGGGTATACGAAAGTTGCAGTGGCGCGAAGGAAGAAGACAACTGCTTACTTGTGAATTTCGTAACTAATATTCTTAAATTATCATGCAAAAAAATGTCTCCTACATTTCCTCCGAAAATCAAGTTATCCTAATTTACCATAGAGTTAAAACGCGTTCCCGGTTTTCATTATTAAAAAAAGTAGTAAAACTATGATTTTTCTTCGAAGATACATTGTACTCCGATAAACACCGAATACTTTAACAAGATTTGACAAGCTCTGTGTCTAGTAGTTTAGCTCCAACAGGCCTTCGAGTCTGAGGCATCCGGGTTTACACTACTTTCCCCTGAATGTAATTATTCTTATCAACAATCATACGTACGGAATCAAAATGACTTGAGTTTAATATGAGCGATTAGATTGATTGAATGGTAATTGGCTTTTGATGGAAAAAA
>BGPR01001839.1:89141-201931 GCA_013235015.1 Araneus ventricosus | reverse complement strand
ATTCATGTAGACGTAGAAGACACGCACACTAACACTTCCTTTTATTAGTATAGATTATCATCAGAGTGAGATAATAATTAGAAAATTATTATTATTTAAATTACATCGTCAGTGTTTGAACACTTTTTTTAAAAAATTCGTCATTTCCAGCGAAAAGAAATAACTTTACAACTCAATCAGTAAAATCGATGGTAGAATTTCATTAAGAAAATTTTTTAGAAGAATTAGAACGATTACATGTTGAATTAAAAATGCTTTTGAATTCGGATGAAAAATGCTTTAATTTTGTAGAAATAGCATTTAAATTACGAAATGTTTTACCTTAAGTTTTCAAAATTTTTCGTCTGATTGTGATATGAGCTTTATCTGTAGTATCTTTTTAAAGATAATTTAGTACATTAAAGTTGGTTTTCGATCATAATCTTACGAGAATGAGCGATGAACGCGTGGATTAATTGCTGTTCTTTGTATTGAAATACTTCACATTGGCGATGTTGGAAAGAAATGGTTTCAATTAAAAGTCTTTATAGTAAATGTGTAGACAAAAAAGAATGTTTCTAAGAAAAACACCATAAAATCTACTAATAGTTGAAAATAAATTAATCTTGTTCGAATTTCATTTTGTAACCAGACTTATTCATAAAATTCGCTTTACTTTTTCATTCTTTATTTTTCTGAATGTTTTTCAATGTTTTCGTTTGTCCGTTCTCTCCCTACTCTAAACTCCTTCGTCTCATAGGGGAACTGGGGATACATGACCCTACGTGATTTTCTCAAATTGTGACATAATTGGTAATTTGTGTATGCCATTTTTATTTGATCTTTGGTCATATGATCTATTAGAGAGGATTTTCATTCCAATCTGAAAAGCCATCGTAATGGTATGTAGGTAAATATGATTTAGGGGGTCCAAAAGTAGATTTTCAGTTTTTAATTACTCAGTGAATTAGAAGTTTACTATTAAAGATATGATGAATTAAAATATCTCTGCGTTTTAGGCATACTTCTAGCTATAATGTGATATACGAGTTATGCAGTAACTTAATTCAAAGTGGTTTAATTTTTAGATTATTTAGAAAAAGTCAAGTTAGGAATACTTGACCCTAAAAAGTTAGGGATACTTGACCCTATCAAAAGCTATTGCAGCTTCGATATCGTAGCCGACAGAAGCACATTTTATTGTTGGGATCAGTTTTCTGATGCGTGGAGTTTGTTGGAAATATGACAACTCATATACAGAGAATAATTATTTAAAAATAGTTTGAATTTGCTCGTAGAATATAGCTTTCTTCTTTTGCTTTTGTTTGCATTATAATATTATGAGAACTGAGTAAGTCTATTTAGCTTTTCCAGTTTCTTGATTTGTACATTTTTAAAATCCTTTCTTTTCATTTTGGTGCTGTTATATTCTATTCTAATTTTACCCGAACTGGTAATTCTTCAATGCGCTATTGACGTTGCTAGGTACCCAGTACCATTGCTTTAAATTTTATCATTTAATTAATTCAATATTTTTTTTGTTTAGTGTTAATTTTGAATTAATTTAGTTTAATAACTATACTTAAATCAATGAATAGACTAATTTAATTTATTAATTAGAATTTTATTAATAGCAAATGCGTTCTATAAATTCCAAATTATTTTATTCTTAATATTAATTTCATAAATATTTTTTGATAATTAAGACTCTTATTTTAAGTATATCCAAATTATCGAAAGAATTTAAGTACTCTTTGCATATAGAATCAAGTATCTCTACCACTAGGGCCAAGTATCCCTAGCTAAGGATCAAGTTTCCCTAACCTTAGGGATACTTGACGCTATGTGATTTAATGAAACAAATTTCTTTCTTATGTAAGGACATATCAATTTGGCATAAGTACAATTGTCATTTTTAAATGCATATCCTTTTATTATGCTTACTACCAAAATGTTCGAGGATATGAGAAAAAGTAAAAGTAGGATAGAGTATCCCTAGTTCCCCTATGGACAGCAACAACTCTTGCAAGCAATTCGTTCTTTCAATTTTGAAAATAAATAAAATAAATAATAAATAATAATTCAAAGTGGAAATAAAGTTAAACGAAAATGCTATTAGTATATGTATTAGTGCAAGCATGTTTGTATTTTAGACACCATCAAAGATTGTTTTATTGAAGTCGAAATACTTCATCATTAAAGTCATAATTTTATTTGCATCTCCCCCTCCCCAGAGAAAGGGGGAGCTCGCTACTTCCCTACTGAGCACTTAACAGTTATGTATTTTTTGTAGAACACAAAGCAAGACAAATGTTAGTTAAATTTAGTTAGATAAATATTTAGATTAGTTAGATAAACGATCAGTTTTTAAAATACACGATGGCTATTTCACCAAGTAATGCATCTGTACAAAAAATATTATGATCATACTAAGTAAAAATTTGAAAAAGAGTGATGACTTGACATACCCGAACTTCAACCTCTATTAAAAACAAACATACTCTTAACGAGTTTATTTTTAATTATAATGGTTTCAAGTTCAAAAAGAAATGATTTTACAGCGTATTCATTTACGTCATCGTAACGTTGAAAAATTCTTAATGTTTGAGAAACTTACTACTATTTTTTTCATTACTGGCGTAGGTGTTTATCATGGCTGCCCAGAATACAGAACCTCGTTTACCACCAAGGAACGCAGAGGGATTTTATCCAAGTGTTGCTGTCATTGCCTTTACATCTGAAGGTGATAGATGTACGGTAACCAATGGTCCGTCTATTGATTTTTTTGATGTAAAGAAGGGATGGCTGAAAAATTTCAAAAAAGATTATATAGAACGCAAAGGAATAGAATTCCTATTAGTTAGGGCAATTAATAATGTGGATAAACTAAATTATCTTAAAAAAAACCTACCTGATATTTACGTGGGTGATCTGGAATTGGGAATGCCAAGGTTTTATTTTGAAGATGAAACAAGTCTTAATTTATTTGATCTCCCATTCCAAGCCATAAGTTGGTTCAAAGAAATTTTTTTTGGAATTCTTCAGCTGCTTCGCTATATTCATGACCATGTTTAACCTTAATATCTGTATTATGTCAATATCTGTATTATGTAGCTTTCATTGTATCTGGTTATGTGTATCAAATCTTGTTGAATGGTTTTTAGAAACTAATGTCGTGGCTACAGATTGTATTGAGTTTTCATTGCATCGATCAATTTTTTTCTGTCAGCATACTTACACCTTTATGTTGTTCTTGAACCGATTGGGACTTTTTTTATAATAAAAGGTTTGCTTGATTTGCTGTTTTAATTATCTAATACTCTATCACAAAAAATTGTTCATCCGCACATTCTAATATTCTATAAATTAATACTCTATTTCATCGTCATAAAAAGTTGATATGTTCTGTCCTGTTAGAAAGCATCTAAAAGTTGAAATTAAAATTTCATTTTATGATAGACAGAGATGTAATTGAATTAGATATTCTTTAGAGTCTACAAACCTGATAATGCTAGGACCTACATTTTTTCCTATGTTTCATGACCTATGATTGGGGCACTTGGATGTGTAACTTTTCAGAATTAATCATGAAAACTTCAATATTATAGAATTAGACAACTTACAGTTAACAACTCAAATCCGATTTTACATCTAGGACAGTAAATGTATGGTTTTTCCAGAGATAGGAAATGAGTTTGACAAACAGTCATATGGAAAATAATTCACATGCTCATGGCAATATTCTATAAATCAATACTATAATTCCTCATTACAAAAAAGCAGATATGTGCACTTTAAGAAAACATCGCGAAGTTCAAATTCCCATTTCATTTCATGATACACTTAATTAATATTAAATTTAAAATTGACTAGACTCTGCAAACATGATAAAGCTAGAACCTACATTTCTGCCTATGTTTTCATGATCTGCAATCACAGATACAAATGATCTGTGATTGACACACTTGGCAATGAGACTGGCAGGCATAGTTTCACAAGAGGTAGGTAATGAATTCAACAAAAAATCACATAAGTAATAATAAAATAGTAAAAATTAAATGGTTTATATAAACATACTTTTGTTGGTGTATTAAAAAGAAGAAAAATTTTTTAATCAAAAATATAGAAACCAAATAAAAATGATAAACACCTGAGACATTCATATAAATATTCCAAGTAAATTGGAATTTCAATTTCATTCATAATTTTTTAATTTTTAATTATTGTTTACGAATTTTCTTTCTATGATATTCACTGTGCTAAAATATTTTCTTCTTGTGTTTTTTTTGTTTCAGTCAATCAAGTATTTCAAAATTCAATATTGCAAATGCTAAGGAATTTTCCAATTAGTTTTAGCTCAAGTTCACTACCAGATTCAGCACTCGTATGGAATAATAATTTTGTTAAAATAAATCTACTAACTGATAATCAAATTCAGAAAATATTAAAACATTGTTTTGTCGCCAAAAAAACCCAACTGTATAAGACTTGAGAACTCTAGTATATCAAAAAGTTGGTGAGAATTCTATTAAAAAAGTCCATTTTTACAAACAGAAAATATAAAAATTTAAATAAAAGAATGTAAAAGAAGAAGCAATAAGTTCTGAGTGGTCTCCCCAGATTAATAATTAAAGTTAACATTTATTTCGGACCATTCTCCTAATGATGGATTTTCATACACAGTAGATAATGATGTATTTAACTGCGACTAGTATCTAATTGATTGATATCATATCTACCCTGTGGTTTCGCACGGCGAAACACGGCAAGAACTATCAGTGATTAAGATTATTTTTTTATTTGACTTTTAGCAAAACAAGGGAAAAGGTCTTCTTAACTCCTGTTCAGGTTTCTAGCATAAATGCTGATAAGCTAACACTTAGGGATCAAAATATAGACCTCTAATATGGAGGAAAATAATTTTGGTTATACTTATTTAATAACTTTATGGATAATTTTTACGAAATTTACTGAATTTTCCCCACTGCTTATAATTTATCCTATTTTAGAAATGTTCAAAAGTTTAGAAGATGGTCAAAACTGAATAAAAATCAGTCTTCAAAGCTTAATTTAACATAAATAAGGCATGAACTCTTAATGTCAAATGGCTCATTACCAGCAGAATTCCTGAAGTTTCAAAAAGCTGTTTTGAATTATTTTGACAGTTAGAAACATGCAATAAAAATGACTGCGTTTTAAAGGTATAAATGAATCCCTGTTATTAAGGGGTGCTAAAATCGTAAACTTCAAAATCTCAGTAGTTAGTTTTAATGAAAACGTAAATTGATAATTACATTTTGCAGAAGAGAGACGATTTTAACCTAACCCAGTTTTAAGAGGTAACAAAATATTACTTTCCTACTCAGTGTAATTGAGGCAGTCAAAGCAACAAATTTCAACATAGAAAAAAAATCTTTTTAAAATTTACAATGCGCAGTATATTCAATTCATAATTGAGCTCGCATGCTATACACTTTGCTCATAAAAAATATCTGAATTTCAAAATGTTGAAAAAAATATGCCTCTTTCAGGACCAGATGAAGTAGCAAATGTTTGTGATGCACGTAATACTACATTTATATGAATTACTTAAAAGTTTTCAATGGTAAGACAAGTATATCAGCTGAAAGCGAAATATTATTAGATGTGAAACGTCTGAAATTGCGCTTCAAAAACCATTTGAACAAGAATTCTGAATATGCTGTGATGATAATAAAAAAGCAGGGGAATATACATGTCTGCGTTTAATGTATGACAGTGTCTTCAAAATACACTCGTATTTAAATTAAAGGAAGTGTTCTGTAAATGTTGGTTTCCTACTACAAAAGTGTTGTTGAGAGAAAACGAGTCTTAAGGGTTACAAGCTGTAGGTAAAGGGTTCAACTTTATTACAACGCGTTCTTAACTCGTTTGCGTTTATTGGTTTCACAGTGAAACAACACATTTAGCATTTTTTTACTGAGCATGGGCGAAACATAACGTCATTGTTTTTTCATAACTTCAGAGCCGGATATATAGGCCAATTTATATGAAGAATTCCAGTTCAATACCGTTAGTATTCACAAAGATATCGGCATTGCTAGAGCTAATTTGCTTTTGATCTCTAAGAGAAACAAAATGATGAAGGTTCTTGCACAAACTGTTATTTTTTAAAATTGAATCTTCGAAAGTAATATTGAATTTTATGAAGGTTGAATATCCTGAACAGTCCCGTATACTTATAAATTAAATACCTAATTTAAGTTGCATTTTGACGATAACTTATTCGGAGGGAAAATAGCCCATTACCGTTTATTTATTTCACTGTGAAACCACAAATTTCTTGAAAATAAAAAATGATATTTTTTTCCTTGACATATTTATGATCAGCTACATGTATAGTACTCATTTTCGAAATAAATTTGGTAATTTTCAAAACGAAACATGTAATAAACTGTAACTGGTTAAACTTTTTTGGCTAGCGATAACTTCAGATGAAAAACAATTTCGAGGGCTCAATTTCGCTCGAAACGTTTTGCAACGACTCCAGAATTCGAGGGCGAAGACAAAAAGTAAGCTTTAATTGATGATATATAAAACGAAATTCAATTTAAAATGAATAGTAGCGAGTTTTAGTAAAATTCCGGAGTTAAATATTGATTTTCTTAAGTAATTTTGATTACAAATAGTCAAGAATCTGAAACAATCAGACGATATACACTTCCTGCAAACCAAAACATCTTTATATTCGTACAAATCGAACGATTGGATTAAATTTTGCGGTACTAAAAATCGCTACGTTCATTATTAGTTTTTGGACGTCCTACTTTATCGAGTACAGATTACTTTTTTTCGCATTAAAATATTTGCTGATCATTTAAAATTGATGCCAAGAGCAAACAATATGACACTCATGGACTTTAAATAAACAATTATTCAAATCTTCATAAGTGTTTTCTGTATAATATGATCCATTGCTGTGCAACAGATTTTTTACTCTATCATCGATTAATCACAAATCCGCGCATAAAATCCATTGTATATATGAAGATGGAACATTTCAAGTTTTTCTAAGTATCGTGATGTTGGAATGTAGAGAAATTCTAGAGATTCCTTGTGCCATTTTTGTCATCTAACATTTTCATATTCAGAACAAGGAACTATGTCGAAAACAACTAATTGGAGAATGTCAAAACCTTAATCAAATAATTGCGAACTGACTCTGCACACCAGTTAGTACTGCTTATTAAAGGTGAATTAAATAATATAATTTATTGGTCCATCTTCAAATCGCAATGTTTTTTCGTTAAATCTTGTTTTATTTGTCATTAGAAGTACAATGCACAGAATATTCAATGCATAATTGATCTCGTATGTTATACTCATTTATCATAAAAAATATCTGAATTCGGAAATGTTCAAAAAAATTTTGGCTCTTTCACGACAAGTTGAAGCAGCAATTGTTAACGATGAACGTAATATTTACATTTATGAGAATTACATAAAAATTTTCAGTGGTAAGACAAGTACAATCTCAGCTGAAAACGAAATATTATTAGAAACGAAACGCCTGTAATTGCGTTTCAAAAACCATTTGAACAAGAATTCTGAATATGTTGTGATGGTATTAAAAAAAATCTGGGGAATATACGCGTCTGCTAGTAATGAATGAAAGTGTCTTCACATTACACTCGTATTTAAATTAGAGGAAGTATTCTGTAAATGTTGGTTTCCTACTACAAAAGTCTTATTGAGAGAAAACGTGTCTTAAGGGTTGCAACCGGTAAGTAAAGGGTTAGACTACATAATATACATACAGGGACTTCATAACCGTTTTTCGTTAGCGATAGTTTCAGATGAATTTCAATTTCGAAGGCCCAATTTTGTTCTAAACTTTTTCTCAAGACTCCAGAATTCAAGGGCGAAAACAAAATGCAAGCTTTAATTGAGGATTAAAAAAAAGAAATTCTATTTAGAAATGAATATTCAGCAAGTTTTAGTGAAATTAAATATGGATTTTCTTAAGTAATTTTGATTGCAAATAGTCAAGAATCTGAAACAATCAGACGATATAAACTTCCTGCAAACCAAAACATCTTAATATTCGTACAAATCGAATGAGTGGTTTAAATTTTGCGGTACTGAAAATCGCTACGTTCATTATTAGTTTTTGGACATCCTACTTCATCGAGTACAGATTACTTTTATTCGAATTAAAATATATGCTGATCATTTAAAATCGACGCCAAGAGCAAACAATGTGACACTCATGGACTTTAAACAAACAATTATTCAATTCTTCATACGTGTTTCGTGTATAATATGATCCATTGATTTGCAAAAGATTTTGGACCCTATTATCTATTAATAAAAAAAACGCGCATAAAATCCATTGCATATATATATAAAGATGGAGCATTGCAAGTTTTTCAGGTATGCTGATTTGGCCAGGAGAGAAAATCTAGAACTTTCTTGTGCTTATTTTGTCATCTTACAGCTTCATATTCAGAATAAAACACTATGTCGAAAACAACCCTTTGGAGAACGTCAAAACCTGTATCAAATGACTGTGAACTGGCTCTGCAAACTAGTCAGTTCTGCTTATTAATAATACATTAAATACCACATTTTATTGATCAATCCTTGAATTTCAATGTCTTTTCTTGAAATCTTAGTTTATTTGTTATTGGGATGGTGGTCATATTTTTAACGAATGTGATTAAAATCATAAATATAACGCAATTAGGCGAAAACTTTCCACAACTTCTTGCGATTAGAAAGAAAACTATAACACTTTGAATAATTCTAAACTAATATTAAACAATATGACAACTATAAAACGCAATTGTCATTAATAAAAATATAATTATTGAATTAAATTAAATTAGTTCAAAATTAAATAAACAGAACACCACCACTCCATACCTCTGCACCTGGAATCAGAATGACTGATTCTTTAAGCAGTTGGATAGGTATGGAGCTTCTTTATATTTATTTATTAATTTTTTGGAACAAAAAACATTAAATGTATGACATGAAAGCCTAAAAAAAGTAGGGAAAAAGTTACAAATTTAAAAAAAGCTCAAATATAAAAGTGAACAATGAAAAGCTTATTAAAACACATTTGAACTCTACAAAATCCTATATACATTTATACTAAACAGATGGATAGGCATGGAAATAAAGTTCAAAGCCAAGCAATAAAAATTTTTTTAAAAAAATTGCATCAGAACAGTTCTCGGAAATGTTTTGAAGAGGGGAAAAACATTCTTGTTGCGCAGGAAGCATTAAAAGTTTAATTTCGAAGGTCCTAGTGTAACGTACTCAAGTACGCTATCCGTTGGGCTTGGATGATCTGATGAAGCGGAAGTATATTTTTCCGTTATTGTTCTCGGGGAGATGGAGAATTCCTAAGTCGCCCGGCATGAAGAGATGACCTTTATGGTGCATAAATTTAATCATAATGTGAATTTTCTGCATTGACAGTGAATAAGAAGCTACACTTTCCAACCGTCCTGCAAGAGGTATATCTTAGGCTTCCTCATATGGCAAGACATAGTGAGGATCAATGGCGGACTGGCCAGATTTTCAGCTTGCCCGATGGTAAGTGGGCCCTTACGCATAAATCAATATGGGTCCCCAGGATGTGTATGTAAGAGAGAAAGAAAGTGAAGAACTCTTTTTCTACCAAACTTCCTGTGCCTTTGCTAAAACAAGTAAACAAAATAACAGGTAGTAAACAAAATACAGAAGAGGTTGTGTGTTACAAACACAACAACCCCTTGGTTACATTATTCAACCGCCAAGAGTGTGAGAAAATATAGGCCTAATGCTAATAATAAACGACTAATAATCAATAAATATTTAATTATCCATGATCTTTCTTTTCATATTTATTTAGATTTAATTTAGCTAACAGTCATAATTAAGTTTGAAGTGGTTTCTGTGTAATGCCAACATTATGCTTGTATTTACTCTTTTACACAGGATTTCATTTCCCTATTATGGTTTGTATCCTAATAGACCTGCATCGATTGAAAATATTTAAAAAAAAAAAACACTTTTTTTAAGGAGTTGAAAATCCATTTTTGAGACATCAAAGCGTATTTATAATAAAATTAGCGATTAATGATGCAATGATATTAGTGAAATTTTAAAGCTAAAGATCGTAAAGACTATATTAAGAAATTAATTGACTGAATTAATTTCTTATAGAAATTCTTCTCTAGAACTTCTTCTATTCTGTAGAACTTCTTCTTCTTCTTGCTTTCTTATAGAACTTGGAATACTATATGCTGCTATTTATTGAAAAGGAGTACTTAGATTATTCAAATGCAGAAGGAATTATTGACATATTTTTGCACAATCATCTAGAGAACTCAGTCGCTTGCCGACTTAAGACGTTAGCTATACACCCATAAAAATTATTTAAATTTCAATCATAAATTTGTATTTATATTGGTATTTCTTACTTCCAATTATATGTATAACTAGCCGCCTTCGGCGACCAGCTGGTTCGCCCCTATTAGAGCTTATAACTTAAAATAATTCAGTTATATCAAAAAATGTAGGATGTTTGAAATAGTTGTTATTGTTTATTTAATGTTAATAATTTGCAAGTAAATCTATTTATCCGACGAAGTTATTTCCGCTTTGAATTTTTTTTTTTTTTTTGACGTAATAAACTTTCATTTTTGAAAAAAAAAACATCTGAAAACTCAAACAAATGACTATTATGAATTAAGTAACATGTCTGAAAAAATGAATTTTTCGTTTATTTTTTTTAGATAAAACAATTAGTTCCAAAATCAAAAATGAAATAGAGATGCATCCAATATGAAACAGTAAAAAAGAGCATCTTTAGATGCATAAATTCAAAGTTCTAAGTTTCCAGTTCGTAAATGAAATTTAAAGTTCAGATAACAGTAAATGATTGCAGTTTTTAGCTGCTTATGCTCAAATATTAATTTGAAATTGTTGTTACAATTTGCATTGCCCTTTAATTTTGATAAAATGGTATAAGAATAAAAATGGAATTTTTTTAAATAAAAAAGTAATCAACTCTATAATTCGCGCCAATATTAGACAGTCTTTAAAATATCATCAATCATATGCAATAAGAAAACATTGTAAATTTATGTATAAAAACATTTACAGCAAAAAAGCTATTTCAATTCTTTTTTAATCTGATGTTTCAATATGGGTTTCGCTCTGATTGTGGTATTCTAATTGAGTTTGTTGAAAGATTGGTAAAGCATGTATAATTTGAAACAAAAATAAAAGTTTGATAAAATTGCGCAAAAAAAAAATCGCATAGCGTTAAGTTTAATATCACAGGAAATGTCACTTTTCACATTTCAAAATGGAATAGAAGTGGTTTTTGAATAAAATGAGTTTTAAATGTTTGAAAATTGTAAAAAAACTTTTAAATTTAGAAGGAAAAAAATTTTCGTGGTAGTGAATTGTGAATATCTTTTTGCTAAAGCCAACCGCGGTACACCCCGCCAGTAACATTGATTTTAGGAAAATTGAATGTCATGAATACCACCATCATGTACACTTATAAATTAAATACATTATTTAAATTGCATTTCTTCGAATACCATTCAAATATTCAAGTTTAGAAAATATTAGTTTGTGCAAGAATCGTCATCATTTAGCTTCTCTTCAAGAGAAATTGAAATTCACCTCACTGAAATGCCGATATCCGCCTGAATTTTAATGGGATTCAACTGGAATTTTTTTTAAAGTTGCTCTATATATCTGGACTTGAATTTATGAAAGAAAAATTCAGCTGCGTCTCGTACATGCGCAGTAAAAAATTATTTAGTACAAACACTCATATTTCCTACAATGTTCAACGTATTTACTTCAAAGTTTAATACAAGACTTCTGTAACATATTGTCAAGTGTTCTGCAAATTTCGAATAATTTGAATGAAAACTCTGCATGTTATGAGCAAAACACATCCGGAAAAATTTGGGATTTTTTTAAGAAACATTTATATCTTCCCGAATATTTGTGCTATGCTTACGAAAATGCATGTAAATATTATTCACATTAAACCATAACCATTGATAAAAGTTACGTCTCGTTATCAGCTTTCTGTGAAACAGGATGGGTAAAACTCCATTTTCGCCTTCATCCCTTTCTGGTGGCCCCTATAATTGCCCTCGTAACCGAATCTTCACTTAAAAATGTGTATGATACTCGATTGAATGTCACACAATTCTCCAGAACTGATTTCGAAGCATAGTTTTCGTATTAATTGCAAATATCTCTCATTTTACGAAATTTTCTTTAATTTTTTACACCAGTGTATTCTGCTTCACAACACATGTAAATTTATAACAAATATATTATTGAAACAAAAAGTGAAATACATTCATTAGAATTTGTTATAGGAAGTTTGATATAACGTCAATTTTGACTAAATTTTGACCAAAAATGGTCAAAATTTGAAAAATAAAAAATGTGTTCATTAAAATGGCATTTGAATTCACAGTTTTATACACCATTATAACTGAAAATTTATGTGTTGAATAAAAATTTCCTTTTTTTTTTCAAAAAAAGTGCTCCGAAGGTAGGCACATAAGGGTGTTAGGACGTTTCTAGTTCAGATCAGTGGCAGGAATTTTTTAAATGGCAGCTGTCCTTCGAGAACATTCTTCAGTATTTTTTTTATTTTCAAAGGCATTTTCTCTCCCCGCATCGTGTTTTTATCTTCTCGCCTTACGTTTTCATCTCACGATCAGTCATTATAAGAGGGCAAAAGGTACAAGTAGGCAATACCTTCCCATCATCGGCATAAATCTAAGGGTGTGGTGCAGAATTTTTAATTGAATCCTCTCCGTGGAAAGCTTTTCGTGTCATCTTTTATCTTCAGACTTCTTTCTTCTTCTCATCGTTTATCAATTTTCCCCATCTCTCCATCAGCGAAATCACGCTCATAAATGTATGTTGTCAGATGTTGTTGCAACGAAAGAGTGGAATTCACTCAAGGGCATACAGGACCAGTGTCGATGCCCTTTAAACTAGAAATTTCGAAGATAGCAGTTATAATTTTGGCCACCTGTTGAATATATGAAAATGAATGAAGGTCATTTAGAAATACGATCACTTTTAGGGGATGAGCTTTTAAACTATGGTTCTCTTCCATGCTGGTGATTTTAATTTCACATGGTTTAGCACATCTAGCCAAGTCCATAAGTCAAGGGCTGATGATGAGAAGATCGGCTGGTCATAACGACCTGGGGCACCTATGTATAGGGTTACCAAACGTACGGAGAGTTCCGATTTCAAGTTCACGTCCAAACTCGTGTCCGTATTTATGCTAGAGAATCTGGCGAGAGAGAAATTTAGCTTCAATAGAGAAAATCTGATGTATTCGAAAAAGCTGACGTTATTCCGCAATTGAAAGAAAATTCATTGTTTACACTTCTTAGATCCATTGTTGAAGAGAAAGTGGATGAACCTCTTTATACAGGCCCCAGTTCAAAAGAAAAATGAAAGTTTTGACAGCTTTGTTTTAATCCCTTAAAGATCGCATGATTTTCAAGAAAACAGTGAAAAAAGTGCCTATTTTTTTATTCATGAAAACTATATAAAAATAAGTGTATGAACAATATATGTACTCATTTTTAATTTTTGGAATTTTTTTTAGCTTGAAATTAAGAAAATTTAATTTTTCAGAAAAATCTACAATCAGGGTTATTGTGACCACTAACTATCAATACTAATTACATTAATATCTATACCAATTACATTATAAATAGTCTGGTACTGCCATCTGGTTTGTAAAATAAGAAATAAAAATTTTTCCGGGTATAAGAAATGGATTGTTTTTAATCTTTTTTGTGTTTTTTGTGCTTTACTTTTGAATGCTCCAGCTCGGAAATGTCACGGGCACGAGAAATAGAATGCGAAACCTCACTCCGTGATTTTGACGGGAGCGAGAAGGAATGGATTAATTCTGTTTTTCATTAATATAGTTTTGAATTACCAAACATTAAAAAAATCTGTAATCTTCTTTGCATTCTGATTTATTTAAGTATTTTTTCACTTCCACAAACTCTGTGCTAGTGTTATGAAAGACGGTCGTTGATAGGCAGCTTTTAAAATTTTATACTATATTTGGAACACCTCTCCCCAGCGTGTCCGGATTTCAACTAAAAAAATTAAGGTAACCTTATGTATCGCCTGAGGTATAAGTCAGACTTAGCTTCTATAGAGAGAGTTAGATTGCCTGCCTGGAGAGGTTTCAGGGAAGGCTGGCCCAAATTACTGTTCCGCTTAGAGAAAATCTACAATAACAGATAGATTTACCACAGCAAGAAATTTGCTGTTTTCGTTGTATCGTAATTACGGAGCGCAGCAAATAGCTATGTCATACATCAATAGTCTTTGATATACATTATAATCCTATAAGATACAGAACAGAACGACGTCTATTACCCCCGTACCCGTGACCAGACCGGTCACTGAACGGTTTGATGGACAAGACACGGGAATTTTATTTAAGAAAAAGAAAACAAAATAAACAAAAAGGATGAAATATATACACTATGTACAGCACAGGCATTTTCACTTTTACACTGTTAGTTCGTAATAGTCTTCTTTTCTTTAGATGTTGAAATACCTTTCTTTTATTTGAAGGGGGAATGTCCGGTAATTGAGCTACTTAGTTCATCTCGCTGGGAAGTTGAAGGCTAGGGAGGCCGGAAAAGATCTCTGTTTTCGCTAATGAATTTGATAATCCCACGAATTTTCTGCCTGGAGACGAGGTTATTGGCTACCCTTTTCAGCCATTCTTGTTCGAAGTTTGGCGCTGGCTTCCTCATATGCCAAGACACTGTATAGATACACTCCGTGGCATAGTGAAGTGCCGTGCCAATTTCACCACAACTGCAATAATCGCTGTCAGACAGGTGAAACCTTTTGAGGTAGGCAGGGAAAGGTCCATGTTGAGAGAAGAAGATAACATCCTCTCTAATCCAGTTAGTGGAACGGAGACTAACTGAGGGCATGATGTTATAGATTTTCCTGCCTGTATCGCCATTCTTCCATAAGGTTTCCCGCTCCTCAAGCATCCTCTTCCAGAGGAGGCCTTTTATGTGCGGTTAAGGAAGCTTAGTATATGAATAAGGGTTGCCCATGTTGTGTTGCGTCTTTTGCCAGTTGGTCTGCTCTCTCATTGCCTATATTGCCTGCATGCGCTTTAACCCAAGAGACTTTTATTCTTGGACTTGAAAGGAGGATTTTGAAAATTTTTCTTGCTGTTTCGTTTGTGCTCTTTGGATTGGAAGATGTCATGATACTTGCTCTGTTGTCTATGTGTATATTAGAGGTATTGTGGTTTGGCAGATGAGATGCGTATATTACTGCTTCGTGAAGTGCAGTGAGTTCAGCTTGAAATACGGTGTTGTTGTCGTTGAGTTTAGCAGACCACTGGTAGACCCAGATGTCATTGGTCAAAACGCAGAAGGCAGCTCCAACTCCGTGTTCGGTTTTAGAGCCATCTGTGGAAATATTTATAATGTCTTTTCGGGATATATATGCTTCTCCGTCTTCAAAAGAGATTTGGTTCTGTTTGAGATGTTCTGAAGGATGAGTGGACCAGCCTGTTGCCTTCATCTCCAGATCATGCGGTTGGGTATCTGTAATGAAAGGGGGAAGAAGTATTCTTAGGCGATAAATTGATGTAAACCTGGCTTCGAACTGTAATGGCATGTGTAGGGGTGGGATGCCGAGTATAGTTTGTAACGCTGCCGTTGGGGTGGTGCGATAAGCTCCCGATATATGGAGTAGGAATGGCCTTTGAATCGAAGAAAGCTTCCTCTTCATTTTGAATGTTGGATTTAGACACCAAGCTGAAGATCCGTGGGCCAGCATTCTCTCAATAACCGTATTATAGAGAGTCCATCTGTGTATCTGAGAGATTCCCCAATTGCCACCTGCGATTCTTTTGAGGTTTTGCTGCATTTTGATGGCTTTCTCTCCTTGCTTATTAATGTGCTCCAGCCAGTTGAGTCGATCATCAACGTGTATCCCTAGGTACTTAAAAGATTTAACTCTATTTATTTTATGCCGTTCCATGTGATCTTGAGACTTCTTACCATTTTGCTGAAAAAGATATAATTTGTTTTTTGTGTTGAAACGGCAAGTTCATTTTCTGAGCACCAGGAGCTGAATTGGGTTATTGCACTTTGCCTGTCTTCTACAAGGCTTTTATTTGTATTTGCTTTAATGACCAGCACAAAATCATCTGCGAAGGCTTGTATATGAACGTTATCTGGCCAGACTTCATTGAGTATTTCGTTGGCTACGAGGTTCCACAGGGCCGGGACCCTGCACGAACCTTGAGGGCAGCCTTGCTTTTGATTCTTTGTGGTCCTACCTTGTGGGGTCAGTAATGTCACTTTCCTATTTTGAAGAAGGCTGTGAAAGAGTCTATTTATGTTACTTGGGCAAGCGCTGGCGTCCAAACTCTTAAGTATGGCTCGATGTTGCAAGTTGTCAAAGGCTCCCTTGATGTCAATAGAGAGCACTAAGACATGCTTGCCAACTCTTCTTGCTATTTTAATTTTTCTTAGTAGCTCGTTGATAGCTGTATCCACAGACTTGCCTTCTCTGAAGCCATGCTGTCGGTCGTTCAGGCTGTTGGTGGACTCCAGATGATAAGTCAGCCTCTGAGTCATAAGTTTCTCCAACACCTTCCTTATTGTCGGTAAGAGTGAAATAGGACGATAAGAGGATGCCAGCCGCTGGTCTTTCCTCCTTTCTGGAATAAGATAATATTTCCTATTTTCAAGGAATCCGGGAAGCAGCTTAGGTGCAGGCACTTGTTGAAGAGAGTTGGAAAGATATTATTGAAGCACTTATGAATGATTTTAAATAGGAGGTTGTCGATTCCATCTATACCCGGGGCTTTGCCTGACGGAAGATGTTCTATTACAGCCGAGATTTCTTGGGGGGAGAATAGAGGATCAGGTGGCTGTGTTGAGGTGGTTAGATTGTAATTTGTTGGAATGGCAGGGGAAAGGAAAATCTGGTTCATGATGTTTTGTGCTGCCTCTTGCAGACTTCCCTTTGGGTCTCCGTTTATCAAGTACGGGATTTGAGATGGGAAAACTGATTTTCGAAACGCCGCCTTGTACTGCTTCCCATACGGATGAGAGGCTGCGCTGCAGAATTTTCTCCAACCCATATTCCTTGCTTGCTTAATATGTCTTTTGTACTTCGCTTTCTCTTTCTTAAAGACTTGGTATCTTGCTTGCCTTTCAATTTCCGGCGCCCGTTGTGTTCACCTTCTTAGTGCTCTAACCTTCTTTTTATGAATTTCTAGATGCTCTGTCCACCAGTTTGGTTTGTTATGAGTAGTTGCTTTTTGATTTTGAAACTTTTGTTGCATGCATTTATGATTAATGTTTGCAGTTCTATTGTGGCGTTATTAAGTTCTCCTGAATTTCTGGCTGCTTTTATTTTTCTTTCTAGTGATAAATTTCATTACCAAGGATATTGAGAAATCTAAGGTGATTCCCATGGCGTGTCTTGTATTTTTTGTAAAATTTATTAGCTACTGTTGATGCAATTGTTGTTTCTATATATCTCTGGTCGCTTAAGGAGATTTCTTCTAGGATCTCCCAATTAATGGAAGAATCTATAAGTGATTGGAAGAATAAGGTCAGGTCTGGCCAGCCAACACTGTTATTTCTCTGGAAGGTTGGTAGAGCATCTCGTTTATTGATGATGTTTAAGTTATTAGCCAGGATAAAGTCCAAGATGTCTTTGCCTCGATTGTCATTTGATCTATAGCCCCAGAGGGTATTATGTCCATTGAGATCAGTGCCAATTAGGATCTTTTCCTCTGGTAAGCTGGAGATGATCTCCTGAATTTCCTGGAGAGGTGTATAAACGTTTTGTGCTGGTGAGGAGTAGGCTGAAATTATTGTTATGGGAAATGATGAGGTCTGGATTTTAAGCGCTGCTATGTTCACTTTTGTTGCCAACAAGGCAGGTTTTAATTTAGATGAAGGAATTAGGATTGCAGCCTTCTGATTTGAGGAGCTGAATCTTTTCCAGGTTTGAGGGTTTCCCTGGATTCCGTTATTATTAATGTATTGTTCTTGCACCAAGATTACATCTGGCTTGATCGTGCTTGCTGTTAATTGGAGTTGATTGGTGGCTGCCTTTGCTCTAGCTAAGTTGATTTGAGGAATTTTTAGGGGCTCATTTGAAGACTCTGTTGCAATGCTGAAAGAAAATTGAGTGTTTTCAAAAATACTATTATCCATACTAAACATAGTCCCTTGTTTTTTTGTATGCTGTTACTTCTTCATTGTAACAGGGGCAATGACTGTCTATGGCTCTGTGCCAGATTTTGTAGCTAGTGCCTCGACTTCTGTTGCTTTCGGCACAGTTAATGCAGTAAAGTTCTTTATTTCTGCAGTTTCTGGTGTTGTGTCTGAGTCCACAGCATCCACAGAATGGAGTGGTGAACTTGCACTCTTTAGAATTATCTGTGTGTCCATAGGCTTGGCATGTCGAGAATCTCTTGAGGTGAAGGAATTCCTTCAATTGGTACATGGCCCAATTTATCGGAATCTTTCTCAGTTGTCTGAGGTTGAAGAAGGCTTCTCAAGGAGCTTCTAGGAACCAGTGACTCGTCCCTTCTTTACGACCTCTCATTTTAAATCGGAGTCGCAGATCCTCCCCCCAGTTACTATAGGCCTTCAGGGCAATTTGCACGTCTTCGTTTGTGGTGTCATTGGGCAGGTCGTATATTATTAGACTCGGATATCTCTTCCCAGGTAATCTTAAAGATATATTTTTTCAGGATGTCGTTTGATAGAATCGTTTCTCTGAGTTTTTCAAGTTGCTGATGCTTGTCC
Organism: Araneus ventricosus; assembly: GCA_013235015.1. NCBI lineage: Eukaryota > Metazoa > Arthropoda > Arachnida > Araneae > Araneidae > Araneus > Araneus ventricosus. Next base: position 183,083 of record BGPR01001839.1, on the reverse strand, counting down.
CAGACTATAGCTAGTCCTTTGTTTTGGATTTTTCTTACATTCTTGAACCTGAAATTGGTGCTGTCCACCTTTAATTCTTCTGTTAGGATGTCTTCTATTTCTTTATCATTTTCCTCTGATGGGTAGAGGAGCAGAGTTGGCTTCTTTCTTTTGTTATTCAGTTTTGCCGCTTCTGCATAGGAAAGCCTCATTTGGGATCATGTTGCTGCCAGATCATTCTGGCCTGGTTTATCAACAGGCTGGTGGGCAATTGTCCCTTCAAAAGATTGGGGAAGACTTAGCACTTGCGAGCTGTTAAACTGAGTTTCAGCCTCTGTACCCTCTTCCTTCTTGTCAGCTGTTGCGATTCTCCCCCTTAATAGGTCTATGATATTATTTGCTTCCTTCTTTAGGGGCACCGGTAAGTGGGAGCGCATGCTATCCGGTGGGCGGCTGTTGTCCAGGAGACAGAGTTTTTTCAAAAGTTCTTCTATTGGAGTGTCTTTGTCACTTATTGGGCAGTCTTCGATGGAGGATTCCGTTCTTCTAAGTGGAGGTATGCAAAAATCAACGAGAGGAGAATTCAATATGGAAGATGATTCACTAGAGCTTTCTCCCATTATAAAATATGCAGAAATAAATTCTAAAGTTCAGATCTGGATTGTTGATATTAATAAAATTATTTATAAAAAGCAATAATATTACAGAAAAGGCTACCAGGGCAGTTATTCCCCTTCAACCCGACCAATCGTGCATCGTGCAGTGCAAGTAAAATAACTACCTAAGAAGAAACAATAGGAAAAAAAAGTAAAAAAAAAAGCTTTTTAGTTCTTCTCACTGTAAAAGCGAGGTTAAAAACTAATCTGGAGTAAAAAAAAAATTCGCTTGGGAACCCTAGACCTATAAGACTGTTTCTGATCCAAGGCTGGGAAGTTTTAAAAAATAATAATATTAAAAATTTAAAAAAAAGTCCAAAAACAAAGGTCACGAAAACTATGGGAGCATGACGACAGAAAGCTGGAAATATTTTATATCCACGGGCGAGAAGAAGGAAACAGAAGAAGGAATTAAAATAAGGTGTGAGAGAAGATTTTGAGACATGAGAAAACGCTAGTGCGAGCGGGGGAAAACAAAGTAAAAAAAAAAAATTCACGTTTGAGACTGGTCTCGAACAATGCAAAATAAAAAGTAGAAATAAAAAATAATACTAATCCCCATACGTGGGAAACGAAAGGGGGAAGAAAAAACAACAACAAAACAAAAAAACCAGGAAAAAAGGCACAGAAAAAAAATCGAAGATCATGAAAAAGCGTCCCCTGGGCCCGCCGGCTTGCTCAGAACGAGTAAATCGGCAAAAAACATCCTGACACACACACTCACAAAAAAAAAAAATACATAAAAAAAACTGACGCCAAAGAAACAAAAGTTAAGAGACAAGAAAACGAATTTCCAACTCAGTGGAAAAAAGAGCACTTGCTGAAAAAAAAAACAGGCATTATTAGCAAAATCCAACTCTCAAACATTCTACGGATGAACATACATTCTGAACCAACAACCAACACAAACATTCAACCGAGATAAGATCTCGCTTCTTGACAGTCTTAACAGGGCTGGCAGACATTCATTAACCCCCCCTCCCCGAGTTCCCCAATGGGGTGCGTGGACCATCTGGAATATTTCAACAGCGACAATAAACCTCATTTACGAAAAGAACAAGATTCAATTCCCCTCTTGCGCTGAATAGCAGCGCCACCTACTTCACGCTTTTCAACATCCCTTCAATCGAGAAAGGACAATTATTTCTCCCTTCCCCATTTCCCTTTGGAAAGCGATGCTGTTGAAACATATTTCAAAAACAAAACAAAAAGATCGAATGACAACGAGCATTACACCGTTCGATCGCAAAGCGCTTGCTGGACACTGCGGAAAAAAAAAGATTAGATACGTGCAATAGATTGAAAAAGTTAATAAGGAGCAAGTCGAATATATTCGAATTTGATCACTCTTTGATATGAAAGCATATCAAAGAGTGACCAAAACAAAGCGGGAAAACGGGGCAAAAAGAGATGGAAAAAAATATTTTTTTTAAAAAAAAGCAACCGCTGAGCCAAAAAGATGTGTTACAATTAAAAAATAGCTAAGGAATCCCGTCGAAAAGGGGAGAAGAGAAAAAGAGGGATGACAAAAGTCAAAATGGGTTATCAGCAACATGAACAAGTACTAAAAATTTAAAGGGAAAAAAAACCTTGCAACAGAGATAAAGAAATACAGTACTTGCACTGCACGATATGCACTAAAAGGTCATGATTTCTAGGGAACACTTAGTCCATTTGCCCGGGAAGGAGTTATCTCAGCATTTTTGAAGAGCACATATTTCTAGGAGTCCTTTTGTTAACGTTTTGACTGTGATGATCGCTGATACTTGAAAAGGACCCAGACTCTTCAATGGTGCAATCACACTTGAGTAGAAGAACCAAGTTCTGTGTAAAATATATACGTACAGTGTTGGGAATATGCTTGTGAACGTCGAAACACTTCGAAAAAATTTGCCGTAAAATCCTATAAGATACAGATGGTGATAAGAAAATAAGTTTTTTTTCTTGATTAAATCAATGTCTGCTTATTAAAATGTGATCAAGTTATTTGAAATTCAATGGAGAATATGTGAACATTTTACATTAAATAGTATTTCTTTTAATCTTTTCTCAGAACCTTCTTCTTATCACAATAATTTGATTATACATAAAAAAATACAATCTATCCCCTTTGAAAACTCATTTATCAGAGTTGAGATAAACCACGACATGGTGTGTTTAAGCCTAGAATAATCAATGAAGCAGAATTTGGGCATTTATTTAAAAATTTTAATAGGATATTTTTAATTTCAAAATCGTTGATGCATCATTATTTAATTCAGTGCTTCTTAAATTATTGCTACAGAGTTAAAAATAAAGTCGTTGATTATATTTTGCAGTTGCCAAAATTCTAGCACCATGTCTTTTTACCTAGTTTTGTACTAAAATTAGTTTAAAATAATTAAGAAAGCCTTCATGTTTAGGGTATGTTTTTTTATAAAAACTTATCAAACAACAGTATTATTAAATAATGTTCCTTCCTGTAAACTTACAAAAAGTTCCTAAACTGTTATTAATTATTAAATAAATTATTAAAAACAGTTTATTAAATAATGATCCCTTTGATTTCCTTCAGTTCCTGAATTAACATAAATTCAGTTGCATATTTTATAAAATGATGCCATAAGTGGTTTCGGAAATATGTAATTTCCAAAATCATGTATTTTGATCTGCATACTTGGAAAGTTCGTGCAATATAACAACATACAGCTTTAACGCCACAAGCGAAATCTTGGTAATTATATTTGTCACTTTATGTATTTTTTTCCCATAAATAAGTTCCGTACAATAAACAGATAAGAGACTGAAGTAGAGAGAAACCATTAGGACAGAAACTCAAACGTGACTGCTTAACGTAAAAACACTTTGAGGAAAACATCCCTAGATGAGAATTCACTCTCTAAGATAAGAATTAATTTATCAGAAGAGAATTCCGCAGTATGCCGGTCTTCATCTTTAACGACAACACTTTAAATTTCTGTTTTCTTTTTCTTCTTATCTTTACGCCATGTTAACCTACTCCGAAAACTTACACAAAGGAGAAACTGTCCGTTTTGCTTTCTTTATGATGAGCCACTCCTCTAATTGGTGGAAAAGATGCTGGAGTTCAGTGGGTTCTACAAAGTCACCTTGGAAACAGCAGAAACGAGGTCATCCAGGTTTAACAAAGCGTTTCAGAGACAAATAGGTCTCTTCTGCAGGTAGCAGGTTCATCAATTTCCCACAAGTTTTTTTCTAGAATTATGTTTATAAAAAACAAAAAGAAAAAGTTTTTAACTTTTCTTTATTGGACTTGCAACATCGGAATTTAGACCCGGTGCTAGCTTGCTGTGTGAGTCCGTAATTAACAAAAGTTTTCTGATTAATGACAACAGATTATATGATTCTGTAGAAACAAAAAGATATTTTTTATATTGCAACTGATTTCGAAATAGTGGTTCTGTAATAATCGCCAGTTAATACTTCTCTCCATTGCGCTTTGTTGTAAAAACACCCTCATACAATTCCAGACAAATCTCACCTTGAAGAGCCAACATAATTTTCTTAAAACTGGAACAGATAGCTCTTTCCTAAAAAGACATTAACTCCTACCCTGATTCAGTAGAACTTGTTTACTTTCTTGATCTTGGAATTCCCGGCTCTTCCAATCCCTGGTTCACCTTGATGTGGCCATGACTGAAACTAAATGAACCCGAAACAAAGGATCGGGTTTAGAGGTAGAAACACGCTACTCTTTTCCACTTCAGAACAAGCTTGACCTTAGATTGAAGACACAGCTAAGAGGATCTCTGAAGAATCGTGAGTGAAAGCGTTTATTTTCATGCTATTTTTGTTGTCTCTTAACATTTATAAGCGTTTGAAGTTCTTCCAATCTGATAATAGAGAAAATTTTAAAATTTACAGCTATTTTTAATATTAAAGAAAGTAACATTTGCAGTTTAAAAAAGAATTTTAAGTAGCAAAATGATTTTCCAAAATTAATACTGGAACTTGAAATAATCTGCTGAGAAGGAGAAGTCTTCAATAATGAGTGTGATCTAAAAAAATTGTTGACTAATTCAACATGCTTTCTAAGAACTGAAGAGTAATCTCTCAGCAAACAGTTGCATTCTTTTCCTTATATAGTGAAATGTTTTTCTCGATTTTTTAAAAGAGAAAGACATTAATTCTTTTCTGTAATACAACCGCAGATGCTTCCCATAGGAAACTTATGGTTTATTATGTGTATGGCTTTTGCCAGTTATGTAATAGATTTCTCCAATGTGATATAACCTAGCGTGTTTGCTTGCAAGCATAAGGAAGTTAATTGCTTAAGAGATGTTGTGTAATTTTTTGTAACGATCAAAGTCATTTAATTGCTTACTTCCCTCTTAGGTTTTTCTTTCCTACTGACCTAGTTTATCTGTTCCTTCATAAATTTCAAAATACAGACTGTTGAAAAGTGATGTAATTTTAAGTGAGTTCAATAATCCAATTCACAATCCATACTATAATTCTATTTCACCATTTACGTTTATTTCTGAACCATAAATAAATTTTAATTATCTTCATAACTTCCGAAGATAATTTCGGAGTAAAATGACCTAAATAACTGGGATGGAAAATCTAAAGGTTTAATATTAAGGCTTCCCTCAAATTTGCTGCTGGTAAGAGGCTGCTGGAATATCGATAAACCTATTATAGAAATTTCCATCCGGCTTGTTGCAAAGAAATAATAATTATGCAGTTTATTTTGCTTGAGTCAAATCCCTCATCTTATGACGTTGGATACCTGGTTTTATTGTTCTATGAACATCTGAGAGGATTTTCTTATGTTTTCCCACAACAAAGACAAAAAAAAACATCCCTGAATTTAACTTCCTTTATTTAAAGATTTTCTTCTCCCATATTAACTTCTCTTTTTCTTCCTTGAGTGTCTTTAACCTCTTAACTGGTTTGTCCATCCGCCGTACGTGCATTACATTATTACAGTTTTAAACTTATGAACTAAAACATTCATGGATGCTTATAAATGGAATTCATAAGCATTTCAATTGTCATTTAGGATATCAATGTCAACCCATACCCAAATTGGAAAGTGTCATCTAATTAGATAGTTAAAAAAACAAACCAGTTAAGGGGTTAAAGTGAATATTTTATAATGCTGATTTCATATCAACTATTGAGTCAGTTTAATATTTTTATGAAAACTACCATTTAGTTCAGGCTTATTTAGCACGATTTACTCCAAACTGCATAATTAATTTCAGAGTATTTAGTCAAAATTATTCAAACAATAAAGATAAGGTTATTGAATTGATTGATAAATAAAATGGTTCATATGATAGCATCGCTATTCAAGAATTAATTATTATTCTCGACTAGAATTAGAATTCAAAATTTAAACTCAGTGAAATTTCTAGACGTTTTGAACGAAGGAAGTAAGAAATATTATAAATTTTAATTAGTTATTAAATACTACTTGTTTAAATTCTAAATTTTTTTATGATGTTGACTGAGGATCGCAGTGGCCTGGTATGTTTTTAACATAATATTTATTTAATATTCTAAAGAATTAAATAAATTTAAGTTAATTTATTATTTTGTAAGAAGAAAAATCCTTTTGCATTCTAACATTTTCATTTGCTTGTTGTCTAATTAAAAAAAGTATTTGATAAGCTGCCCATGTAACTCGAGGTCCGTGAGATAAATACTATGACAGAACACTGAAAAAATTTTAATTCTGCAATTTAAACTGAATACTGCACCATATACCAATACCTCTAATTTTTCTAACAAAAGACATTAAAAGAGTAAGTTTGTAAACATAAAGGTGTTTCTTCTGCCCTATTTGGCTTCAAATTACCATTATTTATCAAAAAGGAATCAGATACATAGCTATAATGGCATAATTGCACGATTTTAAGTAAATTGACTTTTTTCATGTTGAAACTCGTTATTATTTTTCACTCACTTTTTGATGTACTAGAGTTTTGGCGCATCTGATAGTGAATTTTGGGGGGAAAACTGACTAAAAGTTTGTGTAATATTTGTAATGGTGAATTGTGAAATATATTTAAGAAAAGAATAGAGAAGTTTTTGAAATAAGCTACTGGAAGGTATAAAATATTTGTTATCAATATATAGAGAGGTCAAAACAAAATCGTAAAAGCGTGAAGCGCTGAAAATAATACCATATAGAAATTAAGTGACAATCAATACCACAAGCAAGAAAATCACAAATATCCTTTAAAAATTAAAATAATATTATAAATGTTATTAAAATTCCAATTTACTTTTAGTATTACTCTTCAGCGCCTTATGTTTTTATGATTTTATTTTGATCTCCATATTTTTTTATTAAAAAATTATTTTCTAATTTTTAATAGATTAATGGAAACGTCAATTAAATTATTTTATATTTATTAATTTTAGTTAAAAAGCCATATTTTTAAAATTGAGTTATAAGAAAATTTACTTTAAAATGATCTTAGCTCCTCTGAATTCTATAGCGTTCTGATTAACTTGAAATAACATTAGTTTGATAAAACGTATTTATTACGTTAATTAAACTTTGAAACAGAAAATAAATTGACCGGAGCGTTTAATTGATTGATGTTTCTTCCGAGTTGTTGCTCTCTTTCTTCTTCACTCCAATATAACGGCTAACGGCCTTTATTACCTTGGCATTGTTCCGAGTAAAGTGAAAGTGAAGAACGAACATTCGAAGGACGATGCGAAGAGACGCTTCGAGGGTTTTGACTTAACTTCCTTTTGTTATTCGAAAGCAAGATTTAAGCTGTCTTTCTTTCATGAACTTTTGAATACGATAGCTAACCGTTTTGTTCACTGTTTAAATTATACATGTTTGAAAAAAATGTATTTTTATAACTAAGACGATAATACTGAAAAAGAAATTTTTAACGAATTTTCTGTTCCTCAATATACATTGGGTGTTTCTTGTACTGTTCAGCAACGTATTCCGAAACTAACACTTTGGGACGATTTTACACCGGAAAGGGGTGTCAGGCAATGAATCATATGAGCCCATTTCCGGAGTTCTTTGTTAGATCACACTCAGTAAAATGCAAACATCATCCTTCCTTCACTTCCCCCCTATTTTGATGAAAATAGCTCCGTCCGCTTTCTGGTCGACCCCCTAAATCCCCTCTTGACCAAATCTTTACAGTTAAATGTGAGTTCTGACAAGTGCATATCCCACGATTCTCTGCAACTGATTGGGAACCATTGTATCCGTATTAAGTCCTAATTAGTCGGATCTTAAAAATCGTCCTTAACATTTGGCCACCAGTGTATATACAATGGGGGGGGGGCTGAAAAATTTTAACACCTTTAGATTTGCACATTATTTCGAAAATCTTCCAAAAGGCTGAATAGCATTTCCTTGAACTCCAGCCATTTAAATAAGATGTTTAAACTCAAATTTATATTGAAGATTCTGTGTCAAGGGAAATTAGAGGATCGTCCATAAACTGATGAAAACGAAATGGAATTTTGGCCCACCCACCCCCATCACAGAAAGCTGATAATGATTTGCAACATTCATGAATGGCTTTTTTTTGCTACGCACATTGCTTACATGCATTTGCGTAAAAATAGCACGAATATTAAGGAAGATATAAAGGTTTTCTTAAGAGATCCGAAATTTGCCAAGATGTTTTTTTCTTATAACATGCAGAGTTTTGAACAGAATTATAGGAAACTTACAGAATACCCGACAATATGCCAGAAAAACATTGTATTAAAATTTGAAGTAAATATTTTGAATACTAGAGGAAATATGAGTACTTGAAGTAAATATTTTTTACTGCGCATGTTTAAAACGTAGAGTAATTTTTCTTTCATAACTTCAAAGCCAGACACATAGAGAAACTTATAAAAAATTCAAATTAAATACCTCTAATATTCAGATATTCGGAATTGCAATGAGGAGAATTTCGGTTGCAATTGAAGGGAAGCTTAATGATGAGGGTTCTTGCACAAATTGATATTTTTTAAGTTTCGCGCATGCGCAATAAGAAATTATTTACTATAAATACTCATATTTCCTCTAATATTCAAAGTATTTATTTTAAATTTTAATACAATTTTTCTTTAATATACGGTCGAGAACTTTACCTGTTTTGTATAATTTGGTTAAAACCTCTGCATGTTTTAAACAAAAAACATCCAGGAAAATTTGGGATTTTTTAAAACCTATATATCTTCCAGAATATACGTGCAATTTTTACGAAAATGCATGTAAGCAATGTGCATAACAAACAAAACAATTGTTGAATGTTACAAATCATTATCAGATTTTTGTAAAGCGGGCTGGGCCAAAATCCCCTTTCATCTTCATCAAAATCTGGATGGTGTCCTAAATGCCCTAGTGACCGAATCTTCAATGTAAATTGTGAGTTTAAATCTCGTTTTTACAAGGTCAAAGTTGAAGGACAACCCATTCACCTTTCGGAAGACATTTGCTTATATTTTTCTGCCACCCCAAGGTATATAGAAGATAAGAATAAAATTCATTAAAAAGGAAGTTGGAATAAGTGAAAACAGTACTATTATTTGCTACTCATAATTGGTGATTCTCAGTCGTCCCAAAAATGAAACAAGCACTAAATAAATCAGTGCTCTTTTACGAATCATATGATTAACATGTTTTCTCTATCATATTATAATTTAGAAAATAGTACACGGCAAATGATACGAAAGGAATTCTATAACAAATAATAATCAGTCATAAAATTAAATATCTCCAGAGAAACTCTTGTAAATTTTTAATTAATCATTAATTATAAAATATTAATGAAAAGACAAACAATATGCTTTTTTCTCAGTAGTAATAATACCTTTTATGGGTATACTTCTCAGTATATTTTTTCGAAAAGACTTCAAAAAATGAATTTATTTTTCTTTTTCAGATTCAACGAGGTAGAATAATACCATCTACAAGAGAATGAATACTAACTTGTAAGTAGACGGCAATGCTTCTTCTAGCATTTTTCTAAAAGTCAAATCTATAACCAAATTCTTTTTAATTGCTATTGAATATAGTGAAATTGGAACATAACTTATAATTAAAATTTTTTAGCTTTTCTCGCATCAGTTTTTGATGCCGAACTTTTGAAGGTCAGCTATTTTTCATTACCAATGAGAGATAATTCAGATGTTAAAAAAATGTTTCAAGACATTGATTAAAAATTCTATATTATTTTTCGTAAATCATTCTCGAAAAGTCAAGAATATTTATGATGTGTCATGATACGTTATTTAAATCTGTCATTTTTTGAGTTTGTCCAAATTATGCTAGGTAATCTTTGATTGGATGCATACGAAATGTTCTAAAGAAAGATTACTAGAGTATTTAGGAGAACAATACATTTTTCTAGATAAGCTAAATGAATTGCAAAATACAGTCACCTTCTAATGTAACAAATACGATTTCCTTATTATCTGAATAGAGTTGAAGAAAAGATACTGTTTATTAATAAGAATAGATTTATTACGTCTGGGGAATTAATCGAGTAACACACCCATGATATTTTTGTTTCTTTGAATCAACATCCACTTTCTCACTCTTCATAGTTTGAAATGAATGTAAAAGAACCCCCAGAATATAGGGGAGAGTCACCGAATTTGTACCAGCGCCTAGATTGGGCAGCTATAATAACTTCAATTCTAATAAATATTTGGGCCATAAAATAGGGAAATTGTGATGTAGCAATGTAAATAGGGTGTATGAAATCATTTTTAAGAGAAGGGGCTACGTGGTTACAGTTCCAGAACAAGTGTTTAGATTTAAGCATTAACAATCTATTGTTTTAACAAAAGTAAAAAGGCCCTTACGCTGTTCTAAATTAAGTGGGAAAATGCAGGTGGGAGCCAGAGAATGTGAAAATTTTAGGATTTTGTCGAATATCTCCCAAACGGCTAGATGGATTTTCTTTTAACTTCGACCTTGTAAAAAAGAGACTTGAACTCACATTTTACTGTGAAGATTCGATTTTGAGAGCATTTAGGGGACCAAATACAAATTGATGAAGAAGAAAATGATTGAAGACTTACCCCGTTTCAAAGAAAGCTGATAATGATTTGCAACTTTTATCAATGGTTTTGTTTGATGTCCGCAATATTTACTTGAATTTTTGTAAAAATATCCCGAATATTGGGAAAGATATAAAGGTTTTCTTAAAAAATCCCAAACATTACCGCATGTTTTTTGCTTATAACTTGCTGAGTTTTCAACCAAATCATACGAAACTTACAGAATACACAAAATGTTGGAGAAGCATAGTATTAAAATTTGGAATACTTTATATATTAGAGGAAATATGAGTATTTATAGTTAATACATTGTTACTGCACATGTGCGAGACTTAGAGTAAATTTTCTTTCATAACTTGAAAGTCAAATATATAGGGCAACTTATACAAAAATTCCATATAAATATCTTTAAAATTCAGAAAGATATCGGCACTGCAGCGAGGTGAATTTCAGTTGCACTCTAAGAGATGCAAAATAATGAGGGGTTTTGCACAAACCGATATTTAACTTGAATTTACAAATAGTTCTCGTCGAAATGTAATTTAAATCATGTTTTTAATTTATAAGTATGCACGAGTGTTTACAATTTCAATTTTCATAAAATTCCATATAACTGATCGAAGATTGAATTTTAAAAAGAGTCCGCGGTGGCCAAGTGGTAAGGTCTCGGCTTTGGGGCCAGATGGTTCCAGGTTCGGAACCCAATTTCATGACAATCCGCCTTGTATGCTCCGTCCGTACGCTAAATAAAGCGCAGCCGCTGAACGCCTTCCCGCCAGTGTGGTCCCACTCCACCCGATTGGGTGTACGGCCTTAACCAGTGCGTGTTACCTTTTAGAGCGGTCTGTTAGCACGAAAAACCCAAAGAATATTTCACTTCTGGAAGAAATTGTGAATTTTGGGATACTGACTCTATATCATTTTCTGAGTTAAAAACGGCAGAGACCCCAAGTTTCAGAGGCCTTGTTTATCTGATATGACGTCATCAAAATGGCGGCTTATAGGGAACTTAATGCGCTAAATTACCGAACTTTTTTATATTTTTTTGACTTTTTTTTACCATTTTTTTAAATATATGGGTTCTTAATATCTGCTATATCGTTAACAAGCTTAAAAGGCTTAATTTATCAGTCCTTGTTAAATGTGGTGACAGATATGGGCCTAAATATAGGTAAATTACCTTTCTGCTATGCTGTTTGTTATATTCGATATCAATATTTTTGTATTTAAGGAGGTGCAAGCAAATTTTCGTACCAGAAATACATCAAACATACATATAATTAAAAGAAACTTCTTCTTGAAATATTTAGACTGTATTTTCTGTAAATTTAGAGATTCTTGGCATAAGCGAGGCGTCTTCCCTGTGATTCTTTTTGCCTCCTTCTTCATTGTACTCTTAAATAATGACTGTTTTGGATTGTGGTTGTTCCCAGCCTCAACAGATCCTTTGACAGTGCTTGTTTTTCACCTGATGATAATTAGGTTTACAAGAATGAGCCATTTAGCAATGGAAGGCTAGTTTCCATAGGCATTATGGGGTAAGTATTTTCGGACTGTTATGACCATTTAGTGTGCACCATACCGTTTCTGAATATATTTTTGCGTATATTTACTTAGGATTTGTGAACCCCCTTCGGTTGGATCTCTTTATATATATTTTTTTAATAATGAATCCCTCGTTTTGCGGCTATGCTGGCTTTCTGTCTGCCCTCTTTGTGTTTGTCTCCTTTCCCTCCCCTTCTTTTATTTTTTATTGTGACTTTGGCGAGCCGTTATTGCTTCCTTTCCTAGTTTTTTTTCTTTTTATCTTTCTCTTAATTTGTTCTTTCAGATTAGTAGCTAGATTTCTCTTTTTTTCGCTCCCCCATTTTTACATTGCGTTCTGACCTTTTTTCCTTAATAATGTTATTTGCCTCCTTTTTTTTGTCTTGCATTTTTAACACATGAACTCATTTTTTAAATTTCCGATGAACGGCAAGCATTTTGTTTTCCAGCGATTCTTAACTCAGCTCAATCGCTCCGTTTGGCGAATTCTTATTTACTTCTGATGGGAAAGAATGTTTGAAAGCAACCCTCTTTCCTCCTCCCCATTCGGTACGTGCTTCCCCGTGACCTTCGGGCTTAGGAGTTAGGAGGCATTTTTGGGGGGTCATGGCCCTTCCGGATCCACACGGCCGACCAGTGAGAACGTTGTTGAGCTGAGAGGAGGAGGGAAGGGGTAATGGAATAAGAGAGGGGCGAAAGTGAGTGTGTATGGGTTTTCAGTCACTTGCTTGTATCTTTTTATTTTTGTTTTCATCACAAATGCTTTTCTGACTCATTCGTTACTTTTTTCGGTTCCTCATCACTGGTTTTGATTTCCTTTTTCTTGCCTTTGGCATAATTGCGAAGGATCCAACGTTTCCACCATTTAATTTCATGCTCTTTGCTTTATTTTTGTTCCATACTTTGTCCACAGCTCCCCAGGGATAAGATTTTTTTTCTTTTTTTTTTCTAAATCATAGAGTTTAATGTGGAAATTGGGGGAAAGATTTTTATAAAAGGGAATGGGTGAGGGGGAGAGGGGGGAGTACTTAGCACTTGAATTTTTGGAGAGATTGAATGTTTGTTTTAATGAGTGTATTTTGTAATTCCTCTCTTTTTAATCTTGGCTTTTAGCTCATTTCATTTTTTTTACTTGTGAATGTAATTTTATAAATTTGTGTTTCTTCATCTGTGTATTCTTCTATCTTTTTCAAGTACTTCCGAACCGTCTCATCAGGGAAGAGTTCAGACTTTTTCGCATCGACGTAGATTTTTTGTGAAACTCCGTTTTTTATTTAATTTTTATTATTATTATTTCATTTCTGTGTATGTGCATATTGTTTTTGTGTGTATAATTTTGTGCGTTTTCAAACTCCTGTTTTGTGGGGTTTTTTTCCCATCTTGATTAAAGGGTTTAGGTTTTTCTTTTCCCATTTCGCTTTGTCTCTGGACTCGTACAGAGCATAGACAAGCTTGGGATTTTCATCTTTTTTTCTATATTTTGAGCGGTTTCTTCTGACATTACTAATTTCAGCTCCCCATTTTTTAAAATTCTGCTTCTTGGGGGGTTTTGTTTTTGTTTATGATTATCTTTTCCTTCTTCTTATCTGAGACACATATAATTCTATTTAAATTATTAGCCGTTTTTCTCTGTCTTAGAACTTGTTTGTTACTAATCTTTCCCTCCTCTCTTAAAAAGTTTTTACTTTTTCACTTGTTTTACTTAGTGACACTTGAACATTTTTGGTTTTCGTTAATTTTTCGGATTTCTTTAGTTTACAAAAATCTCCTTTATTGTTTGTCTCCTTTTTCATAAATTGCTTTTGTAGTTTTTGTTTTTATAGTCTAATTTTCTGCAATTTTTTTTAATGGTATGGTGCACACGGTGGTCTTTGGTCTGTAAACAACTGCCCCAGCCGTCTTTTTATTTCTTTGTTCATCATTTGCATAAACTTAGCAACAGATTCGTCAATTTTTGAAGAACTGTAAAAAATCATTTTACTTCTTTTTGTCCAAAATGTGAAATAATGAAAAAAAAAAAACCTACCACTGAGCCAACGGAATCACTTGCATTAGGTGAGAATAACTCTCAATACTCTTTGCGCAGTAGCACTTTACAGCATTCTTTGTCCTCAACAATGAAACGAACTCTTATCATATGATGAAGATGCACCTATTGGCGAAATCATCAAACGCTTGCGAAACATTGTGAACGGTAAACGAAATGACCGTCCTCACCTAACCGACAAGAAAGTGGACAGTCTTCTCGACGTCCTTATATTTAAATGCACCCAATTGACAGAGAAGGCCCTTTTAAATGCAGAAGCAACTCTCCAACAAAATGAGAAAAATGAGCAAAATATTACATTCCCTCAAGTTCAAGAGAATGTTAGCTACTCTGATGCTCTGCGAGGAAAGAGAAAGCCCCATACGATTCTTGTCTACCCGGCTAAGGGTAGTTCAGAAGCTACTTCAGTAGAGGAAATTCTCAAGAAAACTACTCGGCTAGAGGCCAGCGTTAAAATCAGGGGGTTTAGGAAATTTAAGAAACAGGGAGTAGCAGTTGTCTGTAATTCTGTTAAAGATATCCAATACATAATGTTCAGACTTGATGAAGATAATTCAACAAAGGAAAAGGTTTCTCATAGAATGCCGGGCAAACGCCACCCAAGCATTATTTTATATGACCTCCCAAATTCCATAACTGACCAGGAGGTGCAGGTGGCCCTTAGAACTTACGCAGAGGATGGAGAAAACCTCCGTCTTCGACTCAAATTGAAAAGCAGGAAGCCAGACACGTCCCACTGGGTCTTGGAGGCTCCTGGCAAGCAATTCCTCCAATTAAAGAGATTTAGGAAGATTGCAGTAATCTGGAATTTGTTCAAATAAAGGAATTCTACCATGTGAAAAGGTTTCAGTTTTGCCAGGCGTTCGTTCATATGAGCCAACACTGTTCCAAATTGCGGAATTTGTGCAGACCGCCCCAGCACCTCAAATTGTAGAAGCAATTTTCAACTCTGCATTAATTTCGAAGAGAGTAACAGTATAATGTTAATAAGAGTAACAGTTTAATGAGAGAGAATATAATGTTTTAATTGCTATACGCTTGCAATCAGATTTGGAATGGAAAGCGGCAAATGAGATCGGGTGCTGTTACTCTTAGCTAAATTCTCCACTGTGTCACGGAAGTTTGGAGAATGGGATGCCGGATCAAGCGTCGCCCTCGTCATCTGATTACGGCTCAAAATCATGATGTCTGTCCAAAATTGATCTCGTTCTGCATCAAAACAAGACTAAATAATATCAAACTTAACTCGAAAACAATTTTTCACTTGATCATCATTTTGATGACGTCATTACTGAACAACGATAATAAACAATGAAGCACGAATTCTCCCTGTTGTGCTCTCAATTACTATATTTAACCGTTTGGATTAGATACTAATCAAATATAACAGAATTCAAGATAAATAACAAAAAAACAAGAATATAATTTTGAAAAAAAAAATGTCACTGACCCTCATTTTTATAACGTCGTTACCGATCGACGGAGACTCTAAAACTTGGGGTCTCAGGTGTTTTACATTCATTAAATCGTATAATAACCTAACGTAATTATACCTCAAAGGGCATGTTTTCTGACTGAAGTGAAATTTTTTCTGCTAACCGACCTCACTATCTCGCTAATGTGGCGCGGAATTTCGGAGACGGGGATGCCAGCTCAGGTGTTATCTCCTCGTTGCCTAACCGAGATTCGTAATTATGAGATCTGCCCCCAAATAGCCCTCGTGTTTCTTCGGAACAGATCGTAAATAATACTAAATTCGAAAACAGTCTTTCGTTAGACCATCATTTTGATGACATCATTACTGACTAACTATATTGCACAATAATTCTCGAATTGGCCTCTTATATTCTTAACAGCAATATTTAACCTTTTGGATCAGATAATAATCAAATATAACAGAATACGAGATAAATAATTAAAAACATAAACATAATTTGGAAATAAAAAATTGATGACCATCATTTTGATGACGTCATTACTGGTCAACTATGACTCTAAATCTTGGGGTTTCAGCTGTTTTTAAGTCAGAAAATGATACAGAGTCAATACGCAAAAGTTCGTAATTTCTGCCAGAAGTGATGTATTTTTCAGCTAGCCGACCGCACTACTTGTATTTGTATATATTTGGATTCTTTTTTTTCTCTTTTGGTACCTTTGCTAGTTAACATTTTGTATGTAAGATTTATACTGACAGCTTTAAGTTCTTCCATTCCCCTCCGTCCATGGTGCAGTTTATCAGAAGAAAAAGTTAATGTTGTGCAATGCTAGTTCAACAACAATTTTGCTGTTGTTTTTTCCAGAATTCGAATGCTTTAAAAACAATCCAACCCATTTAAATATATTTTCAAATAGATTTTAAATTGTTCTTCTAATTTTTCTCATAGTTTAAAAAAAATCCACCTCCCCATTGACCCTCGCATCCATTCCAACCCGATCAGAATCGATCTACGCTGTAGGAACGGGAATGTGACGTGGCGTAGTACAGTAAACTCTCGATTATCCGGCATTCAAGTATCCGGAAAGCTCACCTAACCGGAAAAATTAGAAAATGAGTTTTTCTAAAAGTTTTACATCTGTGTGTCAAAATTTCGTACGCGCGCGCCCCGTTCCATTCACGCGGACAATTTATTTCTGGAATGCAACGTTCGCTCCGCACGGAGGGACGTAGAAGGAAAAAAAGCAATATAAAGTACTGTGGCGTTCACAGACTTGCTTTATGGGGGGTTCAAAAGCAAAAGTGAGAACCAAAAATAAAATAAAATAAAATAAATAAAAGTCCTCACCTTTCGCCGAAAAACAAGACCTAAAAACGAAATCGACAAACATAAAAAAAAGGGTAAAGGGACAGAATCGGTAAAAAAAAAAAAAAACTCATAAGCGTAATATTAAGTACAGAAGTGGAGGCGCGCGTATTGCGCAATAACCCTTGCGATCTTCTAAAAGATAATTAGTTTTGATATTCAATCTGGGATTTGCTTATGATCACTTAAAAGAGTTTTATTATGCTTTCTGAGTAGAATATTTTTCAGTTTCGTCGGCTATTTTTATATGTTTATTTTTTTACAATCTATATATTTACGGTAAAAATTCGGCTACAGATCATATGTATATCTTTTAAATCATCAATGTCAAATTAAAATCTTCATAATATGTTTTGTAAATACAATGTTACGGGAGATACAGAAGTATTCTTAAAAATTATATTTAATGCACATTTCAAAATGACAGAAACAAATTATTTGACCGAAAAAATCTTTAAAAAAAAAAAAAAAAAGACTACAATCTACCCCTCCCCTCCCCATTTTTCCCGTCACACTCAACTATCCGGACTTTTCAGGTATCCGGAAATCGGAGTTTCCCAAGCATTCCGGTTAGTTAAGCTTTTACTGTAGTAGTAATAGCACGACGAGCGCATTTTGGAAGCCCGAGAAACCACCCAGCGCACACCAGGCCCACAAACACAGCGGACCCCCAGCGAAACCGCGTAAAACAAATTTCAAGTTACAAACTCACCCAGGGCCGGCCTTTAGCCGATTGGACCAATTGCTGCTAATATGGCCCCGCGGTTAAGGGGCCCGCGCTAGAGTACTACAGAAAATGTACTCGAAAGGATTTTTCAAAATTTAGTTATATTTGAAATGAATTAAAAACTAATTGATATTTTAGCTTATTTGTTCAATAATTTCGGAGCATATTATCGCACAAAAAACATTCTTACAATATTTAGAAGGGGAAAAAAATAGTTTTTGTGTGGTGCCAGCTTTATTTCCATACATTTTTTCTTCAATTTTAATTAATTTTTAGAAATGTTTTAAACATATATTACGGCGGTATTTTTTATTATACGCTCGTTGCGACGATATTAAAAACATTTTGAGTGTTTGTGTGAGTATGCACGTTAGCTTTGCTATAATTGTATAAATTTTGAAAGATAATATAAGAACAGTCGAATCAAGCCTAAAATATTATTGTACGATGTTTCGGACAAGAGATTCGAATCTCTCCTTTTTTAAAATGTATATAACTGTTAGGGTTTAACAAACTTCGGGGGTAAAACCAAAGAGTACATCCCTCGCCAAGTTGGCGCCAAATCATGGAAAACTCGCGAAACGTCCGCCATGTTACCACATTTATCATGTTACCTTCCGCCATTGGGTTACAACATCTGGCAATTTATCGCCAAAAAAATTCAAGTTTGCCGCCGTACCGTTAACATTGGTTGGGCCATTTAGGGATCCGAAAACAAGGCTATCTGAAATTATTTCCAATAGGGCCCCGCAGTATTTAAGGCCGGTCTTGAACTCATCCGGTAACAGTGGTGGATTTAATTACATAAAACTATCAAACAACTGCTCATCTGGCCGATGGAAAATAAGACCGATAATAATAGAAAATTTGAAACACTAATCCAAATACAATAAAAAAAAATTTTCAACATATTATACATGTGATAATCCATCGCCACAAGAGAGAAAAACAAAATAAATTTGATTTACAATATGATTTCCACATAATCCATATCCATAACAAAAACCAAACGCCAAATAAAAAGAACTTCACAAAAACACAATATTTTTCGGGCAACAGAAAGAGCAACTAAAATAGAGGATTGAAACTAAATATATAAAAAATATTAGTTAATAAAATTCCATTAAATATAAAACAATAACACAGAAAGCCAAACAAACAACACACTATATAAAGAATAAAATTATATTAATTTTAACATTGAGGCATACTGGTATGGTGAGGAAATTTGGGGAGGGGGTGCAAGCTCATGTCTCTTTCTCTTCATCTGACCGCGATTCAAAATTACAACTTTCCAAAGTAGCCCTCGTGTTGCTACAAAACGGGACGTTAATATAACTAAAGTAAACTAAACTCGAGTTTTAAAAAATATCAATTTGTGCAAGAACCCTCATCATTTAGCTTCTCTTAGAGTACAACCGAAATTCAATTCCCTGTAATACCGATATCTTTCTGAATCTTAACGGGAATTAATTGGAATTTTTATAAAAGTTTTGCTACTTATCTGGCTTTGCAGTTATGACAGAGAAATTACTCTACATTTTACACATGCGCAGTAAAAAGTTATTTACTTCAAGTATTCATATTTCCTCTAGTATTCATAGTATTTACTTCAAATTTTATTACAATGCTTTTCTGACATATTGTCAAATATTCTGTAAGTTTTGTATAATTTGGTTGAAAACTTTGCATATTATAAGCAAAAAACGTGAGGGGAAAATTTGGAATTTCTTAAGAAAACTTTTATATCTTCCCAAATATTTGTGCTATTTTTACAAAAATGATGTAAATATCGCGCTCATCAAATAAAAGCATTGATAAAAGTTGCAAAACATTATCAGCTTTCTGTGAAACGGAATCAGTCCTAAATCCTTTTCTTTTTCATCAATTTTTGATCAGTTCCCTAAATGTCATCGTGACCAGTCCGAACCTTTTCATTACAAGATCGAAGCTCAAAGAAAATCCACCCAGCCTTTCGGGAGATATTTGAAGGAATGCGAAAGTCAAAAAGTTTTTACATTTTTCTATCACCCACCTGTATGTTACTATATCCTCAGATAAAAAATCGCATCCATCGCAAAATTTTTTTCTCCAAACGTTGCCTAGATTGGACCAAAAATAATTCCCTAAATTGGAGTGTTTAAATCAATGGGATTATTATTTTGAACTACATGAGTAACTCGGAAAGCAGTTATCACCACTAGTAGTCCTCCTAAATTGGGAGTGGAACAAACCGTATAAAAAATAATAAAATGACTCTAAAGCCAGTAAATGTTGAATCAAAACGAACAAAAACTAAGGATACGGATCATATCCTTTGTGAGGAAACAAAGAAAGAAGAAAAAATAATACCATAAATAAAAATGTTACACTTCGGTTCATGCATTGTGTGCTGGTGTGAATCGAGAATCAAAAAATATTTTTGCTTTATTTTATCTAATTTAGGAAGCCAGTAGTTCAACCTAGGAAACCCGTTTCCTTAATTGGACCTATGACTCAATTTCTTAATGTTTTTTTCTCTCTATAAAGTGTATTTCATAAAAGGTTAATTACAATGTTTTGAAGATAAATAAATTACAAAGAAAGGAACGATCGGTCTGTTCGATGATGAGAATAGGGACTCACTGTCGAATATTGTATAGCAAGGGATTCGGAAACCCTCCGGGCTTTTGCGCATGCGCTGGGCGGAGTTATTTTCATCAAAATCGGGGGGAAGTGAAGAATGGAAGGGTGATGTTTACATTTTACTGAGCGTGATCTAACAAAGAACTCCGGAAATGCGCTCATATGACTCATTGCCTGACACCCCTTTCCGGTGTAAAATCGTCCAAAAGTTTTAGTCTCGGAATCCGTTGCTGAACAGTACCTGCAGCGCTTTTAAGATATTTTTCAACTCTGAATGGGAAAGGAAGCAATAGGGACTGACACAAAACGACGTACTGAGAAGGTTTTACTGCATTTCGTGAATTTTCTTGTATCATTAAATGATTTACATAGTTAAACATTAATCAAATTATGGGGAATCTTCACAGAATATTAAACACAGAAAAAAATTATTATGTTGCATCAATATTTATTCTTTTGTTAGCGACTACCTTTGTCATTGATGAGTATGTTTTATGATTTAAATAAATTAAATGAAAAGAATTTTCAAAAACACACTTTTATAAGAGCAAGAAGTACAAAGTAGAAAACTTTTATTAGATATTTTCTACTTTTAGCTTTTAACTTATCATCATTATATCATGAAATCTTAAAATAAGTTTTATTCTAAAACTCATTATCATGTTAATCTGCTCTTGTGGAATCAAAATTCAATTAAATTATTAATAATGTTGCTCTGAAAATATTAAAATGGTATCCTTTCATAGTGCATCTAGAATGTAAAAGTTTACAAAATTTCATTACTCTAGCACATCAAGAAGTGAGTGCAAAATCGATTACAAAATTCTATCGTTGCAAACATGAAACAAATACTAAACATGTACTAAAAGGAAGATGAACGTTTTAAAGAAACTCTCATCAATAAATTCAAATACTGACCCTTCTCTTTTCATTGAGACATTTGTCTCAGCCTCTTCAGTCAACAGTATAGTAATGTTAACAATGTATCTTTCCCTAGACAATTCTTAAAATGTACCAAAATTTATCATAATGTTAACTGAATTTATTTCGAGAAATAACGAAAATGCTTCGTTGAACGAAGATAACGCAATTTTCATAACTGTTTTTCTCTTTTCAATTATTGAACAGAAAATAGTTCATTACGAAAAAATTTATGGTTCTGTGTTTATGCATAAGGATATTCTAGATGCTTAATTTTTTTTCTTTAAATGATCTGTTGAGAACAGTTTTCAGTGAAACGAACAATTTTCTGCAGTAAAATGGCTAAATATTTTTTGGAAGTAAAAGAATCCAAAGAAAAACTGAATGTTTTCCTGAAGTTAGCCAAAAAGATTGATCGGATTTTGCTCCAAAGTTTTAGCGCCATCGAAAGTACATTCATTCCAAACATGAAAGTGTCAGATGCATACAATATTTTTGCTACTTTAATTTTAATAAGATGGCGAAATTATGCACTTCAGTGCAATTCAAGTAATCACGAACTTCAGTGACACAGCCTGCTTTGCGCGGGAAAATATATATTTCCCTTGTTTATATTTTCCCGGTTATTCTATTCTATTACTTGAATGTTTATACATATTTAACACTTTCTAAGGCCGTGGAAAATACACTTCTTACCAAATTCTCAATTTTCAAATGCCATTTTTAAGGTAATCTTAAGTTCTCGGTAATTTTGTCAATGAAAGAGAAACTTAAATTTTTCTGTTTCTTATCTCAAACCATAACGAAGTGTCTTGACTTGATAATTAATTATTAATTAATTTAATTAATTAACAAAATAAACTATTGTCATCCAATAAGTTAAATGAATTTCTTTCCTTAAATTGATCTCAAACCCGAAGTTATTTTATTATACCATTACTAGAAAAAAATGGCCTTTTAAAGGGTTAATGTGTTTTATTGAGGATTTTTGCTTGTGAAAAGTTCGATTTAATATAAGATTGTTTTTCCTTTATTCTAGATTTGTTCCATTGGTGTTCGAGAAGGTTAAAGCAGTTTTTTGGTCTAAGTTCAGTCACCTACTGTAATCTCTTCGTGATGAGCACTCACAATCATTTGTTTAAGTTTTTTGTGTAATAATTTGAACTTTGGTTAATTTAGTATCTGCTTGCATATATCTACAGATATCGGCCTGCCAAACAATTCAGTACTTGAATACAAGGTGATTAAAAATTCAGCGTGAAAATGCTAGGAGATGTAGGAAAAAAGCCAAAATTCTATATGAAAGTATGACGGAAAACACCACCCGAATTAGTTAGATTTCGTTGTTCGTCAGTGCTGCACACAGTTTCCAGAGCTTTTCATTTAAATTTCTGATTCTGTATTGAGGCCGTTTGAGAATGCTGAGATAGCGGATATTCTTGTCGCAAGAATTCCTATCGCAGCTGCAAATGTTCTCGAAATGCCTGATATTTTCGGAATGGTTCGACAATATAAGCGCCATAGTTGTGAACTGTGAATGGTAAGAACTTTGAGCAGTTGTTGTGAAATAACTGCGAATCGCCCAATAAAGAGTTTCCACCTGTTACTGACGTATCATCAATAGAACATCGTGTATCTTCTAGCTTATTCGGATGTCGGTTCCAGTAATGTATCCCTGTGAGCAGTGGCGTAGCGAGGATAAGTGGCGCAAGGGTTCATAATATGATTTGTTCATCATCATCATCAGTGACTTACCTTGTCTAAAAGGCGCCAGGGGCATGATACTTTTTTAGGCCCCCTCAATGTAGTTGACTTTAAAAATTGACATAAACACATCAACGTTTTATCACCACGGCCGTTTGCATAGAGAAAGTTAGCTGCGCCCGAAAATAATGACTTTTTAACCCAGTCGTCAACAGTGGCTTAATAATCGTAAATGGCGCCAGGAGTATAGTATTATTTTTATGCCTCCTAATCATATTTCGCATTAAATGTGAAATACAAGAAGTAGCTTTTGACCCCATGGCTCCACTTAAAACCGACGCCCGGAGCATCTATACCACCTTTTTTCCCCTGTCGCTAAGCCACTGCCTATGACATTTTGGATGTATTGGGTGCTTTCTAACTCCTCTAAGGCTGGATATTCACGTGAGCTCCACTCCACGCAAATTCGATCGCTCCGCGTCAAAACCGGTCGGCAATGAGAAAATCCAAAGAGAATTAGAGCGGTGTGGTCGCGCGCGAAATTTTGGATTCCACAAAATTTCGACCATTTCGGAATGGCCATTCAGAGAAAACTCTCTGAATGGCCAAGCGCTCAACTCCGGAGCAGAACATTTTTTTTATAATTTTTACTTCTGTTCTGGCACTATGTTTTGTTCAAGAACAATATTCACTAGCAAAGTATTTCACTTTATTAAGTCAATTTTTTACATTTGTAATATCATTTTAAAATATTTTACTTTTTGTTCCAGACGGGAAACAGCACCTATCCTTTCTAGTTACTTTCCAGAGCCTAGCTGTTCCGGCAGCTCTGAAATTCGAATAGGAACTTCTTACTCAATCCCAGAGACGTTTTTCCAAGAGGATTCTCAGTTTAGCTTTACGACTTCTAAAAAACAACATCGCATCATCATCAATCGTACAGCGATTGCAATCGACAAAGCACTCTTGCCCGTGGAGAAACCGGAGATGACGGAAATTATTTTAAGTATGTGAAAAAGAAAAAAATGAAATTGTATATTCCTTACTGTACTTTTTTTAGTTTGTGATTGCCCTCTTATATCTAAATTTTGAAATAAGACTGTTTATGTCAAAGTAAAAGGCAAAAATTATCCAGAAATAATGCCTTATATTTACAGAACAACTCATTAGAATTTATAAGTATTTATTTAAATGAAAAGAACATTTTGCTACGATTTTTTTAATATAAATAAATTTTGATTATTACACCTCTTGTAGCACGACATATGTCTTACCGCTTATCGAGTTCTCTCCAAGTGTTTCATAGCATATCAGGCGACTGAGGCCACGGTGGCCTAGTGGTAATGTCTCGGCTTCGGGGCGGACGGGTTCGAGACCCGATTCCAATGAAGATCCGTCGTGTATACGGACCTGTTTCAATTTAAATCATACGTAGGACTCCAAATATCCTCCCGATGGTTTAGTTCGAAGAGAGGTGCCAGCTCAGGTGTCGTCTCGTCAACTGTTCAAAATTATGAGCTCCGTCCCAAAGTGGGCTCATGTTGCTTCATAACGGGACGTTAAAATAAGTATCACAATTTTTTTGGAAGATAACCGTTTCCAACTCATCAATAACAGTTTCAACTTTTTATTCATACACAATAGGATTTAATGAATCATACCTGATACTAACAGTCTCAGCAACTTAGGGATGTTTACCAGCTTGGGATATCAAATTTTCCGTCTCTCTCTTAAAGTTCTATACCACTGTCCAATAAATTTCGATGTTGGGGGATTCCATTCTATTCGCAAACACTCAACACTGATTTAAATTCAGTTTATCAAAGAACACTGCACCTTCTGTTGTGGCGTCGACATCTTATTAACGCCTCGTTTTAAAGCAACACGAGGGCTATTTTGGGACAGGCGTCGTAATTTTGAACCACATCAGATGAAGAGGACGACACCTGAGTTGGAACCCCTCTCCAAACTTCCACGCCACACCAGCGGGAGGGCGTTGGGCCACTACGTATGGTTTGGCGTGCAACAGGCCTCAAACAAGGCCCGTCTTCAGTGGAATCGGGTTTCGAACCTGGAACCATACGGCCCCCATGTCGAAACTCTACCACTAGGCCACCACGGTCCTCGTCTATTTACATCTTAAATAATGTTTAGTTTAGTTATATTCACGTCCCATTTTGAAGCAACGCAAGGGCTATTTTGGGACGGCCCTCGTCATTTTGAAAGTCGATCAGATGACAATGACGACACTTGAGCTGGCACCCTTCTCCAAACTTCCGTACCACACGAGCGGGAAGACGTTTGGGTCCCTACGTATGATTTAAACTGCAACAGTCCCTCATACACGGCGGATCTTTCATTGATATCGGGTTTCGAACAAGGGGACCTCCGGGCCTGAAGCCGAGACCTTACCACTAGGCCATCGCGATCTCCAGCGTAGCAAATGAATCCTGATGAAACTTACGGAAGGCGACTTTTGCTTTATCGCCGATTACTGACTATTGTACGCATGCGTGTCTGAATGATCTATGCCTAAAGAATCTAGGAAGGGATTCTAATCCACGGAGGAGCAGTTTAGTACATTCCTGAGGCCGCGGTGGCCTAGTGGTAAGGTCTTGCCTTTGGGGCCGGAGGGTTCCTCGCTCAAAACCCGACTCCACTGAAAATCCGTCGTGTATTGGGCCTGCTTCACGCTAAATCCGACGTGGGGGCCAAACGTCCTCCGGCTGGTGTGGTGCGGAAGATTGGAGTGGGGGTGCCAGCTCAGGCGTTGTCATTGTCATCTGATCAAATTTCAAAACGACGAGGTGAGCCCCAAAGTAGCCCTCATGTTGATTCAAAACGGGACGTTAATCTTACTAAACTAAATTGCATTCTAATCAGTAGTTCACAAAATATAAGCTATTACTTCTAGATACTTTTACCTCGGACACCTGTAATTAATTTAAGTCAGTTGTTGCGTAAATCTAGTTGATATGCATCTAAAATGAATTTTAGCATTGTCAAACAATTAAAACGTCTTTATTACTTAAACACTTAATCTCAGAAAATGCAAGTTTTCTTTAAATATCCTCAATGTTCGAAACTTGAAGAATCAACGACCCAAGTAGGGGAGACTTGATCCCTTTTTCAGTTTTTAATTTTTATTTTGGAAAAAATAAATTTAAAAAAATGTTTTCAGTCATTATTAAAGGCTTATTTGTCTTTCTTGTTGTAGTATTTTTTTATTTTTGAAAAATCATTTTTAAAATAAAGATAAATTGTTTTCCAACAATTAGAAAAGGGATCAAGTCTCTCCAATTGCAGGGAGACTTGATCCTTGAAACAGATGAATTGAAATTATTCAAATTAAGTAGACGAAATCAAATTTATTGTTGACTAACATGTGAAAAAGGGAAAAATATTTAGAAAATTCTACATTATTGAAAATCACTGTTTCCCACATGAATGATTGTTATCGCTGAAATTAATGATTAAATAACATTTTCAAAGCTTGAAAAATCAAAAATTAATGTTAAAATTCTTGCAGTTCGAAGAGTTCCGCCAAGCATGGCTGGTTTAGGTAGTTTTTTGACAATGTCGTCATTGTCCACAACACTAATGTCACCATTTTCTGGATAAATGAATTGGTTGGAATGAAGTCCTCTTTTTCTTAGAAAATTTTTTTCGCATTCAGATGATGAAATCTTCTTTTCAATTTTTCTTACGGAATGACTAATTTTCTCTTTCCGTGAAACAGTCACCATGTTCTTGCTGACCACCATGTGCAGACACATATTAACTTTCTACCACCTTCGTCAACCATCCAAAATCAAGGTAACCATATTCTAAATAATATTGATATTATCTAAATGTGACTTGAAAATCACAATGGCCAGTAGGGGGTAAAAAAATTGTTAATATAAATTTAACTTAACTTTAGGGACACTTGATCCCAGGATCAAGATTCCCCATACAATGGGGATCAAGTGTCCCTAATGTGCATGTGTTGGAAAAAGAATTGTTAAATCAAAAGTAAAGAAACTGTATTGGATGTAAATAACAACATTTAAGCATAAAGGAATGTTAACATATTATATCAATAAACTTAAGTAATTTAGTTATATTTAGCGAAAAATAAGAAACATAAACTACCTACTCCAAAAGAAGTTTGACTATAAGAAATCAGAGATTCCTTTCTTACAACAAAAATAAAAACGGCTGAATGAAATTCTGATGTCAGATCGGTTGATAAGGAATCACTTCATTAGTGTTGCCAGTTTCAGAGACTTAATTGCATTTTTTCTCTGGTTTTAGACCTAGGGATCATGTCTCCCAAGTCTTCCCTATAAATATTCATTAATTGAGTTAATGTCAGCAAAGTGCCTAGCTAAATAAAACTTGTAACCTGTTCGGATATTTAAGAACTTATTCCGAAGCAGATCTTCCTTACCATTTTAAGAGCCGCGGTGGCCTATTGGTAAGGTCTTGGCTTTGGAGTCGATTCCACTTTCAAAACCCGATTATACTGAAGATCCGCCGTGTATACGCTCCTGTTGCATGCTAAATCAAGCGTCCTCCCGCTGGCGAGGTGCGAAGCTTGGAGATGGGGTGATAGCTCAGGTGTCGTCCTTGTCATCTGACCTTGGTTCTAAGTTACAGGGTGCTTTTCAAAATAGACTTCTTGATGCTTCAAAAGGAGACGCTAATATATAGGGTGACTTTTATTCAACCTACAACTTTTAACTGAAATAACTTCTCAGAGTCTCACTAGATGGCGCCACGAATGCATGCAGTGGCAGAGGGCGTAAAAGGAATTTGTTTCGTATCGGTTTACCGCCATTTTGAAAATGTCTCCCAAAGTGTCATATTCAACCGAAGATCGTATATTTATTGTTAAAAATTGGTATTTATAAGGCGAATATGCCACACTATTGCTACGGAAGTGGTCTGCAACATTCAGAAACCGACCTAAGCCGTCTAAATCAATGGTAAGAGATCTGATAAGAATTGCTTTGGCCACCTTATTCACTAGATCTGAATCCATGTGATGTCTTTCTTTCTGGTCATGTGAAAGATTTAGTGCACAAGAAGAAGCCGCGACCTTATTAGCTTCAAAAGGTCCATAACTGACTAACTTGTAAGCATTAAAAGAAAAAATCTTGAACTTGTAACTGACAACTTTGTGACTAGGTTGCATCACCTTTGACAGTTCTCACTTCATTCTGCATTCAAGTCCTTTAAAATGTTCTTTACAATAAAAAAAAAAATGTTTGTAATGCTATCTGCAACGACACAAGAGTTATTATAGTTAAAAGTTGTAGGTTAATTAAAAGTTACCCTGTAACTAAAATAAATCGTAGAATATCAAATAGTAAAATAAATAAGGAAACTAACGGAATTTTATCCCCCTTGACTTTCTCGAATACTTCCATGATTTTATTTGGCTTTTGCTGGACTCTGTCAGGGAGTGAAGAATATCAAGTGCTCGTTTTGGAGCTCTTCTCGTGGATGGATTGGGTATAAAATTTGATACATATCTAAAATTCGGTACAGCTTTGATATACGGCAAAACCGGCGATAATTTTGTTTTGGCGACTTTTTTCAGCAGCTTCAATATAGGACGCCATTGGCAATATTTTGTTTTGGCGACTTAACGATACGGTGTTCGGTTAGTGGACAAAAAGTCGCCAATAGAAGATTATCGCCAGTGATGGCGTATATCAAAGCTGTTCCTAATATTCTTCAATCAAATATCAAAACAACATATTATATTTCCTTTACCTAGCTTGCTGTTTTTTGAGCGATCGTGTTGTATACGCAGAATAGCCAGATCGATAAATCGATCGATTTGATTGAAAAAATTGGAAATCGACTTACAAATCTGGTAATAAAACCATACGACATATTTCACCCATCTAGCTCTTTCCGTGTTTGAATTATCATTTTCACAGATATACAGAATTCCAAGAATGATTTTTTTCGGACTCGGGATTGGTTTAATTGTATCAACGTTCCGCTTTGAAGCAACACGAGGGATACTTTGGGGCGGACCTCGTAATTTTGAATCACGGTCGGATAACGAGGACGACACCTGAGCTGGAACCCGCTCTGCAAACTTCCACACCAAACCAACGGGAGGACGTTTGGCCACTAGGTATGATTTAGCGTGCAACAGGCCCCATACACGGCGGAACAACAGTCGAATCGGGTTCCGAACCTGGAACCTTCCGGCCCCAAAGCCGGGACCTTACCACTAGACCACCGCTCGGACTCAGGGAAATCTAAAACATGTTGAATTTTAATAATATAACGTATAAAACATGTCATCAAAATCTCGAGGTTGAAATTTTTTTGAATTATGTGAATTGAATTAATTGGAAAAGGTTACATTACTCCCTTTTTGTATACATTGTATACGAGAAAGTCGAAAAGGAATTTTGTTTACAAGCTGCCCAATGTGTCATTTTACGAATCTAGCGGGACAAGATTAATAATTTCGCAATTAAAAGAAACAGGCTCTAAAATTTTTCTCCATTTATAAAAGCTGATGATCAAAATTCACCCTATTAATACTTAACTATAATTTTAAAAGTGCCTTTGAAGCCATAGTAATATTTTCTATTTTTTTTAAATTTTGTAACTGTATGAGAAAAATTGTTTTCCAATTTCCATTGAATGGCGTAGTAACAAAAATAAGGAATCAAACCTTTTCAAAATTTTATAAATCATATAAAATAACAAATAGAAGAAACAAAACCTGCTCATCTCTCTTGACATAATAAGTTTCGATATGTATAGGCATAGTGCTCGTTAAATCTTACTTAGTGGTCAAACGTCCTCCCGTTGGTGTGGCGTAGAAGTTTGGAGAGGGGGTTGCAGCTCAGGTGTCGTCCTCGTCCTCTGACGGCGGTTCAAAATTACGAGGTCTGTCCCAATATAGCCCTCATGTTGATTCAAAACGGGCCGTTAATTAAACCAATCTACACCACACCAGTGGAAGCACATTTGATCCTGAAGGAGTTGGCGTACACCAGGCCTGTGTACAGGGTTGACCTTTGGGTAAATCACAGATCTCTTCCCCATACCCTTTCAGTGCCAAAGTAGAGATTCTGCAGATGGTCACCGCAGTGATTCAGATAAAACTCTGAATGCCTTACACTCTTTCGGGTAGACTGTGTTGGTGTGGATTTTAAAACAAACAAAGACAGAAATTCCAGGAGAAACGCAGTTTTCGAGTGAGAAAGGTCGAACTCATGTTTCGTCTAAATGTTTGCGACTAGATATAAATCAGATTTTAAGCAGAAAGACTTATTACTATATCTGATCCACTTGCAGAAATGCAGAGAGAAACACGGCATGAAGTAAGATATGTATATGTCACCTTTTAATGGTACCCTATAAGCAACAGAACCAGAAAAATTGTATTGCAAATCTAATTAATATTTTTTAATAAATTTAAATTACTTTAGTAAAACAATTCTGTAGTCCATAAATGTACCATCTCGAGACAAAAACTGTCTTTTAAAAGGTTACTGCAACTAAGGCAGCTATTACCAATTTCATTATTTCTTTTTCAAAACGATAAGAGTGTATGGAAATACAGTGAAACTTCGATTAACCCTCACTCATTAAATCGCTAACGTTGGTTTATAGTTTTGCAATACATTTCTGTATATAATAACTCTTCTATTGAAGTTTATAATGATCGGTTTGTAAAATTAAATACAATATGTATGTATTATTCACTTTTAAAGGGTTTTATTTTTCATTTTTGCCCCAAAACAGCAGTCACGTTTCTGTACATATGCATCAAGAGATTTCTGTTATCCATCTATTCGGTTATCCGTCGCAGCCCTGGTCCCGACTTTGACGGATAATCGAAGTTATACTGCACATTCAATATCATATAATCTTTTCACAGATAACTTCCAAGATACTAAGAAAGGAGAAAGGAAAAAATCAGTTGTGCTATCCGATTTAACTGCGCTCCCTTCAGACAGCATAACAATGCAATTAAAAAAAGAATACTTAAAAAGGCAGATGACACCTGAACCACTGTTTTTCCATCCAAACCAGGTAGGAGAGCACTATTCATATTTAAATGCAAATTTATGTTTTGATAGATTTTTTAACACGTAACGTAATATGCTTTCTTCTTTTTTTTTGTCACTTTCATTTATTTAAGGTAAGAGAATGAGAGAAGAGCAAGTTTAAAAGGATGGTTTATTAAAAAAAATGTTTGATCTTTTCAGAAATAAAATTTGTAAAAGAAATTTATAAAAGATATTTTTTAAAAAAAGGTATCATATAAGGTTGCTTCTAAAAGAATTCAAAAACATTTTCTGCATTGCCGATTTCTTTGTTTTATTTTTTAAATAATTTGCTCATCTCTGGACAGTAAAACTAAAAATGGTGCCTATTGGAAGTGCATGATGAAGCGAAATTTTGTCCAAACAGAAAAAGTATTGCTTTTTAAAACCATAAAACATGAAACAAATTTTCCCTTCGCTTGGCAAGAGAATAATTTCGATTTTTTGAGCGAAAATATTTGAAACGATAATTGGTAGGGAACTTCAACAAAATATCAAATTATTTTATACGCATCCTCATCATTTGATTCAGTTTTACTCTGACTTTTTGGTTAAATAATTTGTAAATATGCATATGAATAATAGCTTCAGAGAGTTATAAAATTCTGTTAATATATAAAATTAGAAAAGAGTTATTTTCAGAAGAGATTTTGAATCAAATCTAGACGTAAGATAAAGAACATAAATGCTAATAAGAATTAAAGAATATTGACAGAAACAGAAAGTGTGTTCTGAGTGAAGAAGTAATAAACACTAGCTACTAAAGACTTTGGGATTTGTAATCAAAACACGTTTATGAAGTTCATGTTTGGAAGTAGTTAAATATATTTTGAATGAATCTTTTCTCAAGCTATTACTGAATACCTGCTTCATCTTGGGTCGCTTAAATATTTATCACATTGGAACATTCTGCAGTGAAAAAACTAGGAATTAGAAAAATGGAACTTCTTGAAGAACATGTTTGTTTGTTTGTTTTTAAAGATATAGCGAAATTTTTACCAAATTCCCTTATTACAAAAATATTAAAATTGCACGCGGAAAATTTTCTTCATTAATATTTTGAAAAGGTTTTTCGAAGGAATAATTTTTAAATAAAATACTATATGTCTTTGCAAGGGATTTTTAGCAATAAAAAGGCACCCTAAACAATCGAAATAGATAAGAAATAAGCTACAGTCCAAAATAATAGCAAAACACTATTTGGATGAAAGTAAAGTGTTCATGTTTCATCCCATTAAAAAATTAAATGCACCAAGTGCACAAGTAAGCAACAATAGATAATAAACTCCACCTCCTACATTTCAATACAATGAGCAAAACCATATGATGAAACCATATGTGCCATGCCGTGTTGGTTCCATATCTTCCGAATCAGAGGATTCAGGTATTAAGATACGACTCTTCCACAAATGAGTTGTCCTGCATATGGGTCTGGTGAACGTCAAAATTTCTATTTGAGCGTCTTTAAATTAATGAGGATGGATAGTTCGAAAGGCCGGATGACGCCCCGGATGTCATCATCTGACTTCAGCCGTTCCCGAACAACCCCCTGGCGCTTCCCCCCCCCCCCTACCCCGAGCTGAAACCAGTCCAAGGATTTGGTGATGGTATTGAAAATAATGTGGCTGTCGCAACAATGTTGCAACGATGTTGCTGACTGAGAAATAAGAAAGAATCTGAATGTTTGATCAAAACTAAAGTAATATCCCATGCCATGTTGGTTTCCACACCTTCCGAATCAGAGGATTCCGCGATTAAGAAACTATTCCACAAATGAGTTGTCCTACATATGGGGGTCTAATGAAGGTCAAAATTTCTTCTTGACGATTATGCATCTTCAAATTGGTGAAGAAGGATAGTTCTAAAAATCGCATGACGCCCCAGATGACGCATCAATCCTTCCAGAACAGCCCCCGTATAGCTGAAACCAAACAAAGAATTCGGCGATAGAATTGAATTTGGCTGTCGTAATAATGTTGCTGTCTGAGAAATGAGAAAGAAGCTGAATGTTAGCTTAAAACGCAAAATACATATGTCGTGCCGTGTTGATTTCCAAATCAGAGGAGTCGGGAGTAAAGATACTATTCCACACATCAGTTCTCTTGCATATGCGTCTGGTGAAATTCAAAGTTTCTTCTTGAGGATTATGCATCTTCAAATTGGTCTGAAAGGAGAGTTCGAAAAGCCGGATGACGACCAAGAAGTCTCGTCACGGTACTCTACATGTCACTATCCATCACTGTACATCTAAAAATGTCGAAGAAGACCAAAGTCGGTGACTCTCCCCTATATCTGACTTAGAAATTATGAAAGGAAAATTATACTATGTTCTGCACATAAGCAGTTGAATATTTACTACAGATAATCAAATTTCCTTGTTAATATTCAAAGTATATACCTTTTATTTTTATATAATTCTCCACTTATATATTGTCATGTATTCTGTAAGATTTGTAGAATTTGTTTGAAAACTCTAAATGTAATAAGCGAAAAACGTAAGGAAAATTAGGAGATTTCTTAATAAAACACTTATATCTCCTCAAATATGCATGCTATTTTTGCCAAAATATGTGCAGGTATTGTGCACAGCAAACAAAACCATTAATGTAAGTTGCAAATCATTATCAGCTTTCTATGAAACTGGGTAAACCCAAATCATTTTGATCTTCGTTAACTTTTTTGTTGGTTCCCTTAATGCTCTCGTGAGTTCCTACAATTGCACGTCCTACGATTCTCCACAAAAATCCAAATATTTTTCATTTTATGAATTATGCAAAACTTTTGAACACGAGAGGTGTTCTGACGATATTAATAATTTAAAGAACGTTACTAGAAAATGTGGAAAGCAAACAACTGAGCAATGCTGAAGAATATTTCAGACGAGTGATATTTATACCTAGAATTGATCAATTTATTTCCAAACTTAAGTTAAAATTTAACTCAGACTATTATAGGATTTTATCTCTGGAAGACCTTATAATCTACAACGGCAATGATGTTATTCATGCAACTATGAAGTGCGAAAGGTTTTCTAAAAGTTCGGAGTTGTAATTAAAATTAGAATTCGAAATATGTTGAGCAAAATGGGAAACTGAGCTTAGGAAACCAGGGAAACAATTGCTAAAACTCTCAAAGAGTGTGATAGTTCCTTCGTCCCGACTGTGGGGATTCTTCTTCAAATATTTGAGGCGGTTGCTCTGACGATAAGCACAGCAAAAATAAGGGTTTTTTTTACATAAAAGCACTTTGAGACTTATTTACGCAGCTCAATGAAACAGGCAAGACTCAATGTGCTAATCCGTGCTAACATTCACTCTAACAGAAAAGTCAATGTTGAAGATGGGATTAATACATTTTCTAAGAAAAAGTGACAGGAGACTGGCCACGACTAATCAGCAATCTTCCGAAGAAGACGAAATCTTTTCAGTAAAAAATAAAATGAAACAATTTTAGTCGACTGTACAGCATTCCTTAAAAGTTAAAAATACGAAATTTAGTTTTTCCACAGTATCCTTCACGGATTTCTAGATCCGACCTTTTATATATTTAATAAATTTAATTAATTTAAGTTATTTAAGTTTAATTAATAAAGTATTAATTAATTTAAAATTTTATAATTAAATTCAATGAAGTAATTCTTAATTTTTAAGTTAAAAACTAAAAACATTGGGAAACACGAATTCCTAATGCCTAGATCCGCCCTTGTTGGAAGATTTATCTGATTTTGAATGTATTTTTGAAATTTAAGACTTCAACGAAATATCAAATAGTCACCGTCATGATTCGCTTTTAATTGAAAATCGTATTGATCAGTTTCAAACTTTTTGCATACTTTTGACATTACATCAATACTTTCTAATATGACGCCTATATTATCGGTGTTATATTATGTGTTGATAAATTTCTTACATTTTTTTAAAAAATTATGTGTATTTAGTTATGTATATAGTCGTTTTTTGTAGTTTCTTGGATTTTATGATGTCACCCTCCTTGAAGAACAGTGTCATGAGTAGAAAATATGCATTTTCTAGTTAAACCAACAATGAGTGTGACTGAAATACCCTCTATCTGGGTTACCGTAAATACAGCCCCCGATCTGCCAAAGCACACGGGTTTTCACTGGAAGACAGTCCTTGCAATAGAAACGAGTACTGAGGTCAGGTCCTAATGGCCAACACAGCCTCACGGCCCAACCCCTCCCGTAGGAGGCACGTACTATCACTGGAGGAGGGCTGCCGCCCCCCCCCCCCATTTATGTGCCCCGAGGCGGGCGAGTTCCTTCATATACAAACCTGAGCAACTCATCCACACTTAGTGGTGCCCACATCTATCGGGGGGTCTATCTGGGTTAACACTGTCTCAAATCCTTTGGAGATACTTTTGCTAGACTGAACAAACTATCGTTGCTCTGTTTATTCGTTTTCATTGCTTCTTTAGCAAACCAAATGTGAAGGTTGCCACTTTGAATCGATGCGGTGGTCAATAGGCTAACTTGGCTATCATTATGTCTATAGCACTAGGGGCAGAATTTACTTTAAGTTACTGCAACAAAGATTAGCTACTGCATCTCATTAGGCAAGGTAACTTAGAAGGTACAAACCACCGTTGACAGGTATGCATGTGCATACTTGCTCGTGCAGGTGTGAGGTAATTTCACGCAACATTAAAGGAACTTACTCATGATAACAATTATAACTTTAATAAACTTAACAAGATAAAAGTAAGGTAAATGATAATTAATTTAACATGCCAAAAACAGGAACAAAGAGAGAGGACCGATGATGTTTGTGCCTTTTTAGCACTAAGCTCTCAACTACGCATGAGCAAGGTAGACAGCGCATGCAGGACGAACCTGTTGCCACATTTCAGATTTGCTTACTTAGGATTCAACTTAAAACATTTTTTTTTTGAGTTGTTACCATATTTTTGCATATATTTGTGTGTCTTCTAGGGATGTGATATGTAATAATTTAAACACGTGGCTGGTGCATCATAACAAAATATGGCTTTTCCGCCATAAAACTGCACATAATGTAATGACTCACAAAAAAACTGTCGTTTTTTTCATATAAAATCAATAGTGTTAACTGCGGCGACCTAGGATTCGAAATCCTTAAACTGCGTTCATATATCTTCAAAACGAGACGCTAATGTTATAAATCTTATGAATGTTGTAAAATTATGAAGATTCTAGGTATTAAAATTAATGATTTTGGTTAAAAAATATTCAGAAAAACCTTTTTAGGATTTTCAGTAATTATTACAATTAAATGTAATTTAAAATCTTTTGATGTAAGAAAAAGTGGTTATAATTTCAATATTAAACAAAGCAATTTGAAAAAACAGTTTACATTATTTGACTTCACATTTCTTATTATAATTTCAGATTATTGAAGAAATAAATAAGAGATTTGAAAAGGAATTTGAAGTCGATGAGATAGCTTGCATTGTAAAAGCTAATGTGAGAAGATACACGCCAGCTATTTTGAAAGCTCTAGTGATAAACAATAATATTTGCCGACAAGAAATACAGAGCATTGCTCAAGGGATTGAAGGTAGTTATTCAAATTCATACGTACGTTTATAATTATAATATTTTGTTAATAACATTTCAATTTTGTGATTGAAACCCTGTCTCATTTCGCATTATTGTATTTCATGCATAAATCTTAAAAGAAATACGAAAGACTTAAAAATGTTTTTTATCTGTTAATGATTATTTTTATTAGTTGCAACTTATTAAGAAATATTACTGATCTAACGAAATGCAATTTATCAGTATTTAACTTATCTGCTGAAAGATTTGCGTGTTGAAAGATATTTAAGAATGTGTAACCAGGTTGTAGAATGTCGCCTTCTGGAGGAGAGGATCGCGGGTTCTAGTATATCCCATTCTCATGAAGATCAACTGTTTGCAAGGGCTTGCTATACGCTAAGTCAGGCAGGAACAAATAACCTCCAATTAGTGCGAGGCCGCGGTGGCCTAGTGGTAAGGTCTCGACCTCGGGACCGAAGGTTCAAAACCCAATTCCAATGAAGATCCGCCGTGTATGGGGCCTCTTGCATGCTAAATCGCACGTAGTGGTCAAACGTCCTCCCGTTGGTGTGTCGCGGAAGTTTGGAGAGGGGGTGCCAGCTCAGGTGTCGTCCTCGTCATCTGATCGCGGTTCAAAATTACGAGATCCGTCCCTAAATAGCCCTCGTGTTGCTTCAAAACGGGACGTTAATCTAACCTAACCAATTAGTGTGAAAGTTTTGGAAGGGCGAACAGGTTGGGATTTCACCCTGATAATCTGAGCCTAGTGCAGCCTGTCTGAGCCTATCTCACATCTCTAAAAACTATTTGAGTGCTCCATAAATTCAATATTGGTTTAAGTTGAGTTGAACGTAGTAATATTAAAGTCGAATTTTGAAGCAACACGAGGGCAGTTTTTGGACGGACCTCGTAATTTTGAAACGAGGTCAGATCTGACACCTGAGCGGACGACACCTGAGCTGGCACCTCTTCAGCAAAATTCCCTACCACACCAGCGGGAGGACGTCTGAGCCCTACGTATGATTTAACGTGCAATAGGCCAAATACACGATAGATCTTCAGTAAAGTCGGGTTTCGAACCTGGAACCCTCCGGTCCCAAAGCCTACACCTTAAGACTAGGCCACCGCTTCCGTTTAAGATGAAGAAAAAAAAATTCCCAGAAATTTTAAATTATGGCATATGTTATTACAAAGGTCGAGATCAATTTAACTGTCCATTTTCTTGACCTTTTGCGGACAGGTGACTTTTCAGGGAATGTCTCCTGGCATGTGCGTAAGAACATAGATTAAAAAAAAAATGTATTGCTCAATTTAAAAATTAATCATTTTCGGTAAACCCCCAAGATTTTGATATTATTGACTCAAGTGGCTTTGCAATTAGCTATTCAATTATGGATGCCTTTTTCCTGAAGTGATGGCCTCTCCAATACACTTGGTCAAAACACGACACCGCGTACAGGACACATCTTTAATTTCGAACCATCGTCAGATACACGTCATATGCACTGCAGATCTTTGGTTAAATCTTGATTTTGTACTTGAAGCCCACTGGTTTTACTTCTAAGCCACCATAGTATAGTATATCAGAGTTTGAAATTTAATTTATATTTATATAGCATTTAAATATTTAATCCAGTTCCTCGTGAACAAGGGAAGGTTTCTCGTGAACAAAGCAAAGTTTCTCGTGGAGCAAAGAGTGTTGCTTTGTATAAGGTGACAAATCATAACAGTACAATATTTACTATGGATTCAATGAGGCAATCTTAAGCGTTTTGCACAGCAATTATCTTCTGTAAAGTTTTGGATTTCATAGAAGGTTAAAAGAAAATTTTGTTAAAAATGATAAAATACTTAATATTACTTTTAAAAAAATTCTTTTGTTTCTATCAAACAGGTCTATTTGACTATTAAAAATCAATTAATTTTTAAGAAAAATTATAAAATTATAGAATTTTTTATATCATTTAACAAAAGCTATTAATTTTCGTCTTTTTATTTTTAGAAGAACATATGAAGATAGCATATGGCCTTCTGCCAACTTTACTGGGAGAAGGAAGTCCCCAAGAATTAGACTGGTACAAGGTAAACAATTCCTTTAATCAAATTAATCTATCCGAAATATCTTTTTCTTTGATCTTCACGGCCATTTTATTTACAGGGTTTTTCAAAAGTTCGGAGCAATATTAAAAATTAATATTTCGCAAACGACTGAAGATGGAAACATGATGTTTCCACAGAAAGCATAGAAATTAAACTGGATATATGTTTTTATTTCGAGAGAAGATTTTATAGTTTAAAATTTAAACCACCAGATGGTTCTTCAGGAGATATATGTTACAAAGAATAAGAAAATGTGTGAAGTACCAGCTTACAAATGTTCAATGTGTCGTTCTCCATTCAGAAATACAGCTGTAAACAGAGGAACCACTCTTTACGACAGCAGTAAGCAACAATTTCTTTTGTTCATGCTCTGCCACACCACCAGAAATGATACTTAATGATGCGAAAACTTGGCTTGATAGTTGTCCTCTGAATTTTTGAAACACCCTGTATTTCGGCTCAATTTTCACAATATTATCCATCAGAGGATATGATATAATTTTATCTTTCCTAAGATGCGCCTCAAAGAAACTAAGAGTCTTCCTATTATTGTCCATACTGATTTTTTTATTTTAATGGCTTAAATTTATTTAAAATATTTTTATTAAATTCTCGGAAATATGCGAGAATAAATTATAAAATCTATCTTCACAGTTCCACACATTAAATGCTTTTTTGCCATTTTAGCACTGCTATACAACTTTACAAAACTTCATCTTACTATAACTTCGTTTTCGACTGGTATACTGACGGATCGAATTACGTCAAACAACGCCTCTAACACGCGTCATGACATTCACATCGATTATATGTTCCTGTGTAAAACTGATTTATTTTGTTATGCCTGATAACCCTAAAAATAGTTAGAACCTTTTCAATTACCTCTCCTGGTTAAGAGTCAAAATTTGGACATCATAAAAAGAAATAAATTTTCTGTTGTTATCGATATATTTATTCAGGAATCCTGAACAACTTAAAAAAAAAAAAACATTATTCGAAATGGCTGAAGACAGAAAGATACGGTTTGTACAGAGAGGATGAAAATAAAACCGAATTTGTTTGATCGCAAAATAAGAATTTACTGACTCCAGAGTTCATACTTTGGAGCCAGACAGTTCTGCAATTTGTGGAAAGATGCGTTATATCAGATAAGATAATGAGTTGTGTAACGTCTTGCAGATCTTCCAAATGCGTTATATAAGATAATATAATGAGTTGAGTAAAGGCTTGCAAATGTTCACTATGTTTTCACGGCATTAAGCAACATTTCTTTTACTCATATTCTGTCATGCCATTAGAAATGGTGCTTAATACTGTAAAAAATGTGGTTCTTCTTCTGACAGCTGAGCTCCATAAAGGAGGACGACGCAAACAACATTTGTAGCTCCTTACTCCGACCTTTGTCTTAGACCATGTAATGCATAGTTCCGATAACTGCAGAATAGTCTGGTGTTTTGAACTGTAAACTATGCAACCAATAAATTCTGGTTTCGTGGCAATAAAAAAATTGGTTTCATTTCCATCTTTTTAGTCCAAATCTTTTTATCTTTATTGTTTTAAGAATTTTATGTTTCGCTTAAGAATCGATTATTAAATTGGATCATGACTTCTGAAACACCTTATTTGTTTAAAAGTACTTTAATGGATTTTTTTTTTTGCAGCAAATAAAAGGGAAACTTCATCCCTTATCTTTGATCTCCTCTTGTGTCCACAATAATGTGGATCGTGTCGAAGAAGCAACAAGCGTTGCAGATGCCCTTCTACTGCGATTAGGTGTCCAACTTCTTCTGCGGGAGTTTACCTACCCAAAAGAGTTTCAAAGAACATTTGAAGTCTTAGTAAGGCTGCTGTTCCATATTCAACCTAAACCACACAACGACCATCTAACGATATACACCATAGATAGGTTAATTCGATTTGAGAAGGAAATAGATAAAGTTAATTTTTGTTGAAATATGTCAATAAGTTTTTTTTCAATTTTCTAGCATTAATCTAAACATCTAAATTACAAATCATCATGATTTTGCTAAAGATGCATTATACTCAGCAGATATTTAAAAGTACACACAATGAGCTATTTTATATTACTGAAATGAGTATAAATTTTAATTAAAATTGATACATTTTGTCTTTATTGATATAATTTAAAGTTTCTCAAATATCTCAATACAAGAGAAATTTTAATGTACTTATATTAAATTTTT
Organism: Araneus ventricosus; assembly: GCA_013235015.1. Lineage (NCBI taxonomy): Eukaryota > Metazoa > Arthropoda > Arachnida > Araneae > Araneidae > Araneus > Araneus ventricosus. The sequence goes on along the minus strand of BGPR01001839.1, from coordinate 142,152 downwards.
ATTTACACGTCTTTTTATTTATTTCGTTTTATTTATTTGTTTCTTTTAACTCAAAAAATTGTGAGATTAAAAATCTGAACTTGTATTTAAACTCATTTCTATTTCCCAGAAACTGTTTAAAGCTTAATTCGATTTTTTGATGGCTTGGAAATTCCGTCTGAATGTAACTTAATTGTTCATATTTAAGTATGTGGTTTTTATGTCGTTATGTCTTGATCGTTTTCTGTTCATTTTTCGTATGTAATCAAAATAAATTTCCATTTTTTTATTTATATTTTTGTGAAATTTCGTTTTATGTAAAGCGCTGTATTTTTCTAAACAGTTGGAGGGTTTTAACTTTTATCATTGTACTTTGTGCTGTCAGTATCTATATTGACCATTGTAGTTTGATTACTATGATATGCTTATGTATGATTTGATTTTAGGTCAAGCGCCGAAATGTTTCTCATAATTATATAGTTGTATGATTTGTATCGATTTGGTTTGCTTTGATTTCTTTACAGTTTTTTGCGTCTGATACGAACTTTCGGTTGTGCTTATGTGGTTTCATTCTGTGTTTAAGTGGTATATTTCTTAAAAATATATTATTCCTTTTTTATTCAACCTTGTTCTTGTAATCAAATAAAAATATTTTAAACTTTCGTGGCTTTTTTATTTGTGTCATATATTTTAAGATATATTGATTCTTTGATAAAGTGTAGTTTATCTGAAAGTGTATCCATTTATTCACTTTCGATTCTGAATGTAAAAAAATAAGAATATTAATAGAAAATCTAAGCACATGTCAACCAATTTCGCTTTTAACCATATTAAAGCTGGGATTTTTATTAAGTGTTTTTAGACAGCCTTGAAATACTTTTGTCATACCTATGCCTTAAACTGCATTAAATTGCTTTCTACATAATGAGAAGTAGAGTTTGAAAATGTATATATTTTAAATTTCAAAATTTAAAAAATATTTTTAAAACTTTCTTAAGAAAACGCTTTAATCATTGTATTAAGGTACGTGTCTACCTAAAATCGCCGTTTTTCTGAAAGTTTTCGCATATTTTTATTATTATTTTGTATTCTAGTCCATACATTCAGGACTCCAAAAATGGTTAACTTTAGTTTCTATGATAGTTAGAAGCAAAGTTTTGCCCAAATTATAGTGTGGTATGGAAGTTTGGGGAGGGGGCTCCCAGCTCAGGTGTCGTCCTCGTTATCTGACCGAGGTTCAAAATTACGAGGTCCGTCCCAAAATAGCCCTCGCATTGCTTTAAAACGGGAGGTTAATATAACTAAACTAAACTAAACTAAACTTGCCCAAATTATAAACAAGAAATGAAATTTTTGAAACCAAAACTTAGTCATAAAATTTTAAACAATGCATCTAAACATCTGTTTCCTTACTCTTAAACAAATGTAAATGTCCGGTTTACTTTTTTAATATAGAATTAAATTGGATTTATTTATTTATTTATGTTTTAAGCGTATCTGGCAACTGTTTCTCTACTTAATTATGTTCTATGCAACATTATAGCCAAAGGAAATTTTGTTCAACTCCAAACACTATTATTAGGAACTAATATAGCAGTTTTGTAATTCAGCTCTGGCCAAATGGGGCTGATACCTATTTTTAACTATCTTAATATAAAACTTGAGCCAGAAATTATAAAAGAAACTACATAGAAATTGTTGTTGTGAGAATTAATAAATCAAGGCGTCAAGCTCAACCAAAAATAAAATTATTAAGAAAAATATTAAAAGCTAAAAGAAAACCAAAATTGATTAAAAATCAAGTCAAGGCTTAACTTACAGATACAGTGAATTTTATGGTTTTAAAATATGTATATAATTTTTAGTTGCGCTTTAAAATCTTTATTTGCGCTTTCAAGCAAACTGCTATTTTCATTTTTTTGGATTACGGAAAACCTCATATTTTAATAAATTTTTAAGACATACAAATAAAATTTTACCACAGTGTTTTATACATCTCTAGGTTTGTTCTAAATTTCAAATATAGCTTGTAAGTACATAATTATTTATTTTAGAGCTATTTTTATTTGAAAAAGTCAGATCGTTTTTGTAAAATTCTGTTGTGAATACAAACTTTGGTTTATCTAAATAACTTCAAGAGGCAAGGCAAATATTCTGCTTCACAACAAAGGTAAATGTGTAACAAATATATTATTGAAATAAAAAGTGAAATACCTTCAATAAACTTTTTCATAGGACGTTTGGCATGAACGTCAATTCTTGCTAAATTTTGGCCAAAAAAAGTAAATGAAAACGACATTTGAATTAACAGCTTTATTCCAAACTGTAACTTAAAACATAAATTTTGCATAAAAATTTCCTTTTTTCAAAAAAGAGGGCTCTGAAAGTTAGCACATAACTTAAAAAGAAAAATTAATTTTTAATAAAAGAATTCTTGAGGTCAAAACAAAAATCCAAAACCGTGAGGAACAGATAGATAAGCTTTAAGGAAATTGGAACTGAAATCATCTTTATAATATATTTTACATTCTAAATAATGAATGATAAGGATTTTTTTGTTTCTTATGATATTCATTGTGGTTTTATATTCTTCTTCTAATGTTTTCTCAGCTCGACGCTTTTACGATTTCTGTTCTGACCACCGAATTTTAATTCAAAAAAGTATTATTAAATTTTTAATACACCCATAAAAAACCCTTTTTTTTAAAAAAAAAACTTTTTTATATTTATCAATCTTTTGGTGTTTAATATATTCATCTAATAAAAATCATCAAAGGTAGTGGCAGTTTTCTTTTTCAGGCTATCTGGCGAAGGAAGAAATTTGGAGAGGGGCTGTCAGTAGGGATTGCAATCCGGAAAACCGGATCCGGCCTCATTAGACGTCTACCGGATCCGGTAAATTAAAAAAAATACATGAAGCCGATTTCTTGAAAAAATACTCGCGTTGTTGCAAGAGTAGGTACTTAAATGCTTGGTGTGTACGAGTCGTTCGAAGCTGACTCACCCGTTTCCATATAGACATTGTTATTGTTCAATTGATAGATGAATTATGTTTATGTTGCATTTACGAGTACGAGAACGATTTAAGTAGATAATTAGACTTAGAAATGAATTGAGTAACGATCCATATTTCTCTGATTTTTCTTTATAATACGACTTTCTTCTTACATAGTGACCGAAATAACGTTTTAAATTGTAAGTATGTACCTATTTGTGTTGAATTGCAGGTACTAGTCTAAAAGTTCTAAAACAAACATGCCACTTTTGAAACCATTTCAAAATGAAAACAGGAATATTAATATACTTACAGAATAAAAAAAATATGATGATGATAAAAGACGAACTGATGATGCATTTACTATGCCGAAAAAAAAGTTGTAAGACTAGAAATGAAAAATATCTTAGAAAGAATTGTTCAAAATGATAGCTTTAAAGAAAACGTAGATAATACAGTAGAAAATAACTCCGATTCATCATCATTGAAATGTGATTGGACATTACAGAAAGAATTACAGATGCAAATCCAGCAAGATATGAAAACCTAGAGCATAAATACCAGATAAAAGAGAAAGATTATGAGAAAGCATTAAGAAAGGAAATGACTGCATGTGAAAGTGAAGGAGTTCAAGGAAAATACTTGTCTTCTATTCATGAGTATTTGTTGACAATAAAACCGACAAGTGTAGAAGCAGAAAGGGCTTTCTAGGCCTCTGGTTATATTTGTAGCTCTGTAAGAAGTCGATTGGCAGATGACACAATTAACACTATTTGTTTCCTACGATAATTTTTTCAAAACCAAAGTGAGTTTTTTAAAATTGTTTTACTTAAAATAATAATTTAGAGTAAGTTTATTAAAAAGTACGAAGAAGTTTTAAACTCGTTGTTGTATAATTGTGCCATTGTTTTAACAGATTCATGATGACTGTCAAATTATAAGAATGAGACTGCTTGGCGTGTCTAAAATATCTAATTATTGTGATCTCAGTTGATCAGCTTGATTTAGTTAGATTTAATATAAGTTACTTACATAATATAAGTTACATTACAAGTTATCATTGATGTCATTTGTGAAATCTGGTAAGTGAGATTAAACTTAACCGCCCGTCATTGTCTAATTATTACTAAACTAATATAACAATCACAGTTTAACTAGTTACACTGTACTAAGTTTTTATTGTTGATTCATACGTAAATGTTGATTAATTATAACAGTGTAAATAAAGTTGATTTCATAAGAAATTAACGCTTTTTTTTATAAACTTTATAATACACTCACTTTATCATCTTTTATACAGTTGATTTTTGAATGAAAAGGCAAAATAGTTTTGATGTGTCCAATCCGGCCGGATCCGACCAGATTGAAATTGGTGCCGGATTGCAATCCCTAGCTGTCAGTCCAGGTGTCGTCCTCGTCATCTGACCGTGGTTCAAAATTACGAGGACCACTCCACAATAAATCTTCGTATTGCTCTAAAACATGTTCTTAATTTTTAAAAATAAATATTCTAAATCGTACATATTTCTATAAATTTAATATTCTAGTTCGCATTAGTAATATTCATATTCTAATAACAAATATTTTAAATCTCATCTTCCTATATTATATTAATTCCTTTCTTTAACTAATTGTTATCAAAAATATGGTTACCAAAATAAAACCACAAAAATTCAAATCCTGCGAATTATCTCCTCATCCTAATAAGCAACGTTTGTACCGAAAGTTTTTCAATAGCTACAATTGCTTACACAGGGCCGGCCGGAGGGCGGTGCGAACGGTGCGTCCGCACTAGGCCCCGCGCATCTGATAGATTTTTTCAAATAAAAAATACCTTCTAATTTTTTTTATTTTAATCCGAATATATGTACATTTGGATATAATCACGCCATATGTGCACATTTCACGTCGACCAATCAAAGGCAAGCCGTAGCGTAACTAGGGTGGGGCAGGCAGGGCACTTGCCCTGGGCGCAATTACCAGGGGGCGCAAAATTAAGGAATGAATTAGTTGTATTTAAGAAAAAGTTCGTTCTTTTTAAGCTTTTCCCCCAAAAATTCTTAAAAATTAAAATAGTTTCATCCTAATGGATATAGTACCACACTTTGGATATAGTAAGAAAGACTATATCCTAATGGTTATAGTCTTCCTTACAACCCGGAAACCAGCTCGAGCTGCGACAAAATTACAAATAGTATTATGTTACAGAGGTTTGATGTCTAAAAACCTCATCAGTGACTGAAAGGGAAAACTCGTTTCAAAGGGATGGCCGTTTAAAATATTTGCTTCCTGGGGAGTGGGAGATAAGGGAAGATAATTTAAAATAAATTAGTCCCGTGGGGTTTTCGTGGTTTCTCACGGTATGTCTAATTCATACTGATCGGAAATCATCTTTTTCGGAAATTCGTGACAAATAATTAACAAAAAAGTATTTACTAGTATTCCAAAGTATCATTCCTACTTTAAATAAGCACAGAGTGAAGCACGGGATTTTTTTTTTTTCGCGTTGTGTAAAAGGAGTCCAGCGGCTTTCAAAGATGCACGTTCACTCTCTTTTTTCGCTATCTTTTCACTGTTTTTAATCCTGAATATTTGCATATACTATCACAATTTGTGTGCTAAAAATACGGTAGTGGTTTATTTTAAATTTTATTTCGCAAAAGCCAGATGCAGTTGTTTTCTCCAAACGCACATATTAGGCTATAAGGCTAATAAATACAGAAAGTGAAAGAGAGAAAAGATCGCATAAAATTTTGCAATCAGTAAAATTTATCAGACCGTATGGACACTGAAATTAGGATAAATGAAAGCAATTTCTCAAATGATTATCGAGAACAAATACATAATGAATAGAAGTTCAGTTTCTGCCGAAATGGGAAGCGTTTTGTTTCCTCACTTAAATTTTTATCACCAATGAATTTTACTGTCTACAAATTTGCCTTTAATGTCAAACCATTAAAATATCAATACTTAATCTAAATTAATTACTTAAATATGGCAGTCACTTTTTTGTGTGTCTTTTAGTACATGTACAAGCATTTTAGAAGGAAAGTATTGTATGTGTTTTTATATGAGATCTCTTGAGAAAGTGGGAGATTTGATGCCTTGATGTTGACAGATTTGACATTTTTGGAGATTTGATACCTTGCAACAAAATCGTAAATTGACATTGAAAAGAATGTCTTTTAATTGATTTACATAGAAATTGCAAGATTTTTCTAAAATTATTTTCATTTAAAATGAGAAAGAATTTTTTAAAAATGTAAGATTTTATATACAAATTTAAAGTATATATATGTCAAACGTTCTACTACGTTTACAGCAAATTTTTTCAAATAAAATAAAAGTAACAAAGCTTCTTCCTTGTTTGAAGGCTATTTTCATGATAATAATTAATTCTCAAATGATACATGACCATTCATGAAATTCTTTTGAATATGATGTCAATAACGTATATCTTTACATTTATTTCAATAAAAAGAATGCAAAAAGAAACATTTTGCAAATTTTTTCCAAATTTAAATTTTATACTTATCATGTCAATTTTAGTTCTTAAATTTTTTATTCTTATGTCGAGTTTAAGCTGTCAACTCAATAAAGTTTGGAATGATGTCGTCGTCTATGAAACCTTCCGAATCTGAAAAAATTGAAATTATTTTATTACTTTTTAATTTAGTCTAGTATATTGCTTTAGTTCTTTTTTTTTCAATTTAATTTTAAACGTACATGAAATTCCTTATGTCTATTTTTGTTAATTTCAGTTTTACACTGATTAAAGTGATTGAATCTAAATTTATAAAATTTCACTTTGCTGCAAAAAATCTATATATTTATCTCTTACTTTAACCATATTTTTGAAAGGTAATATTTAGTTACTTTTAAATACATTCAAACATGAAATGATTATTTGTTATTTAATTGTATGATATGAGTTTGCTAGAATCTAAGAATGAAACACGAGACAAAGAAGTAAGATAGACTAAAGAACGACATTACTATGATCATTTCAAAATTGAAGAAAAAAAACATGCTGAAACCTCTCTATATAGAGGGGAAGAGAACTAGAATGAAAAACATTTGCAGACGGATTTCACGAAAACGAATACTCATTCCTGTATTTCAAAAAACTATTAGGGAGATTATTATTGGACATCTCAAATTTGAAAGATAGGTTCAGTTTACTTTTAAGAACAAATCTGGACAAAATTAGCCGTTTTGAAATAATAAAATTTAGGGGGAAAAAATTAGGATCGCCTTTCAAAAGATAAAGAGGGGAGTGGGCGCATTTTGGTATTTGCCCTGGGCGCCATTTAATGTAGGTACGCCACTGAAGGCATAATCTCTCCAGTGGACCACAGTGGACAATCAGGATTTTCTAAATTCTAATATAGATATTCGTACTAATCAGTATTGCTCAATTCTAATATAGATATCTGTACACAAATTCATATTTAAAAGCCCTTTTAAAATTTTTTGAAAAGTTTCCTGCATAGGGATTTATATTTTGTTTTAATAACTGCAAAGGAAATAGTGGAAGAGTTAGTTAAAAGTAACACCTGAATTAAAAATAAAAGAACTTGGTGAGAAAAAGTTAACAGTTTTTATTTTAAGGAATTGATCAGCTATTTCATCCGTCAAAGAATATTTCCAAATTCAATATTTTCTAGTCATAATCTATAGTGACATTTTTTCTTTTAAGAAGAGAATGGAAATTTATCACGAATATGGAACATCATACGAATTTTTATGTAATTAGGATGATTTTCACTAACTGTCTGAAAACGTAGAGATATAATTCGACTTTGCAAGAAAAGATGAATTGCGTTGATTTATTTAATGAAATTAAAATTTGTCGTTAAGTTTTGCATAACAGGGTCATAATATCATATCTGCTGAAAAATCTTTCTCATGATTCAAAATAATATTTTTTTATTATTTTGAATCATTTTTATAAATTAGCATTTTAATCACTTTCAAAATCGCTCATAAATCACATAATTTAAATATTTATCATTTTCACGTATTCTTTAAGTCTTCCTATGTAATAAATAGCAAAATGCAATAAATTATTTTGTTTTACGAAATTAGTTTCAAGGCCCCGCAAATCAACTTTGCACCAGGCCCCGCTTTTAATCGGGCCGGCCCTGTGCTTACAAGTTAGGGGTTAAAAAATGACTTCTACCGCACCCAAATAATTTCAAATGTTTTTAACAATGTTTTTAGGCATGAGTACTATCTGTAATTTGCATGATGCAAAAATTGTTCAAAACCCACTGATGGACCTAGAGCTACCAAATTTGACAAGTAGTTACTTCCTTTGTACGAAGTCCTCACTGAGAAAAAGTTTTCGAAATTTTATATTTTCAATTAAAAATTAATCAAAATGTTAATGTCTTCCCCAATAACTTGGGAGTTTATTAATGCATATAAACCATTTTTTAACTACTGCAAAATTATCTTTTCAATGATGCCAATTTCATTTCCTTAATTTCTTTTCATCTTGTCTTTTTGTCTTAATTTTTTTCTTTTGTTTTAATAAATTTTAAAAAATATTTTAAGTATATTTTACGACAAAACTTTTCATTGTTTTAATTCTTGCATTTATACACATGTGCATTGCGACGATATCAAATGCATCTTTGTGTGCACGTTATCGTTGCTATAATTAATAGTAAATTTTAAAACATAAAATTAGATGAAAGATTATTATACCACTTTGCTTCGGAGTAGAGGTTAGAATTCCCTTTCAATTTTTTAACCTATGCACACTGCTCTAGTTTAGTTGTAATAATTATATTAACGTCCCGTTTAGAAGCAACACGAAGACTATTTTGGACGAACCTTGTAAGTTTGAACCTCGGTCAGATACCGACAACTAATTAACAACTAATTGCTCCAGTGTGATTTCAATATGTTTCAGACTGAATAGTGAAAAAATAACTTTTATTCATTAAACATTTCTTTTTGAAATAAGACCGATATTGTGAAACATCTTGAGCAGATAGAAATGCTTGAACTACTTTTATGTATAGTTTGTGGTTTTGATACTGTTTAAGTTTATTTTATTATTCATTTATTATTGATATTTTTCCTTTTCAATTCTGCACATTTCAGGAAATTGTAAATTTTTTTGTAAGTTTTTTTTTCAATAAAGTGGTTCGAACTTCTGGTTGTGGGGGACGCTGGCTTTGGTCCACCTGGTGCTTTATCCACCTTGTGCCCATTTAAAACCTCTCTAATGACTCTAATAGTCATAGGTATCGGGGGTCATGGTGGCGTTAGGTCAGATAACGAGGATGTCACCTGAACTGCACATCCCTATCGAAACTTCCACACCACACCAACGAGAGGACGCTTGGCCCCCTCTACGTATGATTTAACGTGCAACAGACCGACATACACGATGGATTTTCAGTGAAATCTGATTTCGAACTTGGAACCCTCCGGCCCCTAAGCCGAGACTTTACTAGGCCACCGCAGCCTTACCTATGCACAAGGGCGGCTTGTTGGAAAGCTTTTTTCTGTTGCACTCGCATCCACTCTTTTTCTTTCTTTCCCATTTAGCGGAGAGGTTGAAAATTTCTTTTCCTTTTATCCTAGGAAAATCGGAATCTGTCCCCGCTTTTCGGCTTGCCGATAGCAATTTTACTTTATTTATAAATTTTTCCATTAACTGTTTAATGATTTTTTAATATAATATAAAAATTCCAAATAGTAATACAGAGTAGTTTTTTTAAATAATGACAGAATATCATCGCAGTCCTTCGTCCCCGATACCATAAAGTTTTTGATACCCTGATGGAAAAAACAGCTATTTTATTAAATTACACGTACTTTGAACCATTAGGACACAAAATGTTCAGTGACATTCAGTTGAAGATCGATGCTATTATATTATCAAAAAAATCTATGCAATATAAGATTATTGTGGAAAAATTTATTATAATTCGAAAAACAGTAAAAAAAAAAATTAAAAATAAAGAAGATATTCGACCATTTCAAGGGTGGAAAAAAGTAATATTTTTGTATTTTTATGTTCAAGAGATACCAAAAATGTTATGAATTAAGATAAAAAAATATTAATAACTTTGCGGTAACTGGAAGAATCAAATTGAAATTCTATAATAAAAAAAATCATCTGGAAAATAATGCATATTTAATTATAAATCAGTAAATCAAAAAAAGCTGACTCAATTTGAATTTAGTAATTTTAAAATTACTTAATCCTTTATAAGGCCGTGGTAAAAAATACTTCCCACCAAGTTCATCAATTTTTAAATGTATATTTTAGGGGTTGGCATAAGTTCTCGACAAAATTTTCGATGAAACAAAAACCTATATGTTCCAGTTTCTTTTCTCAAGCCATAACGAAATGTCTGGACTTGATAATTAATTATTAATTAGAAAAATTAATTAACAAAAAATAATGTCATTGAATACGCTAAATTAATTTCTTATCTTAAATGAATCTCAATCCAAAAGTCATTTTACTATAACACTACTAGAAAAAAATGTCCCTTTAAAGGGTTAATTTAAATTTAGTCTCGCAAAAATTAGTATAGCAGTATGCAAACTGTAGATGCTGTTTCTCCTTCATGGCTGTTTTATAGAAAGAAAGCCATCTACATAGATTAGGAATGCAAATGGAAGTCTATTCAAATGAGTAACTCTTTTTCACCATGCAGCAGTGTGCGCTTTTGATTTTAACATTGGTAATAAATCACAAAAAAAAAAAAAAATCCGCGTGTACATACCACATTCAGTTAATATAATGAATAATAGCACTTCAATAACTGTTACTGGGATTATAATATTTTTTAGCTCAAATTACTCTTATACACTACTTGAAAATAGCTTAAAAATAAAATAACACAGATGATGCGATTCAATGATGAGAAAATATTTAAGTATTTTATTGGGAATTTAATAAAGGCAAAAGAGAGAAAATAGATTTAAAAAGTCACTCGGGACAAAGTCTTTGAAACTGGTCTAAATGGCCTTGGCCCTAGTTGATATCTCTGACGTCACCTTTGAAGGAAATGTTGCACTGGTAGGGAGAGAGGAATTCTCTGGCTTTTAAAAAAATTCTACCGTTTTCCTTAGAACCTGTTTCATCTTGTTCAAATCTTCATTTGTCTTTGGTGTAACCAACCTTTAGAGAAGTAAGTTAGAAATATTTTATATATGTTCTTTTTCAAAAGTTGTTTGCTTATCCGTGTTTATTATCACGCGCTTTTCTCCTAATACTTTTATTTCGAAATAATGGTTGTGCTATTGTTTCCTAAACAAAAAGTGCTTAGTTTTGTTGTTTGTTTTTTATTTAAAATTATTATGCTAAATGGATTTTTATGATATGTGGAAATATCCACATTTTAGGTATGAAAAATTATTTGTTTCTACAACTATCTAAATTACGCCACGTGCAACAGTAAAAACCGTGCTTAGTTCCAGTTCCAAGCATTCAAAAGAATTTCTTTAAAAAAAAACACAAATTTGTATACGAGCAAAGTGCCGCGATGCTTTTAAATGCATAAGCCTACCAACATTTTCGACATTTTAACTGATGATGCAAAATTGATATCCAATAGAAATACTAATTCGGTGGTAATTCATAAAAATTGAAAGAAATATTATATCCAGAGGCTCTAGATGTATAAAGATAGTTACTATTTTTAAAAAATCTAATTGCATTCAAATATTATATTCTTATAGCACTATAGAATAAACGGTTGAAAATTGGTTATGTGAAAGAAATTAATTTTAATTTTGTAACTTTTAATTGCAGAGAAATCATTTGAATACTTTTATATATTTTCAAACTTTAATAAGGAAGTTCTTGTTAAGGAGTAGTCGAAAGAATTGATTGCTTGGAGGTCTGGATACAATTTGTTCAAGCATTTCACTTCTTAGTAGTGACTAAAACAAATTGTACGGGGCTATCCTTTCTATATAAATCGGCACACAAATTATAAGCCTGTATAGATTACCAGCAGTAATGCGAAGCAAAATTATTTTCATAACTATTTCCAAATCGTTTCTTGGATGAAAAAATAACTAGTACACGTTACATACGTAAAAGCTGAACCATTCACCTTTTTTTTCCAATGCAACGAACTGTGGAGCATGGAATATGTATTCAGATGTCATCTGATGCGATAACGAGCTTCGTTTCTAACAATTTTGTAAAGCTTCAAAGTCGTAGTTTACTCTAACAAATTAAATACTTGTTTAACGTGATTTAATTTGAATAATACACCGTTTAGAAGCTACACGAGGGCTATGAGTGACCTCGTTACTTTGAACAATCGTCATATGACGAGGCCAACACCTGAACCAGTATCCCCCCTCCAGACTTTCACACCAGCGAGAGGATGTTTGATTCATACAGCTTTAAAGCACAAGGCGGATCTGTGACTGAACCTGGTCTCGAACAAGTGACTTTCTGATCTCGAAGCCGAATCTTTGCTTTTAGGCTACCGCTGCCAGATTGAATCATACACAAATAAAATTACCATTTAAAAGCAGCCATGATATATTTTTATAGTTAATAAAGATAATCTGCTTTAAAATGTTTTATTCTAAATGCTGATAGTTTTTTGTAAAGCGAAAATATTCCTCACTGACTTATGATGAGTGATTTTGGCTAAAAAGGTTTTATTCTAACAAGCGGGATATTCGTTTATCCTTTATCCGAATAAGCAGAGATAACTGTTTTTCATCCGAAGCTCCCAAATTAAAAATGTTCCGTTTTTTTCTTGACTATTTTGTTGGCAAACTCGAAAAATTATCATCTTACCATATTGCTTTCAGGCCTTTCTCAGCAAATCAGGCTGAAAGTCAACACCGATATTCAAAAGCAATAATTTTTTTGTATCTGATTTCGTTCCTATATTGCCGTTTTATCTGTCGAATGAAAAACTAGTTGCATTTCAACTGTTTTTAGACAATACCTGTTTTAAAAGAAAGTCCATTAAATAGCAATCGTTAATTGAGTTGATGCCTTTATTTTCTGTTTCCAGAAATCTCTCTTTTATTGCACTTTGTATTTAAACGATAAAAATTGTGAATCTATTATAAAACGAGAGAATCTTGTATTAAAGATATGTGGAAGGTTCAGAGTTGAAGTGAAACAATCCCACGTTTTGTCCAATTTGCACTAAAATTGCCATGGTAATGCAGAAATGTTAAATATTCCGTATAATAATGATTCAAGTCCATAGTGCAACTTGTATCCGCGAGACAGCAAGAACCAGTGGCGGACTGGCGAGGTTGCCAGCTTGCCAGATGGCAAGTGGGCCCCCTTGCCCGGAAGACAACTTGGGCCCGCAGGAAATGTGAGAGAGAAAAAAAGAACTCTTTCTCTATAGTAAGCTTTTCTAAAGCAAATAAATAAAATAGCCCTGTACCCAAGGTTCGTGTTTCTTACATAATATTTAACTTACGGAATTTAAAATCAAATAACTTTAATCATAGATTCGTTATTTTAAACTTAGAAAATTAAAGGGTGTTAAAAGCGATTTATTTTAAAAACGCGGAAAAATGAAACATATAATAAAAAATTAAATTAAATATATAATTATTAAATATTATGGATATAAATTAATATAATTAAATATAAAAAATTAAATATATATAATTTAATATATGTATGAATTAATGTTACGATTATAGATATGTGTGGGCCCTCACTGACTCCAGGCAACCACTATTTTCAGACCCAATCCGCCACTGGCAAGAACAGTTAGAAGTCCAGTGTTACATTAAATGGATCTGCTTTCTCAGAAATGCATTTCATGGACTTGGTTCACTTTATCTCTGAACCCTCCACATAGTGTCGTAATTGATCTTCATAGAAGTGGCATAAAACTGATAAATTATCACTATTTAAAAAGCTCTTATCTAAACCTGCTGGTTCAGAGGGGGTTTTTTCTCCCTTCCTTTTTGTGACTTCGGCTACAATTTACCAGAAGTCATGCATTGGATATTGGAGAGAAATAATTTTCTTTGAAGCTGTTTTTTGTCCTACATAACTGCATTATTTATAGATTGAAGAAAAAGTTTTGGAATTTAACAATGATTTTAGACATTACGTGTTGGTTGTTTAAAAAGAAATTCCGTCCAGTAGCAGTCGTTACATTTATTATCAGCTTGAAAAATGCCAATTTTATTGCACCTAAGAGTTTCTTTAAAATGTTGCAATTATATAAGTTTGTTATATTGCTTTTATAAATCGTAAAAGGAGGGAATACCATCTTAGATACATATATTGTCCTTATTGACCTCCTCATAAGTACCAAAACATTTATAAAGTGTCTCTATATATACGGTTCGGTACAATCAGGGTTTTTCTATCATCTCGAAAAGCAAGTGAAGGAGTTACCTTGTCACCCGTTTAATTTAACCGAAAACATTTATAAAGTGTCTCTATATATACGGTTCGGAACAATCAGGGTTTTTCATTCCTCTCGAAATGTAAGTGAAGGAACTACCTTGTCGCCCGTTTAATTTAACCCAAAACATTTATAAAGTGTCGCTATATATACGGTTCGGAACAATCAGGATTTTCTATTCCTCTCGAAACATAAGTAAAAGAGCTATCTGTATTAAAAAAATATTTTCAAAAGTAAAGCTACAGCGTCAACATCATTTTGAAGATAATTTTATGCATGTGCAGTCATGATATACATAAATGTATTTGCGCAATTATTCAAGGTATAGGTGAATTTCATTACGGTGAATATACTTCAAATCATTTTTTTGGTTACCATTCTTATCATTTGCTTACAAATTACCATTGACTCTTTATTTTCGTTGGCAAACCGTAAGAAATTGGTTTTTCTTTTGACCATCATAATTTACGTGTGGCGTTGATGTTTAACTGTAAGCTCAATGGTTCTCTTGGATGAATTGAGTTACTCTTCAACTTCCGGCTGTGAACCTCTTGGAGGTCCTTTAGAAATATCAGCATTTATACCTCCATATTGTTACTTGCCAGTAAATACACTTTAAAGAAAGAAAAACATAAAATTATTTTTTTAATTATTATAACTAAAAATTTATAAATTATAATAATTTTTTAAACGTTTATTATATTAAATTTTATGATTGATAATTAAGAGAAATGTATTTATTATTATTTTTAATACGATATTTAATAGATTAATTTTGAATTATGTATGGAAACTTGTACTATATGTGTATTTGTATTTAAATATAATATCACATAAGATTTCGTTATGAAAAAGAAAATACAATACGTCTTTTTATAGTATAAGCATTTCGGATATTGATACTGAATAAGTAAGAAATAAGGATGAATTTAGAATTTAGAAAAATATTAATCGGAAAATAAGCATTACATCTTTGCACTTGATTTTTCCTTCTGAAAAAAGAAGTTATAATTATTAACAGATAATTTAAATGTTTGTATAATTTCAATAAAAGTCGAATTTTTATGAAGGGAAGCATAACTTATTCTGAAATTCATATTTCTCTGTCCTATCGAGATATTCTCAAACTTATCAGTCTCACAATTCTGAACCATTATCGACGCAACCTTTCTATTAATTAATATAGGTAGGCATCGAAATGTTGGCGGACTAAATAATATAATTTCAATCTGATTGTACATTTCGGATCAACATTTTTTTAATTCTCAAAGCATGCGGATTGTACAAGATCAAATGCAGTACTCATGGTGCTGTGATGCCAAATCAGAATACCAGAATAATATCTTATAAACCTAAAAATAAGGAAAAAATGTCAAACTTTGATTTACTGATTAAAGCATAGACATTTTTCACTAACTATTCCGTGAATAAGAGGTTTTTAATAAAAATATATATAAATCCCACAAAAATGACAAACTTACAGTAGGTCAATAGCTAAAAATAAAGAAAAACCTAAAAATAAGAAAAAAATGTCAAACTTTGATTTACTGATTAAAGCATAGACATTTTTCACTAACTATTCCGTGAATAAGAGGTTTCTAATAAAAATAAATGCCACAAAAGTAGTAGGTCAGTAGCTAAAAACAAATTATGTGATATAAATTTTGAGCCACATCAACAAGCTACTTTCATTAAAAAAATATGATTCCTCATGGATGTTAAATGTGAAATAGGCAGCTTGGATTATCTCAACTCATGTGTTAATAGGAATCATTGTAAGAAACTTAATTATATTTAAGTTATGATTACAGCGCACAAAAAGTGTGCAAATTTTTAATTTATTTAGCATAAATAAAGCGGGTATTCAAATTCTTAATAAATGGTAAGTTTAATAAGTAATAAAAATCTCAAGAATATATTATTCTTTGCTCCAACTATGTTAAATTAACTCAGCTAATATTAATGCAGCTAATGTTAAATTAACTCAGCATAGCCCACACCACTGTGTCGTTCAAATTAATTTGTTTTAAAAATTTTCTTCCTATTGTCACACGGTTCTAAAAAAAGAAAAACATTCATCGTAATATCAGATTTGTTACGATATTTAAAAGCTTTGCTATATCTATCTGCCGAGAAAGACATTTCGCTAAACACCGAAAATGCAGATATAGATTTGTGAGAAACTATATTTCTAAGGGCCTTTAGAAATGATATGCCCTGCCACCCCCTCAAATAAGAAACATCCTAAAACTTCAGAAGGGTGAATTCTATAATAAACTTTCAATTAAAAATCCAGTCAAAACTATAAAACAAAAGAGGAATGGTTACATCGAACTTGCTGTTTTGATGTTCATCCGAAAATTGCTACTGATCCGTAGAAGCAAAAACACAGTACAAACTACAGACATCCCATCAACTGCAATCTGAAAACAAAGAGGGGGAGCCAAATATCTTTTAGCTTCAGTAAAGAACTTTCAGTACCAGTATTTTGAACAGATGGCATTTGGAATGTTGCAATATCAAATGCTTATTCAAAAAATAAAGCAAAAGAGTAAATTTTTATAAAATAGTTATAAAACTCATGAAAGAAAGAAACGCCAAAAAGGATAAAAAATTAACTGAAGGCCAAATAAAAATTTCTGATCCCAAGTGCTTCGACTACAGGTCAATATGGCAACCCTGACAGGATGCTACGATTTATTCGATTTTTATCTTCAGAGAGATGCGATTGCACAAGATGAAAAGTAGCGATCCTGCACCTGTGACCTAAATGTTGGTTGGGCCTTTTAAGTGTAGGGGGGGGGCCGGGTTTTTAATGGTGCACGCCTCGCAAGGTGGCTAGTTGAGCCCAGCATGAGCAGAATTTCTGATGTGGATTTTTTCGCTCTTCAAAAGTTCTTCCCATCATTATCTCAAGAGTATCTTCTTTATCCCATCGACTGCCACTTATTTTTCACCATCCTACGTAAATAAAAGCAATTGCATGTAGCTGTCAGAAAACAAAGAAGTTCAATAAACTTGTGGCATCTCACGGTCGTGATGAAGGTCCATGGCAGAATTAAGTCCACCAATGGCCCTAAGGCAGTGCAAGTCTCGGGACCTCATTTTCCCTCCCCAGCTTCCAAAGCCAGATACTTTTTTATTGATTTTATTTCATTATCTATATAAGCAGTTTTAAGTAGCAAATTTCGACACTCTGAGACAGCAAAACATTTAATTGCGTATCATTTTCAAGACAAGTGGTTTCAGTATAAAGAGTATAAACAATGCAAAATTAAAGTTTAAAAGTAATTTTATATAAAATAGTAAAAAAATGAGAACTTTTTAGCACAATCTAAATACTATTTCATGATAGGATCAGATATTTTTTTTAATTGTAAAGCAATGTACTTTTTTAAAATTATAAAAGAACATAATACAAAACTTGCAAAAGGTAGCTAATTAGGAATGTTGTTAGAATAAAGCTCCAAAATTTAAACAATACTTGATTTTAATTAGAATAAGTTCAAGTGAATGGTCTTTGTAAATGGAATGAAGGCACATATTAAAATTACTTTGAAAGTACCGAAAAAGATTTCGAGGCCTGGGGACCCCTATCCCCAATATTGCGGGGCACCTAGGCAACTGCCTACGTACTTTGCCTATTTAATAATCTGGCTCTGTGAAGGACTTCTTGTATCTTGGTGTTTGTTAACCTGTGTTGCACATTTTGTTATGGAGGTGGGCAGGCGTTAACAAAAACGAAATGAAAAAGAAGATTTGAAAAAGCAAATTGATGAAACCAAAATAAGAGAAGATGAGTTTCTTGAACCCCTTCAGACCTGGTGTCCGGTATACCGGACATCAACTTTGAACTGCTCCTATTAATTCAATAATTGACAAAACTACATGCTGTTTTTTTATTTGATTCTCGATTTTCTTGTGAATATGATCGTTGCAAGAATTTTTCGTTTCGGGCATGGAATCATTTCATTTTTTTAGTTTTTTGAAAAAAAATTGAGAAAATCATCGGTCTTCCTAAAATGGGGCTCGATGGTGAATTTTGTTTTTCATGTAATTTCTTGTTTTTAATCCTTTTTTCACCATTTAAAAGGCTTCTACAATATTTTATTACCCTTTGACAACCATTTTAAAGTGAAATTTGTGTGATTTTGTGTCTTTTTTTATTTGAAATATCCGGTTTTGTCCGGATGCCGGACATGGGGTAACTTCTTTAATTTTTCATCTAGAGGCTTGAAATTTCATTTATGCTTTAATCTTTGCAGTAGTACACAGTACTCCAAAGGAAAAAATTCTAACTCAATTATTTCTAAATTCCGACTGAAGGGGTAATTCAAAAATAAAAAGTCATCCTTAACAATAGGCTAAATACATATTCGTAATACAAAAGACATTAAGATTTTGATTACTTTAAGTCCAAAATTCATTGTAAAAGGAAGGAAATTAGATATAATTCATTGTAAAGGAGGAGATTAATAAAAGTGGCATAGAGAGTTTGGTTCTAAATGCTAAAATGTTGAGATCCCTTGGTAATAGCATGTCTCAACTACGATACAGAAACTGCCATGCAGTTTGCCTACATCAGAATCTTCTGTCTATATTTTAATCTCAAAGAAACGAAATTACGCAATCAAATTGGCAGATCCGATTAATTCTTTAAATTTTAAGGATCATTAATTTGCAGATAAATACCCTCATAATTCAAACACTGTTCATTTATAAAGAGCTAAGATTTTCTACATTTTATCATCTCTTCGTATATGTACTTAAAATATTATCGCCACCTTGAAGTAAATACAATTATAAGGTGGACATTTTGGCAAATACCAGCTACCTTCTAAAGAATATCAATGATGTTTCTTCTGAAAATTCAGTTACTGGACATTTTTTATTCAAGCAGTTTCTAAAAAAACCCAAAGATTAGAGTTATACAGTAGTACGACATTTAAAGAAACCCCTGACAATCAGCCGGAAGGTGAATGCAGATTTCTTTCTGTATAGGTTAATTGTGGGTACGAGTCTCGAACACGCGACCTTTCGCTCTCGTAGCTAAAACTCGACAAAGGGCCGGTCTTTCGCCGAGTGGACCAATTGCTTCCAATTGGGCCCGCGCCTAAGTTGCCTCACGCCAGAGTGATACAAAGAATGTATTCGAACTTGCTTTGCTTTGAACGTGCAATGCTTTTCTACATCTTTATTGCCGACTTTCAATAAATTTCGGCATACTTACTATTTTTCTGAACAATGCAAGCGGTTTTTTTCCATTTGCACTCATTAATATCCCTAGGAGGGGAAATAAAATGCTTTATTATTATCTTTTTTTCATTGACTAATTTATGGAATTTTACTATAAAAAATATTTTTAAGGGCATTTTCTAATTTCCAACGCATGCAACAAAATAATTGCACAATGAAAAATCAAGTAGAAATCCTAAATAAACCTTTTAAAATTATTCAGTTTTTTTCTTGGTGATGAAATTTTAAGCTTTAGAGCAAGAAAATCAGTTCTCACATGCATATAGGATGTATTGATGCAAGGGAGTTTTAGCATCCAATTAACAATTTCAAACTAAAATGAGCTTGGAAAATCTGGTTTTATACTGTTTATTATCGTTCCAAAAAAAACTAGTATGTAAATATAATATGTTTGGATAAGATATGTTGCACCTCACATCCAATGTTATCCACCCGCACATATTTTTGTTACCGCAAAAATTTCAAACCTCGATTTCTTACTTTTGTCATTCAGCAAAAAAATTAGTAAGGATGGAAGGAAGGAAACAGCAGATCTAGATTATTTTAGAGGTAGATTATTACGAGATATTCTTTTTTTCAAAATGCGCTACTTTTTAATACAACATTTTTTCTGTATTAAAAGTATACCAAGTATACAAACAGAAGTTCTGCCTCTGAAATGGATAATTTCAAAACTTGACTTTCGTATGTTGTTTTTTCACCGAAACAATATGAAATTTTGGACAAAATCAGTAAACGGAAAATCCGTCTGTCTGTCTATCAACGTGCATGTTAACACGGTAACTCAAAAATGAAATAGATTAGATATATGAAATTTGTCATATGGTTTTATGGACAAGCGAGCTGAAAAACGCGACACGTTTAGTATAGTTTTAGTTATATTAACGTCCCGTTTGGAAGAAACAATAGGTCTGTTTTGGGACGGACCTCGTAAATTTAAACCGCGGTCAGATGACGAGGACGGCAGCTGAGCTGGCTCCCCCTCTTCAAACTTCCGCTCCACACCAGTCCTTCGCTCCGACTTGTTACCAGGCCTTACTGTCCTACCGCCAGGAGGAAAAAACCTGGACAGGGTTGCCGCAAGTAGACGAGTCGAAGAAAGGAGGTAAACGGGTATAAAATCAACCGCAACATTTGGCGAACTATGCACACTTCGTAAGTCGAGAATTCGTTTTCGACCGTAGTACAAAGCGAAACGAGACTTCCGTCGGTTCTATCTGCGCCAAATGAAATAAAGTAATTTCCTTCACCCCCCAAAATGAAATGGAATATCCCGTTTCCATAACGCCCACCACAGGTATGTCTGTTGCGCAGGGTTTTTCTCGTGGCGGTAATACAGTACACCTGTTTAGGTAAGCCGGGGCGGAGTGTGCCCCACAGCAGTCGGGCCATGTGGTCATCTCTGCACCACACCAGCAGGAGGACGTTTGGCCTACATATGATTTAACGTGCAACAAGCCCCTTACAGATGATGCGGATCTTCAGTGGAATCAGATTTCGAACCTGGAACCCTCTGGTTCTGAAGCCGAGGCCTTACCGCTAGATCTCCGCGGCGGAAAACGCGACACGATAGGGATATGTGTTAGTGTGTGATTTTTACGCTACGGCTGTTAATCCATGCCAAATTTTCAACGAAATAAGGCAAGGAGAATGGGAATTGTTCTAAAATGCGAACTCGATTCTTTCCCCAACACGACGAAGCTAAACGACGAGTCGTATGCGAGAAAATCAAGGGGGAAACATTTCCACCTTTCAAACAATGAGTTTTAATTGCAAAATGGGCTCTAGTGAAAGAATTTTGGGGCCCATTGAAACTTTAACAGAATCTTTAAACCTTATAGTCAAAAAAGGTTTCAAATAAGATAAGGAAATGAAATTTACTTTTATTAATCACTAATTAAAGTTTCGTTTGCTTTTCTTCTGTTGTGAGCAGGAAACTTTCAAGATTAGAAATGGGATCTTAGGTACACAGAGTTTAAGAAACACTATTCTAATGAAAGTGGTTGTATGGTTTGATTTTGCCATGAATATCTTCGTTGCTCGCGATTCACGTGATTAGCTCATATAACAATTCGAAAATCATTAAATATCGAAATAATGATGTCCAGCTATATCAATGGTTTATCGTCCCAAACTCATTACACTGAAGTAACACATTTTTCTCTGCGATACGTCCAAAAATACTTTTAACCAAACAAGTGTGCTTTTACGACTTTTTTTTATCCTAAATGAATTTCAGGTGATATATAAACTGTGTTCAGTGCATTGTAATAGTTAACTAACAGTTAAAAATACTCTGTCAGTAGATTTATCAGATTTTCTTCATTTTAACTCAATTTTAGATGTGCAAATCCTATACTAAACAGACAACAGATGGCGACAGCTGCTACTGTTGAATAATTTATGGAAACAGTAGGGATGATGTGCATGTGAAAGGAGTAAGCTGACTGAAAAATTTCACATATTCTGTGACGGATTGGCCAGGTTTCCAGCTTGCCCGATGACAAGTGGACCCCCAAGCAGAGCCTGTCGCAAAAGCGAAGCCTGGAGCAAAAGCGAAGCCTGGAGCAAAGTTGACTTCCGGGGCCACGGAAAAAATCTTGTGCAACAAAATAATTTATTGTTTTTTTTGCTATTTATTACCTTACAAAATTTGGTATAGTGAGTACTAAAGGAATACATGAAAATTATAAATAATTATTTTTATAATGCTCATATTTCAATCACACAAAAAAATCGTTAATAAATTAAATGAGAATAATTGCTTCAAAAATGAAATTTGATATGCGACATACTAGAATAAGCTAACAATTTCTGATTTTTGTTTCATTTTCTTACATTTTTTGTCGCAAATTCGTTTATAAATAACATCATAATTTAGTTCGAATTCGATAGATAAAATGGCTACGCAAATCAATCGTTCTTGAATAAAGCAAGATCTCAAATAATTTTTTTATTATTTTTAATCTTGAGAAAGAACCTTCTGCAGGTACGACGGGAATTGGTAAGTTCAATATAATTTTAGAACAGCAGAAAAACTTGGATACAATTCAAATAAATTATTTTTAAATAAATATTGAAATATTGTGCCCTGGAAGGAAAAACTGCAAGGTAAATTTTGATTTCGTTAAATAAATCAGTCCAATTCATTTTCCTTTTGCAAAATTTGTCAACGGCGAAAGGGCTTTGTGCGCTCGCACCGTTCGAAAGCCCCTTGTGTACAAGGCCGGGACATAATTACCACTCAGAATTTTACTGACCTTGGAGGCTCAAGGCGTGACAGAAGGGATAATCCCTCTGTGCATGAAGGGTGCGGTTCTTGGAGGTCTCTAAAAAACTTTTTTTTTAAAGTCATAAAACAAAGCCACAAGCGTAGTCGCGTATTTTCTAAAGTAAAAGAAAAAACGTCTTCCGTGAAAAGGGGGCGCTCATGCGTTTCTTAGATTTATGTGTTGGGGGGTGCTTCTCTCGTGATGTTTACCACTTTATAGAAAGGTTAGGGGGGCCTCAGTCCTACTAGACAGATTTACGGTGTTTCTTTCCTGGCAAATAAGGGAGACAAGAGGAGGGTGTAAGTAGCATTCCTGTTTTGAGTCGATAGCGAGTAAGACGTGCGTAGCTTTCAAAAGGAGAATATATTTTTGGCAGGTGAGGTCAAACTATTATTTCTCTATTTTTACATTGCCTTTGTAGTGTTAAATACTAGCCGCCTTCGGCGACCAGCTAATTTGTTCATTTTATTCATTTAATTATGTCAAGCAACTTCGCCAGCTTATTTAATTTATAGCAAGCTAAAAGCGTTAATTGTTACAAATGACCAAAAAATGAATTAGTTGCACAGAAAAAGTGAAGAAATAACAGTGGATAAGAAACGTATTAGTATATAAACGAAATTTTGATGCAGTATGTTTTGCATCTAATGAAATAAATTGCATGGGTCTTTACATTTAACTGTTAAAAGATTTAAAAATCATGAGATTCATGAATATTAATTTTTAATTTTTACCAAGCATAATTCCAATTTAAACTACATATTACATATTATTACCTAGTTATAACAAATAAATGAATAACATAATCTCCAGGGAAAATCATCTTGGAAAAATGGGTTTAGGATCATTGCTAAAAAGTAAATCTATCAAAATAATATAATAAATGTATGTAGAAAGTAAATTTGTTTGAAGTAATAAAGAAAAAAATGGACTAAACATAACTGGTGAAACAATGAAAATGAACTTCATTTTATTACAACAAAGAACGGTTTTATAGCCCAAAAAGCAAAATAAGTTTTTATATCATGTTTTTTTTTATCAGAAGACAAATACTAGATTTGAAAATTTGATGAAGAAATGAAATTGGTATCACTTTCATTACAGCATCTCAAAATATATTGAAAATTATGCTTGCCTCATTTTCTAAAAAATGCCAAATTTAGGAAAAAATTATCTAAGCAACTAATCTATATAAAAAAACTATGTGATAATGTATGTAAAAATTATTTTATGTTATTATATTTCCGGAAGTTATCGCTGAAAAATTCCAAATACTTGCTAAATTTTTAATTAACTAAAATTCTAATTAAAATATCTCCGCTGAGCAAATTCGCACTCTCCATGGTATATTTATACCAAATGGGGCAACTCTAGGTTCAAAAACAGCCAACAGACAAATATCAATAGAAGAACATTATCAGATAGAAAGACACCTAAACATAAATTCGCCTTTATTATTTATAGATATCTGCATACAAAAAAATGTTCTGAAGCAAAACATAGAAGTTCACTTTAGTTAAATTAACAACAAGTTTTCAAGCAACACGAGGGCTATTTTGGGACGGACCTCGTAATTTTGGACCGTGATCAAATGACGAGAACGACGCCTGAACTGGCATCCCCCTCTCCAAATTTCCGCACCACACCAGCGGGAGGACATTTGTACCTCTACGAATGATTTAGCTTGCAATAGGCCCAATACAAGACGGATTTTGGGTGGAATCCGGTTTCCAATCTGGGACCCTCGGGGTCCGAGGCTGGCATCTTACCACTTACCGCGGCCTCACGAAACATAGAAATAAGATTATAGTATATCGTATTAGAATTTAGTGTATAAAAAATTAAATGAAGCTATTCTACATAAAACTCATAATCTACTCGTAATTTGTCTTGTTTGCAATTAATCTAGTATTAGAGATGGATGTTTGTCTATACGAATCTACGTTTTCTGCCCGATTTTGATGACATTTGTCACATGCGATCTTCAAAACAAGAGGAAAATCACTGCCAACTTTTCAAAATCAAAATTTCATTAAAATTAAACAAGGTTTTGGTTTTTTTCCGCGATATCTTCCAAAAATATTATTTGCAATAATGATTTCTTCACAATTTTAAAAATTCAAAAAAATTATTCTTTCAATGAAATGAATTTAATGACAATTTACCGTAAAACATTACTTGTAAAAACTTCAACTCATCCAAAGAATTTTTCTTTTCTCCGTCTGACAACAGATGCCCAACTAATGAACGACATTTCTCTTTCACACTTGGTCGCTAAAACCGTATGCGATAAATCTAATTTACGAATTCAAAATGAAATAAATTTAATCATATTTTCGTTATTTTAATCGTGAAATTGATATTAATCTGCAGACCAGAAATGTTTTCATTTGTATTTTGTTTAAGTTATGAGATATACACTCATACTTCCAGATTTGATGACAACGTTCAATTCTTGGTGTACTTCTTTAAAAATAATATAAAGGCCGTGGTGGCTTAGTGGTAAGGCCTTGGGGCCTGAGGGCTCCAGGTTCGAAACCCGATTCCACTGAAGATCCGTCGTGTATTGGGCCCTTTGCACGCTAAATCATACGAAGGGGGCCAAACGTCCTCTCGTTGGTGTGGTGTGGACCCTTTAGAGGGGGAAGATGAATTTTTGTTTCATCGATTGTCAGTATCAATTGCAGACGATTTTGTAAAGTCGTAGCATCTCTTTATATGTGTATATATATTGTCTATTTTAAATTTATTTGTCCGGAATAGCAGCAAAAAATAGTTGCTAAAAATAATTATAGAATTACGTATTAAAGGAAATTAGTTGTAATAAAATGTTTTATTTTGAAGATGAATTTTTGTTTCATCATTTTCATATTTGATGAAAAAGAAACGGATTGGGAGGGGAAGGCATATGAAAATATTTGAGTCCCTAGGAATGTCGGGATATCAGCTAGTAATAAATAAAATTTATATGAGTGAGTCCCCGTTGATTCTTGGCAACCGCTATTTTCAGACCCAATCCGCTACTGTACATATTTACATTTATCGCCGTTAGATGGCGACAGCTGATATTTGATGGAAACTAAAGAGACTGACTGCAAGTCTTTCTGGAAACTTCATATGCTCTGTTTTTCGTTAGTTCCTCTCATGTCGTTTATATTCTGCTAGGGATAAAGGAGATAACCTTATAAAGTAAGAATTTTTTTATTTAAATGTTTTTAGTAAGAAATCGCGAACACAATACACTCGTGGCCGATCGTGCAAAGCGTCAGGTATGGAGGCGGCCAGAGGCGGGCAGAGGGCTCGCGTCTCTCTACCGACCTGGAAAGTTGCCTTAGGCAACCGAAAAGGGGAATGATTGATATTTGCTTTTCGCTTAACATGTTGTTTACGTTCTTTCTCGCGTCGGGTTTTTTTTTTTTTTCCCGACTAAATTATGTAATATAAATATTAATTTATAATGAATTAACAACGCTGCTAACCTGTTTGATGGTGTTAATAATTTTATTGAAAGTTCAAAATAATAAAAAGTTAATTTTGAAGAAATATGTATTTTCAAGCGTTTACATTTAAAGCGAACATTTATTCTAGAGAATAATTTTAACCCTCCAAGCTCCCAATTATTTTGATATTTTAGTTTTCAGGATAGAAAACTTAATTTTTTAAGTGAATGAATCGATGTTTTTTACATTTAATTATTTCTCTGAGATCTTAAGAATACCTGATCCATCGTTGTTTAAGAAAATATACGTATAAATACGAACCATCTGCTTTTGAATTGAAACTGAAGAACGGAAAAAGAAGTTTCCGTGGCTAGGAGGGTTAAAGCCATTTAAGTAATAGGAAGTGGTTAAATAATTATTTTTCCTTACTAAGTAATATTTTAAAGCGAAATATTTGCAAATATCATTGAACTTTAATTTGATTTTGACAGAGCCTCTTCAACGATGTAATTGGAAAAAAATCGGAGTTTCCTGAAAAAAAAGTATCATGACGAGGCGCATTTGGAATTTCTCTCATGTTTTTTTTCTTTTGTCATTTTTTACGGTTTAAATGCTTTTATTATTATGCATAATTCGTTTTTTTAGTTCAATTAAGATGAACTTTATGATGATACTTAATTTTCTTGTTGATATTTGATTATCTTGCGATAATGTAATTTTCTTTTCATAATAAGGTAGACCGGGGCCATAGGGGCGCGTTGGCCCAGTCGTGATATTTTTAAAACTTTCCGGTATTTAACGCTGTCATTTCAGACCCAAGTGTTTCGAACCTGGAGCCCTCTGGCTCTGAGGTCGAGACATTGCCACTGGACCACCGGGGCCCTCGAAAGTTATTAGTGGATAAGTTGGTGGATAATTAAATCTCTTTGTTTGTTCAATGATATTTTTTATTTTGTTATGTGAACAAATAACGAAAAAATGCTTCTGATGTCGTTTTTTTTTTATTTATTTTTATTATTATTTACCCATTCAATGTATACGTTCCAAAAACAAAAGACAGATATCTTTAGAAATTATGTAAATAAAATATGCTATTCTCATCAAATTGCTCGCACTGAAACTTTAAATCATTTAATGCGATTGGGCTGAAATTGCATCATAATATAACGTTTAACTTACTTAAATTGCAATTTTGAAGAAATTGTAAATTTTGAAAAAATTAATCCATAATAAATCTAATATATAAGAATGAATATTAAGAATTATGAATTACATAAATTCTAAATTATAATTCTCTATTAAATATAAGGAAGAATTTTGAAGAGACGCTTGTTTTCTTTAGTTACATTGACGTCCCGTTTCGAAGCAACATGAGGGCTATTTTCAGACGGATTTCGTAATTTTAAACCGCGATCAGGAGACCAGGACGACACCTGATCTCGCACCTCCTCTCCAAATTGCCGTACCACACCAGCGGGAAGACGGTCAGGCGTTATCCTCGTCATCTGACCACGGTTCAAAATGACGAGATCTGTCCCATAATAACCCTCGTGTTGCTTCAAAACGGGCATAAATATGACTAAATTAAATTACATAAAAATACTGTATTGTTTGTCATTCATTTTTTTTAGTTATTGTAATATTTAAAACATAAGATAAAAAAAAATTCCGTAACCTCAGATTACTGCATCTCTATTTTACTGTACTAGAAGATTTGTGCCCGTCTAAGATTAGAGTTTAGTTTACCAACAATATCTCAGATCTGACTGTCAGTGCTTAAGAAATAAAAAAAGCATGAGAAACCAAAATGATGAATCAATTGACATTAACTTTCGTTCT
The DNA here is from genome assembly GCA_013235015.1 of Araneus ventricosus. Taxonomy (NCBI): domain Eukaryota; kingdom Metazoa; phylum Arthropoda; class Arachnida; order Araneae; family Araneidae; genus Araneus; species Araneus ventricosus. The sequence goes on along the minus strand of BGPR01001839.1, from coordinate 113,981 downwards.
GCAAAATATTTAAATATTCAATTCCAAAATTAAGTACGAAAAAGAAAGAATCTTTTTAACAAAAATGAAAATAAAGGTCTCAGAGAAGTGGAAAAATAAATTAATTCTAATTAATTAAATATTTGCGGTTTGAATTCTGTTTAATGTCTCTTGTCTATATCTCGCCCTCCATCGTGCAAATCTCTCTCTTGCTAACCTTCGTTTCCTTGCAGTGGTATCTTCTCTATCCATATTATTTACCAAAAATACTTGAACGCTTCCTCTTTCAAAGATAAGGGAAATTCACTTCCCCCCCCCTTCGAAGAAACCCCTCTCCTATTCCCTTCCGGGCAAGTCACTTTGCGGTAGCCACGCCCACATTCCTGGAGGGTTAGAGGCCTCCAGACCAGGGCCAGGGTATGTACATGTATTTCTCTTGCCCTGCTCCAGATGGTGTTTATATTATAGATTCATTCAAAGCGGTTTTCTATGAAGGCATTGAAAAAATTTAACCAAATCTAGCAAAAGATAAAATAAAATTTTCAAAGATTCAGATAATAAATTTTGAAAGATAAAGATTTATAATAAAGAAACAAAAAGATAAAGTTTTGAAAAGATTAAATAAAATTTTGAAAGATAAAGATTGATAATAGAGAAACAAAAAGATAAAATTTTGGAAGATTTTCACTCTGAAATGTGCAGTTTATTTCACCCCATTATTTATTATTAACAAACAAAGAAATTTTAAAGGAACGAATCTTCAAAATTCAAGAAGATTCTAGGAATATACGAAAAATATAGATAGTGAGAATATTTTTGATAGGTTTGTAATATTTTCATCGGACGGAAAAACTGAAAGAATGGAACCTGTTTTTGAATTTGGGAAGAAAGTGAGAGGCAAACTACGGGGAATTTTTTATTTAGATTTTTAACATGAAATGCAGAATATTTTTTCATACGATTAGTTTTAGTCCATCACAAAAATGAAACTTTTTTTTTTCAATTCGTTGGAGGAAATGTTAAACTAACAATTTTCATAATTCATTTGATTTATATAAGAAAAAAAAATCAAAAAATTTTGAGCATCTACAAAAAAAAATGGTTCTTTTAAGTAATAAAGAATTAAATGTTACTTAAACAGTAAGGAAGACTTAATAAAACATTTAAATGTGCACATTCGCAGGTAAAAGCAAAAATCTTTGCTGCGATGAATCAAATGTGGATCCAGTCGAATGTAATGACCCAAGTCTAAGAAAAGCTTCACTTGTTTTGTTTGAAAATGTACAAGATTGGAGAAAAGCACTTCAGTCAATCAAAGTTATACACAGTTACAAAAAAGGCATTATAAAGAATTTCTCTATTTTCATTTAATATATTTTACTACTACTTTTAAAAAGAAATGAGCTTAACCCTTAAATGCCCGATTTTTTAAAAATTGATTTTAATATGTTTTTTGACTTTTATTTCGTGAATAAAACCCGGCAAAAATACTTTAAAAAATCCTATTTTGTTTTAAGTATGGTTTACGGATAAAAAACAGTTTGTTACCCATCAACAGCACTGGACTTTAATTGCGAAAAAAAACCTCTCTGACAAAACTCTATAATATTAAACACAGATGAATTTTAAGAACTAATAAAATGGACAAAGAATTTTCTTCAACAAAATAGAATAAACTATAGTTTTTTCAAGCATACAAACGAAGCAAAAAAGATGCAGCCTCAAGTGAAAATCATGTGTATTTTTTTTTTATCAGCACTCAGGCTGCCATCTATATGATGTAAATTGTTAGTCTGTACTCTATTGGCAACAGCAGGCATTAGAGCTTCAGTCTTATTCTCAAGAGAGTCTCTTATTTTAGAGGACAAAATTGGGTGTTACTCAAAGGCGACACTGGGCACTTAAAAGTTAAAGAATTGAAATGGTGCAGGTTTAGGTTATCCGTTAAAAAGATGATTTTTAAGATCTAATTAGATGAGGTTTTAAAATTAAAGTTCTTACAGACCTTAAGCAGGATTAGGTAAAGCTATCCAATCCAAATAGAAAAACAGGGATGGCAAAGTATCAGAGTATCGACTTTGGGACCAGAAGATTCAGCGCTCGAGACAAGACTCCATCAGAGATCCGTGGAGTACATAGTACACACTCAATTCATCTAGGTCAAACACTCTTTCCATAGCGTGGTGTGGAAGTTTGGAGAAAGATTGCCGGATTGTCGTCCTCGTCATTTTGCGACGATTCAAAATAACGAGATTCATCTCGAAGTAACAACCGGGTTGTTTCATTATGATGCATTAGTCTCCCTTAACTAAATTTCACCAATTGATGGTTATAGGGTTCCTTAAATCCCTTGTAATGATCCTTTCAAAAATTATGCGTGATAAATAATTTTTAGTAACCCGGTTAAATTAAATCGTAGGGGAAGGTGCTATACCTTGCCCAGGATTGTACCTCTGCCAATTGTCGATATATCAAAACGAGAGTGTAGAGAAATTTCGTTTCCCGTCCCAAAATATTTAATTTAAAATGGCAATACTGTCACCTTGCACGTGGTAATCTCGGGTTATAAGTTTGGAACTGAAATGGAGAAACAATTTTTCGGATGCCGGCGTAAGCTTCTGGGAGGTATTGAATTTTCCTCCTGTTTTTAAGAAAAATATTTATTTTTATTTTTCACATGTTCCCCTTTTAGCTCTATACCTGAGATACACATAGAAATAATATTTTATCAATAAAAGTATAAATAAGTACCAGGGGGTAAATTAAATAACATGAGAGGAGGTGCTGTACTTCGGCTAAGTGCATCGTACTATACCTTGGCCGCATGTAAACAGCCTAGAGCAGTATTGTATCAATATCAAAAAGTGGATTTTAGATAAATTTTTTGTTGTAAATAACCACACAAACATTATGCGGGATGTTTAAGGACCTGCCATATGAAGAAGTCGTAGTGAAATTCCTAACACAGAAAGAGAATGTATTTGCATAGTCAGATTTTGAATATGTTTTCAATATAAAAGTTGTAGATATTGTCATGGTTTTGCCTGCACCGTTAATTTATCGCCGAGACTGATATAAATTTCCAGACTTATTTTATAACTACAACATTTATTAGTTTAGTTTTTTTACTAGTTCGGAGATTTTTTTTTTTTTAAATTATATAAAGAATTTGTTTTGTTGCTTTATTAACTCTACTAATAATACAGAAAATGCATGTGTCTGTGTGTCTTGGTCTTCTACAGAGCAGATCGCTGGATCTAGAGCTGCAAAATTTTCCACAAATATACGTTGGAAAGTTTTAATGTGCACAGTGGTGAGATTGTTTCAAAAAATTAGTTAGAATTTCATTTAATCAAAAATTAAGCAAAAATTTTGTGTTTGTTGACGATAACTTTCAAAAATATTATAGCACAAAATAAATTCTTACAACTCCTCAAAATTGAAAAATTATCTTTTCAATGATGTCAATGAAATTAACGTCAGGTTTTTTTTCTTTTTCTAATTTTAGCAATTTTTAAAAAAAATATTTTTCTTAATAATTTACAACAATGCTTTTGGTTGTTGCAATCAACTCAAACCGTCTTCATTATCTTTGTAAATATTTAATTGTGTGTTTCTATTCTATTGTTGAAAGATAAGGAATGAAGATTCTGCTTATTTTTTCATATTCTTTGGTAACAGCGTAGTGAATTTTACTTTATTTTTTATGCATCAATTTTTTAGAAAGCTGTAAATCCTCTTAGATATTAAGTAAATCAGGAGGTAATTTTTTTTTTTATAAGGGAACCATGCATACTAAATTATGTATAGCGGATTCAACTGAATAAATCAGAACAGTATTCTCGGCAAGCAAGATGATCACAGAAGGCACTGTGATTACTTACACTGTGATTTTTCTTTTATGAATTTATTTATTTGTAAGACTAGTAGTTTTTTTTTTCCTAGTCCGAATAATTTTAAAGTCATTAATATATAACTTGCTTTTCCGCAAATAAAAGTTTCTATCTAGTGATCTATATATTTTTAAGAAAACCAACATCTTTTTTCAGTTGTGATATAGTTCATCTATCATATCCACCTAAATATCGTGCAATGATTTTGAAAAGTTTACTTTGTACCAAATTCGCGCGTGATAATGTCACATTTTGTTGTCAAGGTACAGTAATGCTGTACCAAAGGAAAAAAGGAAAGGAAAGGCCAAAAAGGAAAGATTTTTTTTTAATTTTACATTTCTACGCTATAAGTTGGAGAAAATACTAAAGGAGATTAAAAAGCTGATTTCCTGATGTTTCTAAAGCACCCAAAATTTTCGGTTTTAGACTTGATTTGACCACTTTTTTTTCACTTGAAAAAGAAAAGTGGCCGAGGTACAACACCTTCCCCTACTCTAAAATGTCACCTTCCGACGTACTTGAAGAGCATATTAAGGAGTCAGAACCCCTTGAGTGTAATTCTGTAGTTTTTTATATGGAAAGAAATGAAATTATCCAGCGTCAGAGAGAGCATGACAGAATATGCGACTAGCACAGTCATTAATTTCTTGTATACGAAGTATACAGAGAGAAAGTATTGTGATCATCGAAAAATTCGAATTCGAGATATTGATGAATCTCCACGTCCACGTTTTAAACCTCTCTGAGTCCGAAAAACACAATTTTGGATTTATGTCTCTCTGTTTGTGAACACGATAACTCGAAAACTATTAGATGTAAAGAGATGAAATTTTGTGTGTGATCTTTGCACATAATTTGTAGGTTTTTACAAATTCTGTACAAAATCCGTCCACGTGAAGTCTGTACGCGTTCATGTGAACACGATAACTCAAAAACTTATATAGCTAGATGGATAAAATTTGGTAAACAGTTTTATTATCAAGAATCTATGTCCGAATCAAATTTTGGACCAAATCCGTCACAGGGTTGACTGTCTGTCGGTCTGTATAATCTCACGCTTGTGAACACGATAACTCCTTAACACAATAACTTAGATGAATGAAATTTGGTAAGTAGCCTTCTAATCTTAATTGTAGATCTGTGTCCAATTTTTGTTTCAATCGGTTAAAAAAAAGTTGTTCAAATTGCATATTCAATTTTCTTACTATGACACAAGGCCATTTTGCGTTTTGGCGAGCGCTTGGCGATATGCGTGACCTTGGCGCGCGCTAAGGGAAACTAGTGGATAGTCATGGTATTCTGGGTTACAGAAAGTCTGCATTTTTTGTCCGTGCGCGGGGGGAGGATGACACCCTTAGGGGAAGTATACCGTGGTAATTCCGATAGTGGGAGTTCCGATTCGTGGGACTTCAGATAGCAATTCTCTTCCCCCAACCTCCCCTCTTGAAACGGGCGTTATTCCAAGAATGACAGCTGTAAGATAACCATTATACTATTAAATTTTCTCCGAATATTTTTCGAATCATCCTCAGTCAAAACACAGAGATTCCCTTCAATTTTTACTTCGTGATTTCTATATAGATTTAATTTTTGTGTGCATATCATGCAACAAAAATGTACTGATTTGGTTATAATTACACTTTTCTGTATAAAAACCATTTGTATAGAGAATTAAAAAGCATTATACTATAAACGTTATCTTAATTTTTGAAAATAATACATTATTTAACATAAGAAAAAATCTTCGGCATTCTTTGTTATTTTAATGCTGGAAGTTGTTTTTAGAAATTTATTCTAAGGAAAATTCAATACACAGTCCCGATCATCCGAGTTAATGTGGATCAAGCTCACCTAGAAAAAGGGAAAAATTCAGATAAATGGGGTTTACATAAATCGTCACTAATTAAGGAGATGGAATATAAATTTATACAGAATTTATTAATTTTTATGGTACTGGTTATAGACCTTATGATGTACTATTCCAAAGCTTGTACGAAATGGGGAATGAAATTGTACATTTAAAGAAGTCCTTGATAGCTAAAATTTATGGGGGGGGGGGTAAATTCCTCTTAGCAGCAATGATACGCTATTTTGTTAGTGTCATTATCAAAAATGCTGGTGTAACCTCTTCTTGTTGCTCCATGTGAACGGGGCCCGGATCGAGACTATGTATGTAACAGTAGTCTACATATATGTATGTAGCAGTTACCCATCCCTCGTTAAAAACCTTTGCCAATATCACAATTTTGATGCGGTATATGCAAATATGTATACAAACACCCACACACCAATAAATTTTATACAATAGAGTTCCGGTTATCCAAAAAGTTTGGGATAACCGGATAATGTTAAAAATATTCTTATTACTAATGCTGTAAAATAATAGCTGTAAGCAAATATTTGTGTCCATTTATATATTGACTTATATATGATTCTTTTGATTGTGAGCTGCATAAAGCGCTCTTCAAATGTGTTTCATTTTTTAGTTTTTTCCCCTCTTTTTGAATTGGTAAAAGGGGCTTCTTCATCTTCCCCTCCCCGCAATCGGAAATCCCACGATTTTCATGTACATCGGAAGTTCCACGACACCATACAAGAAAGTTTAGGGAAGACCACTCCCGCCGATTTACTTTGATGTCATTTGCTACAATTGAAGATTTCGATTTATTAACCAGAATAGAAGCAGGTACTAAAAGTTAAATAGGTGAATTTTTTCGAAATTCAGGAATTGTATTCGAATGTATCTACTCTATCTAATGTATCTATGTCTATCTATTGTTTTCAGTTGAAATAATGGGTGGGTTTTTTTTTTTTTGTTTTTTTCCAGACTGAAAGTCCGAAGAATCTTGAGCAATGGCAGAACCTGAAGTCATTGATATATCGGATGATTTCAGGTAAATATTTTCTAAAGTAAAATATCGCCATTTATGCCACTTATTTCTTTTCCTTTTAATTTGTTTTCTTTTTAGAGTTTCTCATTACTTCCTCATGTTCTGAAATGCCTGTGATTGAAACTTAGGGTTACCTGACCACTGTTTATCGTTCTCTGCAGTGCTCTTCAGCTCTAACCACCCTGTTGCAACCCCATAAATAAAAATGATTTAAAATTACTGACAAATTTAAAAATTCGGCTGTCAGATACGGCATCCACATTCAAATGAGAAATTGCAAATGAGGCATCTGTTCCTCTTCAAAACATTATCACGCTCCAGGTTGTATGGGATTTATCTAATGCTTAAACCATGGTAGAGCGAAACACTATTCTAGAGGGACTTCTTAATTAACTTCACTGCAAGCTAGGACTTGAAAAATAATCCTGAAGTCAATATTTTTACAGAAAGTCAATGATCTTTTGAAACTCTGAGGAGCGCTAAGCCAAGGTACAATTTGTCAATAAAATCAAAAATAATAGCTGTTTGGCTGAGTGGTTGGATGGTATTATCTGGGTGAAAGCACATATTGGTAACCCGGGTAATGAGCTCGCTGACAGCTTCGCCAAAATATCAAACAGTTGATAGGAAGAAATTAACATCCTGGCTAACTATCTGATATCAAATTTTAAATTAAAAGAAATACAAGAGAAGACTGGGGGAAATATTGGCTTAATGATGTTACAGATTCAGGGAGACGTATCAGAGGGTTCTTCGAGCATTTGGACACAAATTTTTTAATTCAAAATAAATATTTGATATATTTCCTAACTGGGTATGGACCATATCCTTATTATCTTAATCCTTGATTCACCACTATGTATTTGCAGGAAAATAGAGGATGCAGATCATTACGTTTTTGACTGCGTCGACACGGAAAAATACCATCTTAATAAACCTTCAGATGATTGAAAAAGAGAGTGGCTTAAAAATTTACTCTTTGATAAAAATGCAATTTTTAAAATCCGAGTTTAGTTTAGGTTTAGGTATATTACCGCCCCGTTTGCATTCACTTTTTATAATGCTTTAGTATTTAGTATCAAATTAATTTTTTACCTCGGTATGCCTTACTAATGTTATCAGAAAATAATAGTAATGTGTTCAGTAGAAATACATAAAAGCAATTTTCCAAAGAAAAAGTTATTTGCATTTTCTTTTATTCAATGAATTCTAAGTTTATTTTGATAACGCTTAAGTTTTGATGTACTTATGCCAATTCAAAACGTCTTAATTATGATTAATTCAGATGTAATTAATTAATTAAGTATAATAATTATAAATCTACAGCATAGTGTTGTAATTAATTTAAATATTATTAAAAAATGTAGCCATCATCATTAAAAGTATGCAAAATTATATTATTTTAAAACCTAATGACTGGCAAGACGAAATGTGAAAGTAAGCATGGGTAACACTTTCAGAGGGCCCCCAAGAAATTCTGCACCAGGGGCCCCCAACAGGCTTTATCAGCCTCTGTGTGGATGCTTTTGAGTGGATCTCTTATTCCTTGCCAATGTTGGATGAAGTTGTACTTCTTATAAATTTATATTGTTTCTTTTTCTTATGTTTATTTCTATAAAATTTATTTATTATCTTTTTTTGCGGTTATGAAAGTATCTTCCGGCCAAGATGGGTGTTGTTTGTTTTGTATTTCAATGTATTTGCATTGACATTTTTATATTATGTTATTATTGTATAATTTTTTGCATTGCATTTGTATCGAAATTGTTCTTCCGAGCGACCCGTGACAAGTTTTAAATCCTTTGGATTAACTGGGTTGCTATGGGATAACAAAAATAAATAAATAAGACAGTATGGAACCATGCATATTTGCTATGTTGTTTATTAGAACAAGAAATTAACTTTTAAATTTTCTTAAAAATTATTTCTGTAAGCCATTAATGTGAAATTCTTGCTTCTATTCAAGTATACACACCCATGGTGTGAAATGGATCCTGAAATTACACAGGATCCTCTTCTGGTTGAAGATTCAAAGAGGAGAACTCACCCTTAAAGAAGCAGAGGAAGGTAGAGAGGAGATTTTTTTATTAAATATTATTTGTTTTCTTATTATCCTGCTTTTATTATTTCTCATTATTATTTTGATTTCTTCTATTTATTATAGGCTACAGAAAAATTTACGAATTTGCAAAACCAGAAGGTACTGTAAAATGTTTTGTATTTTAAGTTTTTGCATGGTTAATGACATGAGGTGTGATCAAAAATTAAAAAGACTGGTGCCCTATCTTTAAAGCTAAAACACATAGAGTAAAGATGTTTAGCATATATTGACCTTGAGCCTTCCCATACATGAGTCGAAAGTTACAAGGTCATAGTTCCCATCATTTCTGTACAGTAGAGCTTTGAAAAATGTGTGTGCTGTGCTGTCAGCGCATTTCTAATGGCAGTTAATCTGCATTAAATTTTGCCAAAAGCTTTATTTATTTTCCCATGCCTGCACAGCCTACCCAGAGGGCGTAAAGCACTGACCCGGACGGCGGGGAGTACAAAAAAACTGAAAGAAAAACATTACATAAAATTACAGAACAATGCAACAAAACTGAATTACACTGCATGCAAAAAGCAACTGCAAAATCAAAATTTCTGAACAACTAAACAGAAGACAAAGGAAGTGACAAAAAAGTTCATGAAACAACATCAAATAGTAAAAGAGGAAACAAAAGACAAATAAAAATTTAAACAAAAACTTAGGATATTAAGCACATTACAGCATGTGTGAATTTCAATAGAACGCATTTAAAATTTTATATTCAAAGTAGAGATTATAAAGCACACAAATGTTAAAGAAACATTGATATATTTTTCGTTGCATGATGACAACGTTTCATCAGTCAGAAAGCTCACTGCAAATAAAACTGGAAATCCTAAAGATCCCTTTCAGTTTCACAAGTCCAAATTTATTATTAACTAAAATTTTAAACATGTGGTTTTGTTTTCGTTAGCGGGTCTATTTAAATGAAATTTTTTCAGTGAAAGTACAGTAAAAAACAAGCTGGGCGAGACTTATATGAAGTTGAAGAAAGTTTATGGAGACGATTGTATGAGCCTCACAAGAGTTTAGATTGTAACAAAGGATCAGAACCGACCCATTCAAAAGCGGAACCCGGTGCAAAGTTGGCTTGCGGGGCCTTGAAAAATTTTCGCACAACAAAATAATTTATTGCATTTGCTACTCATTACATTGCACAATTTTTTTGTATAGTAAGGACTTGAGGGATGCATGAAAATTATAAATAATTAAATTATTTTTGTAAGGTTAACATTTTAATCATACAAAACATCACTAATAAATCAAATAGCAAATATAATTGATTCATAAAGTTGTAAAATATAACCTGGTACGTGACTTACTAGAATAAGATTACATTATGAGATTTTTGTTTCATTTTCTTACATAATTTATAGCAAATTCATTGATAGTATTATCATAATTTAGTTTTTTGGTTAGTTCCGCAGATAGAAAGGCTAAGGAAGTAAATCGCTCTTGACTGATACTAGATATCAAGTAAATTTTTTATCATTTTTAGTTTTGAGAACGATCTTTCTGCAGATGTGGCGGTAATTGGTAAGGTTTATAACATTTTCAGAAAAGTAACAAAATTTGCATAAAATTCAAATAAATTATTTTCCATACTTTCGGGATTGACTGGACATACGAGTATATTCAAATCAATGCAATTTTTTAAAAGATTAGTATTGACAGGGTTACGAAAATATTGTGATTTTGGAAGGAAAAACTCGATGACAAATTTTGATTTCATTCAAGATATGAAGGCAATCAATTTTCATTTTGCAAAATCTGTCAGGGGCGTGAGCCTTGGGCGTTCAAACCGTTGCAGACCCCTCCCCTGAGGCCGGCCCTGCAGAGGACGAATCGTTGGTTTATGGTTAGGTTTCAAGGAGACCGAGCTCAGAGTTTTCAACACATAAATGCGCTGACAATGAAATGACAGCACAGTGCAAACATTTCTCAAACCTCTTCTGTACAAGAGTGGTGGGTGTTACGACCTTGTAACTTTCGACGTATACGTTCGAAGTTGAAGGTCAATACTTAGACAAAGTCTTCACTGTATGTTTTATCTTTAAAGTTAGAGCAACAGACCCGATACTTTTTAATTACCCCTGGTATTTTAGAGAAGCTGTATACTATATACAATTTCAAAAATAATTTATTCTTAATTTTTGATATTTAAGAAAAAATAGGCCTACACCGCTCAAAGTAGTGTGAATATCTCAGTTAACAGTACAAATTAAAGTACAAAGTGAAAATTCTGAGAGACAAATTATGAAATTCATTGAAAGATTTTGAGACAGCACATTTTATTGGTATGAAAGACCGTATTTTGATATTTTGTTTAGTTAATATGAGACAAATAAACATCCGGTTGTGAAATTACATGAATGCTGTTTATTGGCGGGCCTCCTAATTTTGAACCATTGGCAGATCATGAGGGCGATACCTGAGCCGCCACACAACTCTCTAAACTTTGAAATCATATCAGCCCGAGGATGTTTGACAGACGGCAGATTTAACGTGCACCGAACCAATACACGGTGTATCCTTGGTGACGCCAGATATTGAAGCCTCAATCCTCCGAAGCTGATACTCTGCCACCATGGCTCCATCTATTTCATGAAATGTTTTGGATTCCTGAGGCATGAAAATTAGATGATTTATTTTCCTAATTTTAAAAATTACATCAATTCAGAGCCAAAAGTTTACCTATGATAAATTAGTTAATTTTGGTTAAAAATCAGATGAAAATTTTCATTACTTCAAATTCGTACTGTAAAAAAAGTAAGAAACATTCTATATTTGATGTTTTCCACAATGAATATCAGCGCATAATAAGTAATATTTAGAGTTCTAATTACTGGCGCATCAAAAAATGGGTCCAAAAGGTAATTGATGTGTTACACTATATGCCCAGAAGTATCCGGACACTTGCAGATTTTCAAATTTTTTAGAATTTCTCCAGAATGGTTTAACTGACTGCCTTTAAACTTCGGACATGCAAAGAATAGACAATAACTCACATTTTACATTGAATATTCGGTCCTGAGGGCAATTAGGGGACCATCTAAAAACCGATGAAGACAAAAACGTTTTTGGCCCACCCCGCTTCACAGAATACGGATAACAAGATGAAACTTTCAGAAATGGTAATGTATAATGTACATAATATTTACAGGAATTTTCGTAAACACAGCACTAACATTTGGGAAGGTATAAAGGTTTTCTTTAAAAATCTCAAATTTCCCACCTGTTTTTTGCTTGTAACATGCAGAGTTTTCTGTTATATTATACGAAACTTACAGAAAAGATGACAATATGTTATAAAAGCATTTTGTAAAACTTTGGAAAAGAATGTTTGAATATTACAGGAATTATGAGCATTTTTAGTAAATAATGTTTTACTGCGCATGCGCGAAACATAGCGTAATTTTTCTTTCATAACTTTAAAGCCAGATATATAGGGCAACTTATATAAAAAAAATTCATTTCAATATCATTGGTATTCAGAAAGATATCGTCATTATAACGAGCAGAATTTTAGCTCATGTCGAAGAGAAGCTAAAAGATGAGGGGTTTTACACAAATTGATATTTTTTAGACTTATATCTTTAAATAGTTATATTGAATTACATAGTGGTTAGAATTTGCTGAATACCCAAGAACAAATCTAATATTCGTAACGAATAAAAATATATATATGTAGAATTATTAAAATATTTTAAGAAAAGAAATTAATTAGATAAAAAATCGTTTCGCCATAAAAGAAATATATTTAAAAATATCGTTTATCCGTAAAATTGTAATATGTAACTTGTTAATAATCATGTAAATAATATAATTAAAGTGATAAAATTTTTATTATTTATAGTGCCTAATTAGCTAGAATTTAAGTTATGCACGTAATTGATAAGTCTTCATGTGTATTCAGCAAATTCTAACCGCTATACAATTCAATATAATTATTTAAAGATATTTTTACAAAATATCAATTTGTGTACAACCCCCTCATCTTTTAGATTCTCTTCGGCAGGAGCTAAAATTCTGCTCGTTATAATGCCGATATCTTTCTGAATAGTCATGATATTGAACTGAATTTTTCTATATAAGGTGCCCTATATATCTGGCTTTAAAGTTGTGAAATAAAAATTACATAATGTTTCGCGCATGCGCAGTAAAATATTATTTACTAAAAATGCTCCTAATTCCTGTAATATATAAAAATTCTTTTCCAACTTATTACAAAATGCTTCTCTAACATATTGTCATCTTTTCCGTGAGTTTCGTATAATATCACAGAAAACTCTGCATGTTATAAGCAAAGATACAGGTGGGAAAATTTGAGATTTTTTAAGAAAACTTTTATATCTTCCCAAATATTTGTGCTGAGTTTACGAAAATTACTATTAATGTTATGCATATTATACATTACCATTTCTGAAAGTTTCATCTTGTTCTCAGTATTCTATGAAGCGGGGTGGGCCAAAAACGTTTTTGTCTTCATCAGTTTGTAGACGGTCCCCTAATTTCCCTCAGGACCGAATCTTAAAGTAAATTGTGAGTTATTGTCTATTCTTTACATGTCTGAAGTTTCAAGGCAGTCAGTTAAACCATTCCGGAGAAATTCTAAAAAATTTGAAAATCTGCAAGTGTCCGGATACTTTTGGGCATATAGTGTATGTTAAATGGTGCCAGAATAAAATACAACTTTATACTATAACAAGATCTAATATGCATTGTATAATTTGACCATCAGAGCAACCTTTTATATCTTGTTGGGAAACAACTCGTAGAATGATGCTAGATTGGGCCAGGTGGGGCAAGAATGCTCCAATATTTTTATTTTTTTTGGGGGGGGTGGGGTGGATATATGCACTCTAACAGTGGTAACAGTGAAGGCCAACGGGTCATTACACAACAAAAAAAAGCTATTTTCATTTTTGCCGAATTGGTTCTAGTTTTTGAGATAATGCATATTGTCATCATTGCAATCGTTCTGCAGTAGGGAGGACCGAAAAATGTCATTTTTTTTTTTTTTTTGGTGTCACTATACAGCTGAAAAATTTGCGAAATGGTAAGAAATAAAACGAGGAAAAAATTAGCTGAATTGATTGATATCTACTGCCTCGAATAGGCATTAAATTTCGTAAAAAGTGGTGAAATTAGGATGATTTTCATTAATTTTTAAAATTTAAAAATTTCTATTAATCTCTTTATTATAACATTAGCTGTTAAGTACAAAACTTCTTAAAAGTATTATAATAAATTTTATTTTATCAAAATCGGTCTATAACTTCCTGTCACAGTTTGCTTTCAAATTTGTTAAAAATATGTAAAATTACTTCGATATGCAATTCTTAGTTCCTAATCAACATCAGAATTTTCACACATCATTTTGTCGAATGAATGCAGCAGGTTAATGTATATGTATAAAAAAAGTCAAATGAAAAAAGAAAACTACAGCATCAACTAGAAATTACATTTTAAAGTAACAAATGAAAAATAAATACTCACCGAAAGGTGACCCCTTGAGGAAATTCCCAGGCAGGATTCTACTCTTATTTTGCTTCGGTCATTTTGTCGCTTAAATTCAGTTAGTTTTTTGTATTTTTTAATGCATAGTAAGAGGTTATTCAGGTCTAAAACATATCAAATATATTTATTTTCTTTGTTTTAAGATAACACTTGCAGAACTAAGCTCCAAAACTAGAATATTATTTGTTAGTTCAGAATGTAATCCAAGAATACAGAAAATAACAAAATTTAACACAAAAAAATTTAAAATTTAAAAACAGACTTCGGCTACCAGGGTATCAAAGTAATGGAGCAAGGATATCAAAGGAGGTGGGGACACATATGGTAGCAGATTACTGCTAGACTCCAAAGCGAAACTTCCACTGTACGCAAGAGAAAATCATATAAAACCTTTTTCCATGAAGTAATTGAACCAGCTTATTTAATTCTCATTGTATTGGACTTAATGCAGCAGCATCATGTAATTTTACAGTACCATTATGATTCATATATTTATTTGTTGAAATTCATTTTTTTATTTCATGCATTAATATTGTTTTAAATTTCATTCCTTAACTTGCATTTCACAAAGATTTTATGAGCTTTCTGCATAGATTTATATTGTGATTTATGTATTGATTACTCTTTAGGAATAAACTGATTTAGTGCATTGACTTAAATTTATTATTGATTTATATTTGAGGCGGTTCCAATGCGATTTGAATGGTGTGTACATATTACTACTGAAATTTAATTTTCACTTCATCAGCGCCATGGAATTACCCTAAAACCACTGGAATATCGATGGCAAAAAATCAGTATTGACCAGTGTTATTATGATGCGGTAACCCGAGAAAGTGCTAGTTTTCATTGTTTTCCAGAGAGTTAAGTAATATTAAAGTCCCATTTTGAAGCAACATAGACTATTTGTGGACGGTCGTCGTCATTTTGAACCGCGGTCAGATAACAAGGAAGACACCAGAGCTGACATCCCCCTCTCCAAGCTTCCACACCACACCCGCGAGAGGAACGTTCGTATGATTTAGCGTGAAACAGGCCCCATACACGGCGAATTTTCGGTGGAATCGGGTTTCGGGCTCCGAAGCCGAGACCTTACCACTTGGCCACCGCGGCCCCATTGCTAGCCAGAAGTGTGCACATGTTTGCAAAAAGAGAGTTGGCATATTTTCACACCACCTGGTAGGGGAAACTAGGGATACTTGACCCTACGCGATTTTTTCAAATTGTGAGATAATTGGTAATTTGTGTGTGACATTTTTATTTGACGTTTGGTCATAAGGTCTATTGGAGGGGATTTTCATTTCAATCTGAAAAGCCTTCCTAATGGTGTGTAGGTAAATATGTTTTAGAGATCCAAAAGTAAATTTTCACTTTTTCATTCCTCAGTATATAGGAAGTTTCCTACTAAAGATATGATTAATTAAAATATTTCTGAATTTTAAGCAAACTTCTAGCTATAATTTGATATACGGTTATGCAGTATCTTAATTCTAAGTGGAAGTGGTTTAATTTTTAGATTATTTAGAAAAAGTCAAGTTAAGAATACTTGACCTTAAAAAGTTAAGGATACTTGACCCTATCAAAACCTATTGCAGCTTCGATGTCGTAACCGACCGAAGCACATTTTGAAGATCAGTTTTCTGTAGTGTGGAGTTTCTCGGCATTATTGGAAACTCAAATGTAGAGAATAATTATTTAAAAATTGTTTGTTAATAATTATTTAATGAATAAAATTTCTTTTTAATGTAATAATTTCAAATTAAGAAGAAATTTTAATTAATTTATTTAAAAATAATTAAAGTTATAAAAATTATTTAAAAGAAAATTTTGAAATTTAATTTTTTAAAAAGAATTAAAAATAAATAATTATTTTAGTAAGAATTTTAAAAAGAATTAAAATTTAATCTATTTTTTCTCGCCTGAGGAAGAAAGATTTATTTATTTATTTATTATTTTAATAAAATTCTTTTTCTCGAACTATTTGTCATCGTTTGGTTTTATTTAACATTTCGCCATTTCTGTTCAGTTTGTCTTTCTTTCTTGATATGAATTATCTCCTACTATATATTTTTTATTCTTTTGCTTTTTTTGAAAAAAATATTAGAAGAACCGAGTAAGTCTATTAAGCTCCTCAATTTCTTGTTTTGTACAATATTTTTTAGATTTATTTATTTATTTTTGCTTTTTGATGCTATTCTGTTTTTTGTTTCATAATTTATTTGATGTTTTTTATTTATTTTCCAAAACCGGAAATTTTTTAACGCGCTAATGACGCTGCTATGTTTCCAGTTCCATTGCTGCAATTTTTTCATTTAATTAAATCAATATTTTAATTTTTTATTAAATTTTGAATTAATTTAATAACTAGTTTCAATGTAATGATTTAACAAATTCAATTTATTAACTAGATTATATAAATTACAACTGCGTTTTATAGTAATCATTTTATTTAATTTTTTTATATTAGTTTCATTAATATTATTTGATTATAAACATGTTTTCAATTCAGTAGTTATAACCTAATATCTGAATTTCGCGTATATAAGAATTATCAAAAGAATTTAAGTACGTTCTGCATGTAAGGTCAAGTATCCATAATGTTAGGGATACTTGACCCTACCCGATTTCATGAAATATATTTATTTTATGATTAAATCAGATATCAATTTAGAATAAGTATATATCTCATTCTTAAAAACAAATACTTTTATTATACTAAAACTTCATATATTCGAAAAATAAAAGAAAAAGTAAAATTAGTGTCAAGTATCCCTAGTTTCCCCTACAATCCCTCCTCATTCTAAGGTATATAATTTGGAATCGCATTTTTTTTTTTTTTTTTCGTTTTAACCTATAATTTAAAACCAATTTTAAGACTGCTCTATTTTTTGTAGAGTTATCTATTCTAGTCATAAAATGAAATGTATATTTGTAACATCTTGGGCTAAATTTGGATATAAATCTATTGATACTTGAATGCCACGAGAAAAAGAGAACAAATCAATACGATTGTTTTATTTAACTAATGATTTCTTTTCTACCTCTGAAAGTGACGACTATTTGTATAAATAATTCAGTTTTGTGAGTTAAAGAAAAAGTGAGCTAATGAATGAAAACTGATGTTTAGCATTTGCTCACTATGGCTTTTATGAATGCTGCAGCTTGGTTATGAACGATCATCTCATGATTTCTAGTTTACTTTATCTTTTTGCTATTAAATTCATATTTATTGTATAAACATTTTAAGTTGTAAAATCTTTTATACCAGGATTTCTTAAAGTGCCGGTTGAAACCATAATTGTGAAAAAAAAATTCAAATCGCCTTTCTTACGGATTTGTCTACATTTATAAGCTAGAACAATTATAAAAAATCATCTTGAACTAAAACATTTCATGACAATTTTTTGTCTCAGATTAAATAATCATAAGAGAATAAAGATGTCCATGCTACAGAGAGGGGAGATTGTGTGTGCGTGATTTGCTTAAAAGTTGCACACCATACAAAGTTTTTTTTAATCGATGTCTTTTTTTGTTTTTCTGTCGGTTTTAATTATGATAAAAATTATTTACAGTTTACTATGATTTTCATCTATTTGTTTTTAAGGAAAATAAAAAGCATCTTTTGAAATGAGCTAATTAAAATAGATTATACAGTTTCCTACAAATATTAATAAATATCCTGTTTATAATTTATTTCTAACAAGTGCAGATAAACAAGTACCTGTGCTGCGATTAATATTTTTAACTCTTGCTTAAGTCACAGTTGCAAACTTCTCGCATAAAAATATAGGCAATTAAAAATTATATAAATCGATACATATTTGAGTAAAAAAGTTCTTAAAGGAATGCTTGAAAGGGAGTTTTCCCCACAAAAAATTCACTAATATATATTACTTTTTTAGAGCCTACATCCATCCAACGAATTAATAATCCCCCGCCGAATGAAAGCAATACGGACGGCCCGATGATCTTGGAAGTGGAACACTTCCTAGCGGTAACCGAGATGGTTCAAAGGTTGGCCGAACAGTACACCCAGGACGAACTACAAAATCTAGGAATTGTGGATGCACAACAATGATGGAGAATCTCAGAAGCTGGAAGAAATTCCTTGCGATATGAAACTTCTGAGATCTTTTACTTTTATATTAATATAAACTTGTATTTTTGATAACTTTCATTTTTGTTATAATAAAATTACTTTTGCCTTTATGAATTAAAGTGTATAATTAATTAAAATGCACAACGAATGGCATACAGTTTTTATGTACAAATAAAGTAAGAACGATTGTGCAAACGTTTTTTTTTTTAAAGTAGCTTAAAGTGAAATAAAGTTCAAGCAGGATTTCGAAATACATTTTTAATGCATTTATTTAATACTCTTAGTTTATCAAACAAAGAAGAAATACATGTAATTTTGAATTTAATTGTACAAAGTTCATATTAAATTTTATAATTCTCATGAATAGACAGTGGGTTTAACGAAACAAATATTTTCTGAATCATTTTTAGTGTATACAAATACTGATTAAATAATTTTGATGAAAATATCATTACAATAAATATTTAATCTAAATGTGTGTGTGTGTGTGTGTGTGTGTGTGTGGATAAAATACTGTGCATAAATTGTAAACACTTGTTGCAATGAGCATCCATAACACATGATATTGAAAGTTCAGTAAAAATTGAAAGATAATGGTTGGTCTTTTTTTACGTTGCATTCTAAGACTAATTACTTTAATAATTCTAAAAAATTGATGCTTAGTATTGTGTTGAAGTATTTTGTTGTTGTCAACGAACATAATAAATCAATTTCATTAATTTATACGGTCCTCAGAAATTCTCAAACCTATATCTAATATTTAGGAGTTGTTCCCCCTCCCATAAATAAACTGGGAATAAACTTTTCTTTTTAATGAAAACGTATAACTAAATTTCTTGAATGACTAAAAATTTCGACAAAGGAATGTATTTTAAAATACCTAAAGCAGGCTTCTTTCTAAATTAGAAACTTTCTTTTCAAATGAGAAAGAGTAATGCATCAGTTAACACTATTCCTGTCCATTTTTTTTTTTTCATCTTCTTTATTTCGGGTATAGGTGGTATTATGAATCATAATATGAACAGTATATGACACAAAGTCAGTTAACTAGCAAAACTTGCTTGAAATTTTGAAATTCTTTTATTTCCATTTGCTGCAAACTTTATTTTTTCAGGGTGAAGACAAGAATTTATTACTTAAAGCTCACACTTGACACCTACCCAAGTACTTGTAGTAAACAATATTAAACCTGTCGATGAAACTAGATTACGTTATAGCAAAAGTCTCATTAGACATGCACATAAACTGAAACTTTAAAACGCTCAATGGTAAAGAGAGATACTTATTCTTCCCCAAAATAAACAGAACTAATCCAATTAAAAGAATTAATTCAACCATAAATTGCATAAGTCAACAAAAACTTTCCTTAATCAAAATCAGATGTCTCTACCGATTAGTATAACTAGAATAAATTAAAGGGCTAAAGAATAAACCCTTTAAATATCAAGATTTAAGAAGCTTTTAAGTGCTCTTTGGGATATAAAACTCCTAAAGGAATTTTCAGGTATCTTAGAATTTTCAGAAAAATATAATCAGCATATTCCTGCAACTCCAATACATCTTCACTCAGACACAGTAAACACAGGCTCAAGTCATCAAGTATCAGCAGGACAGAAGTCAGTATCGATTCGTAGTTGAGTTATATTAACGTCCCGTTTTAAACCAAAACGAGAGCTATTTTGGGACGGACCTCGTAATTTTGAACCGCGCTAAGATATCGAAGACGACACCTGAGCACACAGGTACCCTCCTCTCCAAATTCCGCACCACACCAGCGGGAGGACGTTTGGCCCTCTACGTATGATTTAGCGTGCAACAGGCCCAATGCTCGACGGATCTTCAGTGGAATCAGGTTTCGAACCCGGAACCCTCCTGCCCCGATGTCGGGACCTTACTACTACGCCACCGTAGTCTCGTATCGATTTGTAACTTGCTCTTTACAGATATGAACAAACGCGTCTCGTTTGTTGAATTGTTATTAAAAAAAAGATGACTTGGGCAATTTAGTAGCTACAAGAGGAGCAAAAAAATAATGTCAAATTATTTTCTATCAGCGTAATATTGTTAGATAAAGTGAATATAAACAATTTGCAGATAATGAACGACTATTGTGGCCACCCAGGGCCTTAACCCTTTCGCGACTAACAGGACACACACGTCCCGAAAGGAGTTTACATTGGGGAGAGAAATGTTTATTGGGCTGGTGAAAATATTTTCCATCAGTTCTACCAAGTTTGAGGAGTTTTCATTTACAGATCAGTCATGAAGCCACTACCGTAGGTTGCTGAATTGCGTTTTTTTCACACTGCTAATTCAGCTTATTTGATAGTTAACGAAAACTTATATGCTTAGATTTCAAAAAATGTATAATTTCCATAAAACTTTGGTTTATAAATATAAAATGCAAATCTTTTTTCACAAAATTAAGGATAACTACTGGGACACATATGCCACAGTAATCGCGAAAGGTGGGATATATATGCCCCAGTCGTAAGCCAGAGGATACATTTTTCCTAATAATAAAACATTTTTGACATTCTAGTGTGCCGTGCTCGTAGTACATGCAACCAAAACTGTTGTGACGTTGAAAGAAAACTCGTCGCGAAAGGTGTGAAGCTTCCATGTCTGGAACAGAGCTACAACTATTTCAAATATATTTCATTACTAGTTACCCACGACTTCGTGCGCGAAGAATTTCAATTATTCTTTTTTTTAATTCACGAATGTAAATGTTTTGTTGCATTTTGAAAGGGGAAAGTAAAAGTTCTGACAGTTGATAATACTTATTTGAACGGCTGACAGGAGTGTACTGTACATGTATGCTGATATAGATATGTAAATTGTTTATCTATGCTAATATACTTTTGTATACCACGTTATTTGCACGGATGTAGAGGTTGTGTGTTCTGGACACACGTGAACACGCCACATGTAGTTGCCAATGGGAAAAATATGGTTTTTCCAAATGTACGCCTGCCACTTTCAGTGTCTGGCCTTGAGCCTCGCAAATGATATTTTTACAGGGATTTGTTACCCTTTGAACTCAGATGATAAATCCTTCGGTGATATCGGAAGGCGTGGAATTAAAACACTCTCTCTTCTCCCTATATCAGTCATAACAGTAGCTTTCACGACGTTTGTACCTAGGTGTGTAATTTTTAACCGTGTGCCATTGCGCAGTCTCGGTATATCGAGGTTACGTATTAGTAGAACTGGCACACCGACTATCATTCTAGGCTTGTCGGAAGGTGCCCCTGACAATTCTAAGATCTTGAAGAGCTCTACAGAATATGATGTTCCTTGTTAATGTCCATTACCGTATCTACAGAAGGATATTCTGTAATATCTCACTGTGAAAATTAAACAAAACATCGAGAGAATAATTCACTAACTTCATCGGATCACTGTGTAACCGTATTAAAATCTGTAAATGCTACCACAACAGGAAACCGGAAGTGTAAAGTCTCCTTTGTTGTTTATGGTCAAAGAAAGCAATATTTCTTATATTAATTTTAACACTAGTAAAAGCCCGCGCTTGAAACAGTAATTTGGCTTGAATTTATTTCTATAAGAATAAAAAGTATTGTTAGAAATTACGTTAAAAAATATTTTTAAACCTTTATAGCAATCGGAGAAAACATTTCATCGCAATGGAATTAATAGAATTAAAAAGATCATTTTCTGGTCTTTAAAATGGCATAAAAATAATTGTTGTCTAATAAAGATTTCAGAAGTTATTAGCAAAAAAACGTCTAAGCATTAGGCTTAAAAAGGCTAATGTTCGTTATTTAATTAAATATCTTAAGAACTAATTAACTCTGAAATTTGAAAATAACACCTTTGACCTAAAAATATGCTCTAGAATGCCGTGTGTAAATTTCACGTCTCTACCATTCACCGTTTAGGAAGAGTTCTTGTGACCGACCGATCGACCGACAGACAGACAGATACATGTAAATTCTGCCTTATTTTATGGATACTTATAAATATAAGCAAAATTTTCAGAAATAAAGGTAAATTAGTTCAAAGTCTAACCATTTCCTAGCAACTGAGTAGCTATAAATTTACGTTATTTCAAAATCGTCTGCACGTAAAACTTAAAAAATTAATAAAAATTGAATGCAAAATGTCACAGAAATACACCTGGTATCATTAAAAAGGTCAAATGTTTATGTTTAAGATGGTATAAAAATAATTTGTATCGGACAGTTTGTTCCAAAGTTACAGCGGAAAAAAGGATTACGTGATAGTTGATTTTAAAAATAATTTATTCCACATGTTTTCGCATTCCTGAAGGATCACGTGACAGTTGATCCTTAATAATATAATAAATGCGAAAGTGTGTCTGTCTGTCCATCTCTCTGTCTGTTTGTTTGTTAAGCTTTCACGGCAAAACTACCAATCCGATTTGGATGAAAATTGGCAGAGTTGTAACTTCAAACCCAAGAACGGACACAGGCTAGGTGAAATCACGTTAAATTAATTATTTTTGACTACAGACAACAATTAAATAATTAACAAAGCCCATTGACTCAACGATTCTCGATGAAGATTATTTTATTTTTCACTCAACTGTCACGTGATTCTTCAGGAATGCGAAAAAATGTGGAATAAATTATTTTAAAAATCAACTATCACGTAATCCTTTTTTCCGCTGTAACTTCGGAACAAATTGTTCGATAAATATGGCCATTTTTACCCCATCATCACCAAATATTTATACCATCTTAAAGATAAAAAGTTTACCTTTTCAATGATACCAATTTTATTTCTGTGACATTTTTCCTTCAATTTTTATTAATTTTTTTAATTTTACGTGCAGACGATTTTGAAATAACGCAAATTTATACCTACTTCGCTGCTAGGAAACGGTTAGACTTTGAACTGATTTGTCTTTATTTCTGAAAATTTTGCTTATGTTTATAAATATCTATAAAACAAGGCAGAAATTACATGTATCTGTCTGTCTGTCGGTCGGTCACAAGAACTCCTCCTAAACAGTGAACGGTAGCGACATGAAATTTACACATAAGGTGCTATTTTCAACGCTCAGAGTTAATTAGTTCTTAAGATATTTAATTAAATAACGAACATTAGCCGCTTTTAAGCGTATTGCTTAGACGTTTTTTGCCAATAACTTCTGAAATCTTTATTAGACAACAATTCTTTTTATGCAATTTTAAAAACCAGAAAATGATCTTTTTCATGTTATTAATTCCATTGCGACGAAATGTTTTCTCTGATTGCTATAAAGGTTTTAAAATATTTTTTAACGTAATTTCTAACAATACTTTTTATTCTTATAGAAATAAATTCAAGCCAAATTACTGTTTCGCGCGCGGGCTTTTGCCAGTGTTAAAGTTAATATAAGAAAATATTGCTTTCTTTGGCCATAAACAACAAAGGAGACATTAAGCTTCCGGTTTCCTGTTGTGGTAGCATTTACAGCTTTTAATACGGTTACACAGTGATCTAATGACGTTAGTGAATTATTCTCTCGATGTTTTGTTTAATTTTCACAGTGAGATATTACGGAATATCCATCTGTAGATACGGTAATGGGCATTAACAAGAAACATCATATTCTGTAGAGCTCTTCAAGATCTTAGAATTGTCAGGGGCACCTCCCGACAAACCGAGATTGAAAGTCGGTGTGCCAGTACTACTAATACGTAACTGATATACTGAGACTACGCAATGACACACGGTTACAAATTGCACTCCTAGGTCCAAACATCATGAAAGCTACTGTTATGACTGATATAGGGAGAAGAGAGTGTTTTATGACTGATATAGGGAGATGAGAGAGTGTTTTATGACTGATATAGGGAGATGAGAGAGTGTTTTATGACTGATATAGGCAGAAGAGAGAGTGTTTTAATTCTATTCCTTCCGATAATACCGAAGGATTTATCATCTCAGTTCAAAAGGTAACAAATCCTTTTAAAAATAGCATTTGCCAGGCTCAGGGCCAGACACTGAAAGTGGCAAGCGTACATTTGGAAAACCATATTTTTCGCATGGGCAACTATATGTGGCGTGTTTACGTGTGCCCAGCCCACACAACCTCTACAACCGCGCAAATAACGTGGTATACAAAAGTGTATTAGCATAGATAAACAATTTACATAACTATATTAGCATACATGTACAGTACACTCCTGTGAACCGTCAAATTAAGTATTATAAACCGTCAGAACTTTTACTTCAAATTGCAACGAAACATTTACATTCGTGAATTAAAAAAAATAATAATTCAAATTCTTCGCGCACGAAGTCGCTGGTAACAGCTAGTTGAAAAATAAAATAAACTTCATCGCGAATCGCGAAGTCAATGGGCTTTCTTTGTTAACTAATTTTAATCTGTAG